>OY978224.1:37739071-38275764 GCA_963854785.1 Vaccinium vitis-idaea | reverse complement strand
GGTGGGCAGTTTCCTTAGCCGTTTGTGGGGTTTGAAATGGCGTATCTCGGCAGAGCTTTTGGGTTCTGGACACGTGTAAGATCCGCAACAAAACGGGTATCGTTGCTCTTCTCCTTCATCTACGGCGGACGTTTGGGTGTTGCAGTCGCGGTGGTTGTTTTTCTCCTCTCCTTGTTGGTGTCTCCATGAGCTTTCGGTTCACCCGCTAGTAATACTATTGGATATCATCGGCCTATGGATGGCTCTGTGGCTGACGGGTGGACGTTCTCGGTGACTGCTCACAGTGGTGCTAGGCCGTTTCATCTTCTACGTCGAGATGTGCTGCCACCGATGAATGCTAGAAGTCTTTTTGGTTTTCGATCAGAGCTGTTGGTGGTTCTGGAGGTGTTGGCTTCTCCTCGGTGGAGCGGCGTGGAAGGTGCTAGTGGTGGTTGTCGGAAGGCTGATGATCTGAGGGGTGGCGACGGCTGCTGGGTTTGGGTGTTGGTTGCTAGGTTTATCCTTTTTGGACTTAATTGTAATATTGGGTACGTCCTCTTTGGGCTAGGGTTTTAGGTGTGTTGGGCTTCACCCACTGGGTTTTTATTGGGCTTTGTCCCACAGGTATTTTAATTTCTTCAACCTCGATTGGAGTCCCCTCCCCTCTCCCCCTAACTTGATGTACCATTTGTCAAGTTTCTTCAATAAATTTATTGCTGGTCCAAAAAAAAAAAAAAAAAGAAGAAGATTAAGTAGCTCTTAAAATGTAAGCTAAAATGTTGATAAAAAATAAGTAGTCTTGAGCTACTTAATTTTGATTGAATTTACGAGTGTTATCATTCAACCATTTTTCCCTCCACTACTACCCTTCACACAACTGCAATTATCATTGTCATCAACCACCCTCACTCTACCAACATCACCATCTTCACCACTCAACCACTATCACCATCTCCACCACCACCACTACCTCAACCACTACCACCATCACCACTACTCTGCAACTACTATCATCACTCTACCAACACTAACACTATCACAAACACTCTTTCGCTGCATCAACTATGCCACCACTCCCACTCCTATCGCCACTCTACCACCACTACCACTCCCACTCTGTCACCCATCACAACTACCACCACCACTCACAACTCTATAATTTCCCCCTAGAAGACTTTTCATACGTAAATGGTTGGTAGTATCACGTAGGCAATGCCACAAAGTATTCCGGAAACACTGAATAATTACTCAAGATATGCCTGTTGCGAATTCAACTCTTGGAAACATTAGTAAGATACTTTTGATTTTCTCATGGACTCACAATTCGAGCTTAATAAATTATCTACATATGTATATGCATATATTTGGATATGTTGTACGGTACGAAAATTATGATGTAAATTTTATATTGTTCTGCATCATTATGATATCGTAGAAGAACTATGGACGTAGGGTTAGTTGGGTGATCTACGTAAACTTGTGTTTTTGATGTGATTATGTATGTTTATGCATTCGTAATCCGCAGATCACATTTGATTTCGGCATATTCCTTACAAGCACTATTTTTTATAGGTCAACGATTAGCCAACTGGTGAGGTGCCCTTCTTTTGAAGTACTACGCACGTATCCGTTTCGGACTTATCGCTAATATCCCGATTTGAATATCGCGATGTAATTATTATCATTTATATCAATTAAATTAAATTCAATCTTTGCAGATAAAAAAGAATATGTACCATCTTCTCGTATGCACTAAAATACCTTTTCCTATTTATGGTTGAATCATAAGGTCTCTTGAGCTAAGTCACATTGATCTTGACGCAACGGAATTCACAAGAGAATAGTTAGCGTACTATTACAAATGATGATAGGTGCTTGAATTCACGAGTGTTCTTGAATCCATAAGAGAAATAAAGAAAATTCGCAGAGTTTGTTTATTAATTGGAAGATACCGAATGAAAACTAGAAAGAAAAATAAGACTTTCCCAATTTGAATCAACTAAAACGGCATTATACGAAGAGTAATTCAAAATCTAAATAGTTTCTAAAATAGCAAAAAACGCCCAATTGAAAGCCTAAACAAATTAGGCAGAAGTCCACCATCACTCACGACTTTAGGGTCATGTATCTTGACCGTAACGCAATTCTACTTCAGCTCGCCAAGTTTGGGCCGATTCTAGGCTCATCAATAAATTGCCGAATTTGGCAATTTTCAATTAAAAACTGTTTAGGCCCCAGGGCTTCGATGGGTCTAATTGATCATGGAATTGGACCGCTACTTATTCTACATCACATCTTCTTTTGTATGGTCTCAAATACCTTTGAGCCCGTTTCCATTTTGTTTTCAATGAAGGAAATAAGTGTGTAGTACTTGGTAATCTCTTCCAGTGTTGCCAAACAATGGGATGGTCGGAGTTAGGGGTAAGTGTTACAACAAGAGTCGAGCAATTAAATCTTCCGTGAGAACTCGACTTCAATTAGTAAACCAACCATGCTAGTTGTAGTGTCTTTTGTCAGGCTCGTCAGTGGTAAAAACTCTCTAAATTGTGGTTAAAATTGGTACTAATAAACAACAAAATGATAATTGTAGTCTGTAGTGTCTCTATGGTGCATTAGTTAGTATTGATAATGAAATTCATTATTAGTACTAATGCACTACGGCTGCTTCACAACTCCAAGGGCTACCCTGATGGTCTTTGTTGGGACCTAGAGTTTTGTTGCCTCTAAGGTCTATGACCAAGTTTGATTCTATGTCCGATCAGCAATTCTTGGGGTCATCTCATGTCACATATAAACATTAAAAATAAGAATTGTGTGGGTAAGGATTTATTTAACGTGCA
This sequence comes from Vaccinium vitis-idaea, assembly GCA_963854785.1. NCBI lineage: Eukaryota > Viridiplantae > Streptophyta > Magnoliopsida > Ericales > Ericaceae > Vaccinium > Vaccinium vitis-idaea. The sequence continues at coordinate 38,272,945 of OY978224.1, read as the reverse complement.
CACAAACCGACCCAGTTGGACATCTTACATTACACCTCCCCCGGAAAAAAGAAAAAAAAAGAAAAAAAAAGAAAAAACATTTATACGGCTTCAGACGGCCGCGTCTAATGTCCTAAAAAATATAATACTATGATCTCACGGAAATATGTCCTCTCTCGATCTCTAGATCTCTCTAAAAGTCAGTCTGGCATAAGAAATAGTACCCAAAAATTAAAATGAAGTCGTCAGCTTGATTTGGTATTAATATTTCTGAACACATAATTGAGTGTTATAATATCATAGTTGGACATTTTGGCACATATGTTCATCTGGGAAATTTAGATTAATCATAGTAAAAAAGGATTTCTTCAAGGAATCACCAATTAGGACATCAACGGACAGCCATTAATTCATAAAGGTAGCGTCTTATAGATGTATGAATAATGCAAGTATTTTATACAAACAATTAAGCAAATATACTATTCGATTAGACATTTTGTGAGGCGCCGCATATGTGAATATGTGTACAAGTGTGTGGTCCATGGATATCATATCAAGGGAAGATGGCATCCTTTAGTGCGGTGCCGCACTACAGGGTTGTAGTGTGGCATCCGAGCCGTTGATCGCGTAAGCAACGGCTCGGATTTCATCTTGGTACTTGCATGATCCGAGCCGTTCATTGCCGAGATGAAATCCGAGTCGTTCATTGCTGAGATCAACGGCTCGTGTGCAGCACTACAAGGTTGTAGTGCGGCACCGCCCTACAGGATCCCACAAAACCAGAAGTACAAGAAAAATGAGTTTTTGTCACAGAAACCTTTGAGGCAACGCAAAAGTCGTTACTAAAATCATATTCGATTGGCGATAGTGAAGTTTTGCGTTTTTTAATTAAGCATGAAAACGCAGGTGCTCTATGTTTTATAAATAAAAACTAGTATTAGAAGTATAGATTACTTGGACATGTAGTGTTTTATCAGGCGCCGCGTAAATGTTTACTTATTGTTCAACCCAAGCGTCATTTCATTTTTTCTTTTTTCTTTTTTTGATTCTCACTAATGCTTTGGTGACCATTAGGGCTGTAAATGAGCCAAACTTTAGGATGTTCAGGTTCGTTCGTTTAGTTTTTAAATGAACCCGAGCCAAGCTTGAGGTCACTGAGAACTTGATGAGCGGAGCTCGATCCGAGCTTGCCAAAGTTTGAGTCGAATTCGAGCTTGTTCACAAACCTTAAAGTGTAAAAAATATTAGATATTTGTACTCTCATACAGGTCTAAAACTTCAATAAAATTCTACTTTGTACATAAATAAGTACATAGATATATAAAATTGTAAAATCATATTAAAATTTAGGTTTATAGTACATTTAAAAGTTTATACATGGATAAGTTATAAAGTTTTAGTGATGCACATGGATGAGAGCACAAATATCTAATATTTGGCTGTGTATCATACGCACTCATAAAAATGTTACGAATCGATTTGAGTGTATATCGTGACATTCAATGTTTTTTGCTTGCTAATATGATTTAATTTAACGCTTAATCCAATTCCAAAGTATTGCCTTAGGTGATGCTTTATCTATGGTTGCTTGCTGGTATGTATTTTTTTTGTTGGCTTGCTAATTATCTACTATTTCGTTATGGAATGTAATTTGTGGATAAAATATCGGAACCGATTCCCAACTCATGGATTGGATTGGAACCGGACAATCGGACTTTTGGTCCGGAAATGGATTGCATTTTCTAAAAACTGCAATTGGCGAATAGGGATTGGATTCGGAGGAATCCTATCCGATCCGATCCGAACCATGAGCAGCCCTAATTTGTACATGGTCATGGTCACCATAGCATTGTTGTCTACTTTTTTCATGTCTCCTTAAATGTGGTAGTTAGCTCTTCTTCTTCTTTCTTGATAGTCACGGATGTCTGAGTTAACTTATGCAACTTATGCACACTTCGACTAACCACCTCATCGTTTCGAACAAATGTAAACATCCACGTTGGGACTGGCAGGATTACAAGAAATTATTTTCTGGTAGCCTATGTGGGGATATGTTCGGTCTATTTTGCTTCGGTACTTGGATATCTCGCTGAGGTAGAGATTTGTAGAATTTTGGTTCGATTTTCTGAGGCAAAAGGCAAGACCAGGCCCAGCCCTTGTCCAGACGGTCGACGCGTGTTTCAGCCGATTTTGGATGACTCGTTTGGACTTTCTAAAGATTTGTTTCCTTATTGGTCTATGTCTTGGGATACAAGGAAACCTGTTTGGGCTAGTATTGGCTTTAGGAAAGATTCTTCTCTCATTAGGTTTTGGACTTTTAGAATGAATCCCTCTGAGAGCCTTCTCGAGTGTCTCATCTTTAAAACCTTAGGGTTCTTTGAAAGATCTTCGTCTGCTCTGGTTGCTCGTTCATGGTGGGTTCTATAGGCCTTCGACCATCCGAAAGATCATTCGTTTCGACAATTCTTTCTAGTTGAAACTGTAGGGTTTCTTGAGAATCATCTATATCTGTATGACATCTTGTCGCATTTGTAGAGCTCCGTTCCTTTTGTGTCTCTTGGTTAAAACCCTAGTACGTTTTGTGAGACTTGATGAGGGAGAATTTGGTGAGAGATTCCAATTGGGTTTTGGTGAGAGAACTTGTATTTGGGGTTGGTGAGTGTCTCCAGGTGAAAGTTCGTTTATTTGTCACCATTGAAGCTCTTCAGAGCATTGTTCTCTTCACATAGTGGAATCGCCTCTTGTTTGTTTGCCCCGTGGAGTTGGTTTATATACATAAGCCGAACCACGTAAATCTTGGTGTCTCTTATTTGTTTTTGTTTATGGTTTGGTTTCTCGTTTTTTTTTTTTGCATATATTTAGTTTGTTACTTCTCCAATATCATGTTCATTAACGATCATTGGGTTGCAGTTGGGTTCGTAGGGGGCTCGCCGCACAACAGACTAACCCAAAAAATGGAAGCCTGATCAAATGTGTGGAGAGCAAACTTCTATTGCATCGCACTTAATCATTTAGAGTTGTCACTTGATTTTAGGAACCAAGCAAACCGGTCAGAGATTCTATATTTGGAAGCCCTTTGGTTGGGCAGAGAGGATGCCTAACTCCTTGCACCAAAACTGAAATCTAAATCAATCTACAGCGTGTTCAGAAGTGTAATTAAAACAGTAATTGATCAGCCTTGAGGCTGTGGGGGATCCCACCTTGATCCCCCGGTAGTTCAATTCGATTATTGAACTCGAATGTCGAAACTTTTGTGGCTTTTTTGGATGTAAACCTTAGTTTTTAGGTTATGGCAGTTTTAGAATTTTCAGATTTGAGAGCTCACAGTTAGTTTACTGGGCTTTGAGCGCTCTTATTTTATGGTTTCTGTTACCTATCAATAATTTTCAGGCTTTTTTATTGTACAGTATCAAATCGGATCGGCTTCTTAGAAGTGGAACTGCGGAGAAGGCGATGCGGTTCAATATCAGCCGTTCATCTCAACAATTAATAATTCGGATTGCAGAAAATATCCATAAGATAAATAAATTTACTGAAAAGCATACTTTCAGTATATCTATACTATCAAAACTTTTTTAGACGGCTGCGATTACATGAATTGTACTTTATTGTTCAACATCGGCCGTTCATCTCGACAATCAATAGTTCGGATTGCAAAAAATATCCTGTAGATAAGATAAATAGATTAGAATAGTAGACTTTTAGTAAATCTGTACTATTAAAAATATTTATCCACGGCTACGGTTACATGAATCATACTATACAGTTCAAAAGTAGACTGCTGACGAGCCGAATGCTGTCAAATTTGGGGGCGTTTTCTCAAAGCTGGTACTAAATATATACTGTAGATGACAAAAGAATTGTGACACCTTATGATTTTTTTATTTCCAATTGAGTGGATATGTTCGAGTTCAATTTGATAGAGTTAACACGATTAACATTGACATGACAACACATCCAGGGGTTCCCCAAGCGCTTAGGGCGAGCGTCTAAGTTTGAGAGTAATCTTCTTGGTCAGGTATTCGATTCTTTGCAGGTTGAGTACCTGTGTTGAGTGGGAAGCCGTAACTAATGTGGATTGCGCCAGCTCCCCTTGAAGTTTAGAATGGACAGTGAATCTAATTAGTGGCCTGCTTGTCAACGGAGTTAGGAATAGGAATAATATCTACTTTGTTTATTCTCAAGAACCATAGCTAGGTGACTTTAAAAGAATATCTGCAATTTTACGGTGCAAAATGCACCAATAGGTGGATTGGTAGCAGGAATTTCACCTTACACTTGCAACGAAATGAAGAGAAAGCATGAGAATGTTTAACTCTTTTTTTTCTTTTCATATTTTATGTGTGCACGGGGTAGAAAAATTGTGGGACCCACATTCTAATTTTTCCATTGAGATTAGTTTTCTCATAATTTTATTATGCAAAATATATAAGATTATGCAAAAAGCTTGTTTCTATATAATTAAAATTATTATTTTTTAACTTCCTCTTAAATGTATTAAATCAAGTTAATTGATAAAGAAAAATACTTTCATTTTCCTTCACTTCACTCAACAGTAATATTTCTTGGAAATATATTTCTTAGAGTAAGTCCAATGGTTGCCAAAATTGGTGTTATACCTTTAATTTGGGACCAAAAAATAGGACTTGGACTTCTAGTGGAGAGGCAAAATTGGTTGTAAATTAAATGGCTTGGTTCTATAATTGGTTCCATATTTGGCACATGACCAATCCAATTTATTAATTTATCGGTATAACTTTTTAAACCTAATTACAGAGGTAGCAATTATTTTTTCACAACGGCTATGTTATTTGTGCAAACTTTAATTTTATCCATCTCAAAATTAATTGACAATGAGTGGAGAGGTCTCTTATGTTATTAAGTGATCATACTATTCCATACCAAAGTAATGTGGGATTGTATTATTTAACATCATCTCTCACGTGCAGTCGTATTTGAGGTTTGTCACGCGTAGCTTCTTTTTGGGTCTATCATCGTGCAACTTTTGTGCTGAATCTCTGATACTATGTGAAAACTTTATATCCATCTTAAAACCAATTGGCGATGAGTGGAGAAGTCCCTCGTGTTATTAAATGATCATCCATTCCATACCCAAGCAATGTGGGATTGTATTACTTAACATTATTCTCCACAAAGGCTTTTTTTTGTCCGCAACAGCTATTTGTCACAATAAATAAATAGTCTATCAATTATATAGGGAGTCAAGTCTATAAAAAATTAGTCTATTGAAAAAATAGTCTACCAACTGGGTCGAGAAAGTTGAAAAATTTTGGAATTATTTGGTTCTAAAATAGAACTAATCACTGGAGATAGTCAAAATTTTGTCCAAAAAAAAAAATTTTTTTGGTGCCAAATTATGACAAAGGCTATAGCCATCCTACATTTAGCTTTAGAGCATCCCCAATGACATACTCAAAAAGAAAAATACTCTGAATTTCCGATGGACCAAAAAAAAAAAAAATACTCAAATTTTAGTATTTAGACACTCAAAAAGGGCTTACAATGGTATTTGGATGAATACTCAAAGTTAGCAACATTTTTTTATAAATATTCAAATTTTGGCATTTGGATACTCAAAACTATCAATGTTTTCCCAATAATCAAACTTGAATACTCAAAACTACCAACATTTCTCCTCTTTTGATTATGAACAAAATAAACCATTGTAGAGTTTCACATTGTTAACTTTAGAAACTCATTAAATGAATACTCAAAACATGATGTGACAACATTTAAGTATTCACATTTGAGTATGTCATTAGTGATGCTCCCAGACTTGCTCTTATATCCTAAACACAATTTCCACAAAGACAAGAACAACAATCCTCCTTTACAACTCCTTTGAGTGCAATGAGTGGCTTATTATCTTGGTCATATTCTTCTCTACCATCTATGACTCCACCAGCTGAGGTTAGCTCTTTTGCTCTCTCTGCCTGAACCTCCCAATCGGTCCGACCCAAAACCACCATCATCGTCACTGCGCACGAGCCCTGGGCCGCCAAAAGACCCAACCACAGTCCCAAAAAGTCGAGCCTGGCCCAAAACCCTAACCCAACTGCAACCGGCATCCCAACCAAGTAAAAGCAACACAAATTGATATTCGCACCCACTTTTGGCCTAGCTGTCCCCCTCAACACCCCACACCCAGTTGTTTGTGGGCAATTTCCAAGCTCACATAACCCAATGACTGGCAATACAAGTGAAGTTAGTGCAATAATTTCACTATCTTTTGTGAACATAGTAGCCCACATTTTCCTCACAGAGAATGCAAAAACCAAAGCTGAAAAACCCAACATGAAGCTAAAACAGAATCCAACGGTGGCAGCCCACTTGGCCTTCTTGGGTTCACCCGCCCCGAGCTCGTTTCCGACACGTGTCGATACACTGAAGCTTAAAGAAGTTGGGAATACGTAGATAAGTGCAGTGGATTGGATCAAAATACCCATTGAAGCAACTGTGGCGTTGGGGTTTTCTAACAACCCAGATAGCAAAATCATTATTTCGTACCACCACCACTCGAGGCATACTGAAATGCAACTTGGTATGGCCAAACTCAAGAGAGGTTTCCAGCCTCTTATACACTCCATGGATAATCCTCCCCAGGTTTTCTTGTAAATTCCAGAGATCACTATGTAGATGATTAAGAAAGCTACTAGATTGAAATTGAACAAAACCCCACCAAGGGCAACCCCTTTGATTCCAAGATTAAGGTGATAAACAAGGAAAGAATTAATGGGTATGTGAAGAATTGTGGTTAGAGTGGCACAGAGTGTTAGGGGCAGATTTATTGATTGAGTTCTAAGATAAATCCTTAATGGGTGTAGAAAAGATTGGGCTAAAAGGTCAGGGATTGAACAAATAAGGTACAATTGGGCTTGTTTGGCTATGGCTTCTTCTTGTCCACAGAATAGTAAAAGCCGCCTCATGTTCAGCCAGAGAAAGGCTATTGGAAATGAAGTGCAAATAAGCAAAAGGATAGTCCTCTGTAATGAAATGCCAAGCAGGGTGAGTTTTTGGGCACCAAAGGCTTGGCCACAAACGGGTTCCATTCCCATGGCAAGGCCTGATAGGATCGAGTACCCGGTGATGTTTCCGAAGGCCATGGCAAGTGCCCCGCCGGCCAGGGCGAGCTTGTCGTTGATGCCGCCGAGGAAGAGCGTAGAGATTATGTTTCGGGAGTAGAGTAGCAGCCCCGTTAGCACCATGGGGAATGATATTTTGGCTATGGACTGGGCTTCTTTGATGAAGAGGTGGAAGTGATCGGTTTTTTCGGGCCATTGGACTTGATTTTGTTGTTGCGGAGTTGTTGGGCTTTTGAAGACCAAATGGGACAACACGTCGGATTCCGGGTCCTCCACGGGGTCGCATCTGCCAAGGATTGGAGAGGCAGGTTGCTGGCACATTGTTGTGCTTTGTATTTTGTAGAGAGAGAGAGAGAGAGAGAGAGAGGGGAGGAGGAGGGGGGTTTAAGAAGAGTTGGTGGTTTGAGTTTATATAGAGCTTTTGAGGCAACACAGTGGAGATGGAGAATTTGCCCTTTGTTCCCTGTACTAACAACATGACATAATAGTACTATAGACTCATATAAAATCACAAACAAGGTACTTGGTCAATGACTCATCGCAGTAGATACTATGCTGAGCCGATATTTGTCTTCTAATAAGTGAACGGTCAGACCGCTCTTCCCCCGTCTCTCTTAAAACTAATTAGTATTAGGAGGGTTTCAATTAAGTATTTTATGGCATTCGACATTGCACCCGCAAGTTTATTTTTGGAGCGATCGCAGGGGTGGCATTGTGTAACCAAATCCATGGGGACACTGTGAGACCACCAATCTCTCTATCACGATCACGATCCCGCATTTCGAACCCATAACCTCCTGGCTCTAATACCACTTGTCGGAACCCTCTTCCACCATCTCTTCTAAAACTAATTGATTGGTGTTAGAGAAGGTTTCAATAAGTCATTTATGGCATTCGATATTGCACCCACAAGTCTGTTTTTAGAGCGGTCGCGGGGAATGACATTGTGTAACCAAATCCATGTTATTTGTCTTCTAATAACTGGACATATTATGTTGATGTCCCATCTAAAAAATTTATCCTTACGTAATTTATTGAAACCACCATGTGCAACAGAGCAAAACGTATGGTATTTCGGGAGCGTTGAATAATCACTTTCACGAGATTGGGTTACTTATTTTGAAATAACGTTGGTGTTTCTCTGTGACCAGCCAGCAATCATTTACGAATGTTAAAAATCGTTAGCTGTCTAGTCTTTCGAAAACTAAGATATGCGAGTCGATCGTTTGTACAGTTGTGCTGCTAAAATAAATAGAGCTTGACCATATGGACTAGTAACTCAATAAAATGGTGATCTTCGATATCACAACAAACCAATAACAAGACATTCTCTTGATATCAAATTTCGTGATGTAACAAGGATAGTGAAATGAATTTTCTATGAATTTGTTCAATGAATTTTCGAGATTGATTTGATTCTATGAATTTTCACGGACTACTTTTGTTTCCAAGGTTTTTAATCTGCATAAATTGTGTTACTCCTAGTTTCAAGTCTGGAGGATGCTCACTCCTAGTCTGATTTGCATAAAAATATAGTACGGACGGTGTACAGAGAGTCAAAAGTATACAATCAATATCATTATATGATCCTAAAAGCAAAAGGAAAATCAGTTTTGGAAGATTATGCATGTATGGCTTCCAAAGGGATCCAAGAAATTCACTCTGTTGTCCAGACTTCCAGTAGGACATATTCTGTTTTAATCTGTTAGTTGAGGTGCGTGTAAGGTGACCAGGATACTTGGCTATCGAACAAAATCTGGTACTAATCTTTTACAGCCAATTTTTTGTCTGATATGCGGCGGGACGGCTCACAGGATTGTGCCAAACTAGGAGTATCTTGTTTTTAGAAAGGAAATCATGGTCGGTCGTTAGCTGAATCCTTTTGGATTTCCCTCGTGGATGGTAAAAGAATTTATTCAACCTCTAAAGTAAAAGTAGTTCATGGCAGGTGAAGAATTACCCGTTAAAGATGATTTGGGGAAGATAGATATCGGATAGACCAAAACATTGTAGAGCAGCTTTCGCATGAATTCACGCCTTGATTTTGAAGCTTTAAACAAGATTAACTTGGCTCCTAAAGAAAAACCGTGGTGATCGGTATCTCGTAAAGAACAATTTAACGGATAGAAGGACTGCAAACAAACTGAGCTATTCGAGCATCTCAAGGCTCGGCGATAAGGGTTTGTTTCAGTTAGTTTCGTAAATTTGGCAAACAAATCTTTTGGTTCGTATAATAAACAGCTCAAGTTTGAATTAGTTGTAGCTTGGTTAGTTTATAAAAGGGTAGCTCATAGGTATGAGCTCGGTTTTTTTTTGTAGGCTTGTTTAATATTCAAACTAATCAATAGTTCTCAAATAGTAGCTCAAATCTATGGGCTCCAGCCAAACTCGAGCTAGTATGATTTTGAAATTAAACTTGTGAACATGGGATCATATGTTTCTCGAACCCCGAATCCGATTTAGTCCTTGCATGAACGGACCTGGGGTGTTGGAGTGCGGCCCTGGTGTGCGCATCCGAGTCGTTGATCTCGGCAACCAACGGTTTTGGATTTCATCTAGACAATGGACGGCTCAAATCTGTAAAGTGCCGAGATAAAATCAGAACCGTTGAAAACACATTTGACGGCTCGGACGCCACACCCTAGGAAGCGCCGTCTAGGGTCCCGACGCGCTTACTCTAAATTTGGAAAGTACTAGTTTGTGGCTTAGAGAATATGATTACAAGTCCTAGTTTTACACTAGAAGATGGTTCCAAGTCAGTGGTGATACAGTGACCAGTCGACGGCGAGTGGTGTTTGGTCTCTATCCTCTTTAAAATTGTCAAAAAGTCCAGAGTCTTCAGCCCTCGCTTTTATGATTGATGAGGGCAACAGTACACCCAATATTAGCCCACAGAGAGGGAACACCTTTAAGTTAAGTCTTTCTGAAAAGGGTCAATAACCAGGTAAGTCGTACGTATAAACGTGTAGAAAATTCTTCATAATGTAATAATGGAATGTTTCCAACTTGGTATGCCTAATTAAGGGTAGGGGGGAATTCATTCATGCAACTTGCAAAAATGCTATACATGGTGATTGGTGAGACAAAGTACTATACAGATAGTACTATTCTCTGAAAATTAGTAGGGTTTCACCTTAGCATTAATACTTCGTTATTACGTGGTATATATAGGTCCTACATCGCACCATTTGTTTGGACAGATACCGTAAAAGTATTAGAAGATACAAAAATGTGATAACCGTAAACTCATCATCCAACAACCATTTACTTATCCAAAAATGAAAATAGAAAAAAGAAATTGAAGTCATAAAATTTCTTAACTAACAACCAAGATATTCCATTCACACCCTTAACCAGCTCTTGTATTGACCTTTTCTTGAAACTACTGTTCGTCTAAGTCGTGTTCATTGTACTAGATCTAAACCTTTTGTTTTAAGTTATTGTTTCAAAATAGACATTAAGCTTAATGTTGACTTGGTCAGCGTGATCCACCCAAGTGAACAGTTGCAGGAGATGCCTCCCCAACTATAACGACCCGCTCCTGCCGCCTTGCACAATATCGTCTGCTTTGGCCACCCAAGTTTCATGGACGTGGGTCACCCATCCGTGGATTGCTCCAAGGCGAGTACCCTTAACTATGAAATCCCATTGAGTTTTGATGCCTTCACGGTTTTAAAAGGTCATGTGCAAGTTAAGACATGATCTATTATATCACAGAACTCCGTTGCATCTAGGTGGGTCATGGACTGTTACATTTGCGCCACCTTATGATGCAACGTCATCGTTGCATATTGGCCCAGCAAACCTTCCCCCGAGAGGTGTAGCACTTAGTTTTGCGTAGCACTTTGTTCCAACTCCGGGATTCAAGAGGTGGCTCATGTAGATTCTTGAGGTGGCTCCTACAACCATCGTCCAACAACCATTTACTTATCCAAAAATGAAAATAGAAAAAAGAAATTGAAGTCATAAAATTTCTTAACTAACAACCAAGATATTCCATTCACAACCTTAACCAGCTCTTGTATTGACCTTTTCTTGAAACTACTCGTCGTCTAAGTCGTGTTCATTGTACTAGATCTAAACATTTTGTTTTAAGTTATTGTTTCAAAATAGACAATAAGCTTAATGTTGACTTGGTCAGCGTGATCCACCCAAGTGAACAGTTGCAGGAGATGCCTCCCCAACTATAACGACTCGCTCCTGCCGTCTTGCACAATATCGTCTGCTTTGGCCACCCAAGTTTCATGGACTTTCCATGTGGGTCACCCATCCGTGGATTGCTCCAAGGCGAGTACGCTTAACTATGAAATCCCATTGAGTTTTGATGCCTTCACGGTTTTAAAAGGTCATGTGCAAGTTAAGACATGATCTATTATATCACAGAACTCCGTTGCATCTAGGTGGGTCATGGACTGTTACATTTTCGCCACCTTATGATGCAACGTCATCATTGCATATTGGCCCAGCAAACCTTCCCCCGAGAGGTGTAGCACTTAGTTCTGCGTAGCACTTTGTTCCAACTCCGGGATTCAAGAGGTGGCTCATGTAGATTCTAGAGGTGGCTCCTACAACCATTGTCCAACAACCATTTACTTATCCAAAAATGAAAATAGAAAAAAGAAATTGAAGTCATAAAATTTCTTAACTAACAACCAAGATATTCCATTCACAACCTTAACCAGCTCTTGTATTGACCTTTTCTTGAAACTACTCTTCGTCTAAGTCGTGTTCATTGTACTAGATCTAAACCTTTTGTTTTAAGTTATTGTTTCAAAATAGACAATAAGCTTAATGTTGACTTGGTCAGCGTGATCTACCCAAGTGAACAGTTGCAGGAGATCCCTCCCCAACTATAACGACCTGCTCCTGCCGCCTTGCACAATATCGTTTGCTTTGGCCACCCAAGTTTCATGGACTTTCCATGTGGGTCACCCATCCGTGGATTGCTCCAAGGCGAGTACGCTTAACTATGAAATCCCATTGAGTTTTGATGCCTTCACGGTTTTAAAAGGTCATGTGCAAGTTAAGACATGATCTATTATATCACAGAACTCCATTGCATCTAGGTGGGTCATGGACTGTTACATTTTCCCCACCTTATGATGCAACGTCATCGTTGCATATTGGCCCAGCAAACCTTCCCCCGAGAGGTGTAGCACTTAGTTTTGCGTAGCACTTTGTTCCAACTCCGGGATTCAAGAGGTGGCTCATGTAGATTCTAGAGGTGGCTCCTACCCCGTATTCTGAGGTTGTGCTCTAATACCAACTGTAATGACCCGCCACCATCTTGCACAATATTGTCCACTTTGGCCACCCAAGCTCCAAGGAAAGGAGGTAACGAGAGCGGACAATGCACGATTTCTACCCACAGAGAAGGATTGACAGACTTGACAGAGATCAGAGGTTGATGATAAGGATAACTTGGAGATTGCGAAGATGGTCAATAGTGATCGGATAGTTTGATTCAATTTGATGAAAAATGCTTATCATCGGGAGTTGCAACAATGATTCGTGTTGTATAAGAAGGATGAGGGGATATGTGGAGAGTATTGATAGATGGAGTTGACGTTTGGTACAGTACAAGTAATATGGGTAATTGGTGACGGTTAACATGATAAGCAACAAATGCAGATACACACAGTAAAGGTGCATGTATGCATCGAGGATCCAATGGTGTTGCCATGGGGCGTAGGCAACCAAATTGGATGGTGTGTGATAGGGCCAAATGTGGCTCCTAACAGGAATGTGGTCCGCCCATCTTGATCAACTAAGATAGCCTACTTATATAGGCTCCGTGCCTATAAGACTTCTATGATCTCTACTTGAATTTGTGAGAACAAGCTATTTACTACATCTTACCTAAGAACTCAATGGTCCTAGCATGGAGGTACAATCTCAATCATCACTGGTCCGGCCAAACTAAAGGATCTTTCAGATCCGTGCTAACATTAACTCCTGCTCTGCTTAGCTGCTCCGTGCACAATAGGCAGAGCAGACCAGAAATCTTCTGCTCAGGCAAGATAGACCATTGTAACAGATTCTCATGGAATCCGGAGAGAATATCTCCAAGATCACTCTGCGGGGATTCAAAAATGCAAGCAATCCGTTGTATTTTGATGGCTCAGCGCCATATTATCAAGATATAAATCCAAATAATCCCCTCATGGACGGGAGGTTCCCCCGGGATAAGCTCTTCCACAAAATTTGGTTAGTTATGCCGGATATTCGTAATACGCCTCTTCAGGTGCCTATAAATACCGAACTCCCAATGGGTAAAAGGTACACACTCGATTTGACACTTCATTCATCTTTGAATTCCTTCTGCCTATACTAACTTAGGCATCGGATGGGTGTTGGCCGGTACCACACCAGTTCATGCACCTTGTTTTGCAGGTCATCAGCTGGGTACACTGGAAAACGACTCATTAGTGTCTGCAATAATTTTGATCAGACGACAAGCAATTGGTTATTAAGGGATCACGGAACCTTAAGACAGAGGAATTGAGATGGTGATCAAGACGATGTGTGTAAGAGGATAAAATTCGTAGGGTACGTAAATCAAGGATTAGTTGACTAGGGATGAGAATAATGGATGATTAACTTGAGGGACAATCAGTTTTCCAAAAGATTTTAGCACCCAGGTGCTAAAATCATGATATTTCAAATCAAAAAATGAAGTGGTTCCATGTATCATTTTTTGATTTTTTTTGCACCAAATTAAAGTACACGAGGAGTACTTTAATTTGGTGCGAAAAAAAATCGAAAAACGATACACAGAACGATTTCATTTTTTGATTTGAAATATCATGATTTTAGCACCTGGGTGCTAAAATCTTTTGGAAAACTAGGAAGGGAGAATCTATGGACTGGTGAAGAACAAGGCAAAACAATAGGGAAGACCCTTGGCAAAAATTCGTCACTCCAATTAGCAAGAGTCAAATGCGACTTCTCTCTAGAAAGAGTCTTTCTCTCTCTAGAATCGCTATTGAATCTCTCTGAAAAGTTCTCCCCAAATGAGGGGAGAGTGCCCTATTTATAGGCCACCCGACCTCTCCTCTAGGCCGAGTGGACTAATAAAGTCCGGACACGTGTCGCATAAATAGTGCGCGAATATTCCTTCCGTACTGTCAGGCCGCAGCTACAACACCAGCGGGGAGGGTCCCGAGGGTGCTACTCCGCGAGTGCCCCCGCGAATGTTACTCCGCAGGTGCCTCTCCACGACGAACCCTTGTTCCTAGCCACCAAACCACAAAATCTCCAATAATCCCGAGTACACGACGCGGTCAAGGTTTGTCTCGGTCTCGTCGTTGCCGCTATCAGGCACGGTCGAGTCTTTACCTTGCCATCACCGCGTGAGCGGCATGGTCATGACCTCCCGAGTCATGCCAATACCGCGACCAAGCCTCTAAATGGCATCCCCTCGGACCCTGCCAAGTCGGCCGAGGGCGGACTCATCGTCCGGGTCGGATCATCTTCGGAGGGCCGACGTCTCTCTTTGTCGTGTCCAAAATCTTGGGGAATCATAATCGATTCCTTCATCATCGTTTCTCATTCGAGACTTGAATGGTATAGGTTGTGTCACCATCGGGTCGCCTCTTGATCGAGGCACCCTTGTCTGTCGCTCGAAAATTTGGCTAAGTATGGAAAAGTAACTTTTTTTGGGAAGTTTCAATTCGGCCGATAAAAAGTGCCGGATTTGTTCCTTGGATTTTTCTAAGCATAATGGTATAATCGGATGCTCTTTTCGAGTACGGCAAAGTTGTCTTTTCCCCCTTTTCTTCGGAGAAAAACGTCTCGTTTTTCGCCTTTGTGCTAAAAGTGGGGGATGAGATTTTGATATGATTGGAATATCAAAATTCTGGAAATGCCATTGTTTCCGAAAGGGGGGTACTTCCTTATTTTCATAAATAAATTAAAGTAAAGATAATTAAAAATTATGATCTTTACTTAAGTTTGGTTTATGAAAATAAGTGTTCCAGTACTATCCCTCCCCCAGCGGGGTACTGTTCCCCCACCAGTTTCATGACCCCCATCGGCAAATACCCCTATCGGGCTGGCTGCCCAAGTTGGCCCATCGGGCATGTCCCCCCATCGGGTACCCCCATTGGCTCTAGCCCCGTCGGTCAATGGCCATGTGGTCTAGAAGATTATTTTTTATGGGTTTCCAAGCTGTCACTCGGAGCTAAACTCTTATTCTTAACTTCGAATTATTCTCATCGCTTTTCCACGTGTTTTTCTAAGTTTCGTGACACGTGTCCGTGGTAATTTTATCCTTCTACAATGTGTATCCCAAGTTGTCTTCCTTTGTGATTAGTGACGAGTTCCCCTCCAGACAAAAGTACTCGAGACATAGAAGAGATGGTGTCATTGAACAACATCTTGATGATTGGGCACGAGCTTTCGATGATGACGGACGCGGATCACAACATCCCTGGGAGTGATGCAGGAGCTCAAACAACAAAGGAGCGTAGATAAAAGTGGATTCTGTTGCAGACTAAATTTTGTAAACATTGGGAATTTTGTCAAAACAACACTTTGGTTTTGAAGGAGAATGGGTATTAAGTGGGACTGTTGTGACTCCTCCATTGTTTTGTGGGAATTTCCAATGGTTGATGGCAAGATTTACTCGGACATCTCGGTTGGAAATGTGAGTCCTCCAAGTTCGAATGTGACAAGGAATTCCGAGTTACTGTTCAGTGGCACACTAGATCATTCTTGTTCATGACAAACCACCGGCACTCCGGTCAAGGTGTGAGGGCACTCTAGTTAGGGGGTACGAAATATCTGGGAGTCGCTATGAGCCACGCAAATCTAGCAGATCACGAAGACATTCCAGAATTGTGCATCCCAATTTGAGGGTGTGATGAAGCTCGACAAAGAATGCGATGTGTCAATAATAATTACTCCGATATTCGCGCAAGTTGGCATGACAAACGTTTCGTTACCCAAAAAGGAGTTTACTAGTCTTGTCTAGAATCTTGTGAACCAAAACAATGTAGCTACTGTATAAGATAAGCGTAAGTGCCGTTTTTGTAGCCACACCGTAGTGGAAAAAGCCATTGTATCAACACAACAACCGCTGCACGTTTCATCGACTATGAGCAGTCTTGTAGTAATCAAGGATCTAATCACGGCCATGCGTCAAAAGCAACCACCGTGTAGTCTTGTTAAGATTTCTACGAGACTACTTTGACAAGTAGTCTCGTAGTAAATCTTAAAGTCTTAAGTCTCATTGTTTAAATTAAGAGAACTCATATGGATCGAAGAATTGTACAATAAATGTGATTTTTTAAATAAGATTTGTACGTTTTTCATTTTCTCGACAGAAGTTGGTAATTAGTGGGTTTTTTGAACTTCGGTTAAGTACGTGAGAGTTTATAGTGCCTACTATTCTAAGCTACCACTCCATTTGTAGATTGTACATTTGTTGAAATCACATGGGACGGAAACATGTGGATACAGAATTAATCTTTTTCATTATTTTTAACTCGCGTACCCGAGTTTATATCAATGATAAAATTTAGACCACTAATTCGAAATCTGTGATGGCAACACAAATCTCGACTACTCCAAATACTGGACTTTGAGAGATTCTGTGTGTAGAAGGAAATATCAAAAAAAGAAAAAAGAGTACGGATCTAAATGTCAAAAGAGAAAAAAAGGAGAAAAAACCTTTCGACCAGTGAATTGTCCTTTTCCCACAAAAGCCAGATCTTGATTTTGTCTCTTTTTTGCTCTTGTGGATTTGAGTCTTTGTTTTCCCACATAAAAAAGCCATTCCCATTACGTTTGTTGAGTGGGGAAGAGAAGAAAAAGAGAATGGTATGCTACTAGAAGATTTGGTTAGTTGCCGGTTTGGGTGCACACTTCGGGAAACTGGAGATAGACAGCCGTCAGTTCAAGAGAGAGAGAGAGAGAGAGAGAGAGAGAGAGAGCCGTACGTCGAGCCTACGAAATTGAAAGTGGTTTGGGGGTGTGTTCAAACGGTGTGTCCTTAGTATTTCCGTAGGCCCGACCTTGAAATTTTTAGGGCCTAAGCAAAATGGCCTATCATTTATGAGAAAACATTATTAGTTGTTCCATATGAAACACAAGAAAGTTTTGTACTAGTTCAGTGGTGTGTTGCTCGAACATTGGAGCTCTGCACCCTTGAGCTGTCAACGTGACGCCTTTTTTTGTTAAAGTTGAAAAAAGCCTATTTTTCGTAAAAGTTGAAAAAAAGTACGTGTGAAAACTAGAGAAAGTAGGAATCGAAGTCTTCATGGACACACAACGCGAACCCAACCACCACTGCCGACTAAACTCTCAACACACAATATATAATATTAATTATGATCTTATATGCAGGGACCCTTTTATTGGACCGAAAACCGGAGACCCTAAGTGACCGCCTTGTTTGGTCTATGCCTAGGGTCGGCACTGCATTTCCGCTACGAAGGGAGTATTTGAGAATCTCATTTTTTAACTTCTTGTATTTTGTTTTTTATATTTTTGAGTTTTTAAATTATGGCCATGAATTTGTTGAGTGTTTTGGAAATATGTTTAAAATGAAAGATATATCCAAAATCCATTATGTAGGTCTTTTTATTAATTAAAATTAGAAAAATGAAAAATAAGAACCCTTATTTCTAACTTATCTTCTCTAAACCCAAAAACAAAAAATCATTTTTCCAAAACTTATTCTCGATACTTCCACCTAAACATCTAGAATGCAAAAATGTAAAAATAAAAATGTGCTACTAAAAAATAGCAATTCAAAGTCCAAACAACCCTGAAATTACCCACCAGTGTGATCGGTTGACTGGGACGATGATGTAATCGCGTACTTATTGATGTCATTCGATGGAGAAAATTTTGGGTACGGGGAGGGTACCACGTACCCTCTCGGCACATTCGGGCCGTCCAAACAATGCAACCAACGGTCCGGATTGAAAGTGTCGTCCGAATTTTTAAAAAAAATAGAAAAGAAAAGAAAAGAAAAAGTGTGTTCTCATCCGAGCCGTCGGATGTATTTTTAGACGGCTCGGATGTGCCACTCCTTTGTTAGTTTCGCGTCAAGATTTTGTGGTTTCTAGATTCCTCTCGGCGAGACGAATCTAACAAGTATAAAATTATGGTCAAACCAAATATTTTTTTGAATAAAGCCGAAATACTTGAATTATTGGCCAATAATCCAAGTATTTCGGCTTTATTAAAAAAAAAATTGAGTTTTGACCATAATTTTATACTCCCTCTGTCCGGATTTGTTGGTCCGTTTTGGGGATTTCAACTTTTTTTCCATTACCTTTTGAGTTATTTAATTTCCTATTTAAACCTCAATCCCTCCATTTAATTCTCCCTCCTTTCTAATTTGATAATCCACTATGAAACTACTTGCAATTTTCAAACTAAAAAATAATATAGTTACAAAAATTATTTTTTTTATCAATATGGATCTTATTTGATAGATCTCATTGGGAATTTTAATATGGTGCAAAAAAAAATTCAAAAATGTAAACACATTATTTTAAAAAATTAGTTTTTGAGTTGTTATTTTAAGTTCTAGAAAAGGGGCAAAAAAGTAAAATTTCCATATTTTATCCTTTAACTTTTGAAAATGGACAAACATTTTAGGATTTGAAAAAGTATGTTTGTGGACTAACAAATCCGGACGGAGGGAGTACTTGTTAGATTCGTCTCACCGAGAAGAATCCAGAAACCACAAAATTTTGACGCGAAACTAACAAATGTAAAAAAAAAATTGAATAAAGACGAAGCGAAAAAACAAAAAAACCATAATCTTATTTTTGGCCAAACTATACGTGCAACTTTGGCTAAAATAGCTCTCAAAGTTCGAGAAAATTTTCGGTGCAAATAGGGTATCACACACATGCCCGAGCACGTATCTCAGTCGTCCAAAAGTATTTTAGATGGCCTAGATTTCTCCTTCCCTCCTTCTCTCGCTATAAAATCCAGACCGTCCAAAAGAATTTTGGACGGCCGAGATTCACTCCGGATACTGCCCCGTTGTACCCAAACGACACCCAAAATTTTCTCCCAAAGTAAAGTTCCTTTGAGCGTCTCCAACGGGAGCCAGACTTCCGCCCAAAGTCAAAATTGACTATAGGGAGGGTGCCTCCCATCCTCTTGAATGGAATGGATAGAAATCTGAGGCAATCGCCCTCAGCCGTTTTAGGAGACTTGCACAAGCAAGTTGCAAGCTGTGTTCTATCTCGTCCGACTACTTGTATTGAATTCTGTCGAGTGTGGTGGAGGAATAGTCCCCTGGACTTTGCCTATAAAATAGAGCTTAGTGTAGGAGGGTGAGAAAACACTACTGGTTAAGTTCTTGTCCTTTTGTTTAGAAGAAATTGCTCCGGTTACCGCCGTGGAGTACCCGATTTTGGAGAACCACGAAAAATTCGTTTGTCACTGCGTTTGGCATACATATGTATCTGTTTGTGTGTTTGTGGATGTTTGGTTCAATAACACTTCTTCTCTAAAATGATCGAAGGAACCAATGGCCAGGATAAACTTACCTGAATGATCCAATGACTAAGATTTATCCTAATTTGTTATCTGATTGGAATATATGGAAAAGTAGTTTGTGCTGAAAAGTTAGTTATAAAAAAAAAATTAAAAAAAAAGTGGTGAGAAATTAGTTGGGTTATATGGTCAAAATTTGACCGTCACCATCGGACGTACTGTAGCAAGTCAAATTATAAGTTTGGCTCCAACCATCGGAAATGCCGCAAGTGCAAAATTTGACTGTCACCATCGAAAGCATTGTAGCAAGTCAAATTATAGGTTTGGCTCCAACCATTGGAAATGCTGTTACGTACTTTATAAGAGAGCAACCGGTAAATGCATTTGGAAAATCAAATTATAGTAATGTACACAATAGTTTTAGTGATATGGACGCTTTTTTTAATTATGCATTTTCTTGTTCCTTTTTGTGAATGCATTTAAGATCTATGGCCAAATGCCTAAAAATTAAAGACAGCTGAGTCAAGTGTTGAATTATTCAAGTTCATGCTTAATTTTATTCTTAACTAGCAACAGTCTATTGAGTCATGTACTGGATCGTCCATTTTTCATAAGAGGTTGAAAGAAGCTTCAAAAAAAAAAAAAGTATAAAACTTAACCTTTGAACTTGGTTTAATTGGGTGAACGGATGAATTTTGTGAGAGAGGGTATTCAAGGGCAATTTCGAGTGTATAACACCACCACTATAACAACAAATCAAAAAAGAAATTATCAATCCTTTTGTCGTAGTCCGAATCAAATCAAACAAGAGAGGGTATTACACACTTCACTGCTAATATGTACCTCCCTCCTCATTATCAATCTCAACTTCAATCCCCCGTACTATGAATTCCTCACAATTTTACAACCAACATCGAACGAGGCCTCCGAGCATTCACATAATAGGTGTCACTCCTGTTTTTTTGAGAAGTAGAAAGAAGATTCATAAAACCATTAAAACAGTACATCAAGTCTAGACATCCAAAATAACCAAACAACGTAACAATACACAACATAAGACACTAAACAGAGGGTTGATTAGCTAATCCATCACCAGTGTCCGGGTGAGGAATAAATCTCGCCAGAGCATGCTTAGCAAGCAAGTGAGCCCGCTGAACTTCCTGGCGCGCAACCTTCGAAATCCTACAAAAAGACAGTTTTGAAACTTCTGCTGCCAAGTTGCGTAACAAAAAAGTGTCATGATGGTGACACTCAACCCTCCCTTCTATCTGCATTACGGCATTAAAACAATCAGAAAAAGCATAAACCACATTGTAATTATGATTTAAAGCCCATTTAATTGCTTCAAAAATTGCTTGAATTTCTGATTGAATTGGCGAGGCACTATACGTAGACAGGGTTTGTTGTGCAATTAAGGTCCCATCCGGACTAGCCGTAAAACCAAGGCCACTCCAAGCATTTCCCTCTTTCCAAGCCCCATCCGCATGGAGAAAACAGGCACGGAGAGCTGAAACAGAGTTAGAGTCTTGCTGAATAATAAAAGATGGATTCTTGGAACTAGAGGTAGATGCAGTTTGAGTAGGATCTGACTTGGAATTGGAGAGCCAATTAGAAGAACGGAGAAACCACTGAGCAGAGTCCTTAGCCATTCCAATGGTAGAATCCACATTGAACGGGAGACTCAAGAAAACCAAGCTATTTCTATTCTTCCAGATTGCCCAAGTATAGAAATAAAATAAGAAAATCTCCTCTTATCTCTATAGAGATGAATGATCCAATCTAGAAGCCAGTTTGAGAAGAAAACATCTTGTGAAATGCCCAATGAAGAACTTGGAAAATCACTAGCATCCCAGACTGAAACAAACTGCGGACAGAGACAGAATAAATGCTCAATAGATTCCTCCAACTCTCCACAAAGAGGACAAGTTGCAACGATATTATGGAGGCGAGACGCAACATTTTTTCGAACCGTAAGACTCCTCTCAAGCATTTCCATAAGAAACCTTAATGCGCTCGGGCAAGTCCAGATTCCAGACCAAATTCCAGACATTAAAGTCTTTATAATACCACTCAGAGGAAACAGGAGATGGCTGGCTGGCACGATGCATATCATACAGAGATCTGTATCCTGATTTAGCACTATACTTCCCAGAATTGGTGAATGGCCAAATAAGCTAATCCGGGCAGTTGGCATTCAGAAGAGGGATAGCTAAAACTTTCGGGATCAGAAAATGCAGAATAAGGTCCATAACTCTATCCACATTCCATACTTTCCCATTAGTTCCCTCGTTCAGAAGAAAAGAGACCATGTGAGAATCAGTGCCACTATATGGGATGGAATGACAAAGAGGTGTACCCAGCCCAAGAATCCATTTGTTTAAATAGAAGGCCTAGCACGGTGGTTAGTGCACTTCTAACTATATTTGTGGTGTCACTCCTGTTTAAATAAGATGACTTTCAAAACCCATCATCAGGAGGAATAGGCCAAAAGTCATTTGGTTCAAACACCAATCGCCTCTTTAGCCAGAGTGACGGGCTCTCACGAAGGAGAAAAACTTGGCATCCGGATAGGGTACCGCCACATGGTACCCATCGCCACATCCGAGCTGTCCAAACATGTTTTGAACAGCTCAAATTTGTTGGGGTAAATTTGCCCCCATGTTTGGATGGCTGGGATGCAACGACGGTGGTACCCGTTCGGCATGCAAGTTTTTCTCCAAACGAAGTAGCCAAATAATCAGATTTCATTAAACAAAACAATCCCCAGAAACTTCATGAAAACAAACCAGCATCAGTCACTACTATCAAGTATAGATTCCAGAGATGACAAGCAAATCAGCTTCAATGTAACAACGATGGCTAACTCTAAACATTTTCAAGTCACAAAATCAAATAGTTCCATTTTCTGGTAATCCCCTAACATTCAGAACAAACATGAAATTATAGCAACTTCAAACTAACACAGAAACTACGCCCCAATGTCTTCAGAAGCTTTCTGTAACGGGTTCGCGTCTATTGTAGTATGAAATTTGCAGATAGTGACGCATATCACATCCTCCAAAATTTTCAAGAACGAGATCTTTCCCTCTCCACAGGTGAACGACTGCATCAACAGTAAAAAAAGAAACACGTTCAGAGCATAATTAAGGGGAAAAAAAGCAAGAAATCCCAACAATTTAATAATATAGTATTTGAAAAAGAGAGTGCCACAGCAGCAGAACAATGCAAACCTCCCATATCGCTCCTGCACGGGGCTATCTTCTGCTTCATCAAATTTTGGACTATCTCTCAATTCATGCTTGGCATCTGGGCTTGGGCTACGCCGGTAGTCATCAGGACTGACCCTCTCTCTTTGTGGGCTTGGGCTATGCCGATAGTCATCAGGACTGATCCTCTCTCCTTTAGGGCTTCGCTTGTGGGCCTTGTGACCACGATCATAATCAGGACTCACAACCCTCTCTCTTGGGCTGGGTTCAGGGCCATGATTATCAGGACTAGGCCTCACTCTTCGTGGGCTGCGGGTCCGGCCGTGGTCATATTCGGAATCAGCCCTTTCCCTTTTGCGTGGACTCGTATTGGGTCCACCGTGACCATAATTGGGACTGGCCCGGTCTTTGCGATAGGGACTTGGGCTACGGCCACGGCCATAATCAGGACTAGCCCTCTCTCTCCGATATGGGCTGGGCGACCGTCCCCTGTCTTGAGCCCTCCTCCCGGGCGACCTATCGCGGCTTCTATCAGGACTGTATCCATTTCGCCTGTCGTCGTCGTCTTTGATTGCAAACTCCACTGAAATAACCCGATCCATCAGCTTGCTGCAAATGAGAATAGCACACACTGACACAAGTCACCCAAAGCTACATTGAAACTCAAAAATAGATCCCATGGCAGAACGTACATATCTAATAAAAACAGCTCCTCAAAAGATTAATCAAACCTCAACACTGCATTTCGATTACGGAAAGGGGAGTCAAGGGAAGTGTTAAGTCACAAGCTATGAAGCACCGACACTCCTAGGAGGCGCCGTATTGCCGTATGGGACACGGGGACACAGCGGAATACGTATGAGACACCCCACGTGGCGTGTCCCCCAATTTTTTTGAATTTTTTTAGGGGGACACGGCGGGGACACGTGGGGGACACGGCTGGGGGACACGGAAGGGGGCAAATTGTAATATTTAAAAAAAAATTGGGGTCAATTTGTAATTTTTTAAATTTTCAGGGGTCAATTTGTAATTTTTTAAAATTTTTGGGGGTCAAACTGTAATTATCAATCTTTAAATTTTTAAATTTTTTTTATAATATATATATATATATTAATATATATATTGCCGTGTCCCCCGCCGTGTCCGTGTCCCTTTTTTCAAAATTGCCGTATCCATGTTCGTATCCGTGTCCGTGTCTGTATTTGTATCCGTGTCCGTGCTACATACTCACAAGGGAAAGGAAGGGAGAGTAACTTTCTTTCGTTTGGTCGAACCAAACGATAACAAAGGGGAGGTGTATACTGCATTTTTTCTATTGTTTACAAATAAGATAACATTGAAAACATTATTTACAGTACAGATGGGTATAATTGGTATTCAAAAAGTTAAACAAAAGACACCTAACTTCCCTTTCCTCCCAATTTTTAAGGGGCGAATAGAAACAGAAGAAAAGGCTTAAAATGCTAATACTCTCTACCCCTCACAACCACTCCCTTTCCCACCCCCTACTAAAAACGGTACTCCAAACATGCAATAACACTACTTTTTCCCCTCCTAATCTCCACTCTCCATTCCCTCCCATAAATCCAAATGGAATGCAAGGCAGAAGAGATCAAGTTACAAGATAATTAGATGCATAGATGGCACAATAAGGAAACCCTAGATGTTTATAAAGATAAAATCACCTCATGTTTGTAGCATCCAATGCCCGGCGGGCATCCTCTTCTGATTCATATTGAATGAATGCAAAATTCTTTCTAATCCTCACGTTCAGTATCTTCCCATATGGATCAAAGTGCTTTTCCAAGTCCCTTGTCCTAGTATGATATGCGTCAAAATTAATAACAAACAAGGTCTTCGATGGTCTTGAATTTGTTGAAGATCTTCTAGAATCCACGGGCCGCCTAATGCCACGTTCTTGCTGAAACCAAAGAAAAAAGACAGCAAGATGTGTTACATAGAAGATATAAATAATTGTGTGTGTGTGTGCGTGTGTGTGTGAGAGAGAGAGAGAGAGCAACAAGAATGATCAAAATACTATTAGCCAAGATGCAATACCTTTGTCCATTCCACACGAAGACGGCGCCCCTTTCTACCATATTCAAATCGGTCAAGACCTCGAATTGCATCCGCTGCATCTCTCTCATCCTCCATATAAACGAAGGCAAATCCTATTGACAGAGTACACTACAAAAATAAGAAAGAATACTTCCATATTTGGAGGAAATTCCAAGTTAAGGATCTTTCCTTTGCAGGGATTCCGTCATAGAGAGGGAATTTCTTCTTCAGCACAAGTTCAAATCACCTAGAATTACACCAAAACCAATTTTGACCCCTTGTGAAATCTAGGGCCCCCTCCCCCCTCCTTTTTCCCCCAACCCCAAACTACAATCTAGAAACTATTAACCAGTAAAATCAGTGACGGACCTTCGCAATGATTTAATTGATGTCAAGAACAAGAATCCAAAGGTGGATGTCACATGCTAGGCTAACGAATGAAAATGTGCCTTCTCCATCATTATTCTGCTGCCTCTGCTTTGAGGACGGCATGGTTTTTACGTGGGAACATGTCTGAAATGGAAACTGGGCAAAATTCGTGAGGAAATGCAATGGTGTCTGAGGCAAAGATGGGATGGTGATGCCATAGTGGATCTGTGGGAACAAGAAGAGGAAGCTCGTCACAGCCAGAACATGGAACGCTGAAAAGCCATCCATCAGATAGGAAGTGTATGAACTTTCCGAGGTGATCCTGCACCAAAGAGTAAGTTACTGGGGTTTAACACTTTCCAAAATATACTTTTCTTTCGTCCTCAAAATATATCTTCACACTTGCAGGGGAAGAATGCGGTGCTGATGAGGATGACTGGATGATATCCCAATCATAGACATGGGAAGCAAGGAGAGGAGCTTTTCCCAATCAGAATGAAATTGCTCCGATAGCGTTCACGTCCTCAGATGATTTTCATTAGATAACTTTATAAGTTAATTTTTACTCATAAACGTGACCTCAGAAAAGGAAATAAACGGTTAAGCGTATTACCTGTAAAATCATAACCATGCACAAGGATTCAAAACTTACCCAATATCACGGTCCATAAGTACAGCTTCATTTTAGCATCAGGCACACAAGGTGAATTCTCATCTATTAAAACTTTGAACTTGAGATGAGACTACCTCATATTTTCTCAACAAAAAGATTCTGCTCTTGCCCACTACTCCAATAGATATCGGACAAGTCGCTATTTGCATTATGTAGGCGAAGTCTTAGTCACATGACTCGCATATGAACAACGTAATGCATTGGTTCTGAAAAATTATCCTCTCCACACTTTATATTGACATGTTTGTCACGAGTTACTACAGAGGCCGGTTCAAACATCAATGCTAAACTTTGTCGAGCCATTTTTTCACTTAACTCGTTAGAATGAGCATTAATGGGCTGACCTTTGGAACTTAACTCACTTAGAATCAAAATACAACAATTCAATGGCTTGACAGTCAAGTACCTGATTACGACAAAACACAACCAGAATGTAAAACAAAGTATAACCATAGAAGGCACCAATTAACAAGTCAAAAATAAAGTCCAACAAAGCAACGACAATCTAAGGTGCGAATTAAAAGGAGTAAGGCGAAATTACCAGACTTCATATCCACTCTCTCAACCCTTCCATATCTCCTAAAAAGTCGCTCCAGATCTGATTGTCGTGCCTCAAAGTCAAAGTTTCCACAGAATATGGGCCTCATTTTACCTACACAGTAAGAGGAAGCATTTTGTAAGCTTTGAAGCACAATGAATAATGCAAGAGAAAACATCAAACTAAAATTAAAAATTCTGCCAAACTAGGATTATTATGGTATGATTGTTTCTTTGTACGATCATGAAGAGTCAAGGACCCAATACAAGAAAAATTAGCAGCAGTCCCGGTCGCAGATTATTATTATTCTGCAGGCTTTACTATATTGCCGAGTTAAAGATAGTGCTTGGATTGTGCCTTAATATCTTGGCTCAATTGCGTACCTTCTCCACTTGACCCAAAAGAAAGAGTGCAAAATCACAGATGCAAAACATTGCTCATCGCCATCAGTACTTTTTTGGATATTTTGAAGTATTAAAATCACAAAGAAAACCCAAGAAATAACGTTTTTTGAGCTCTAAATTTTGAATGAAATTAATCATCTAACCACAAGATAATATAACATGAAAATCCCGAAGAATCATGAAAGAAAATTTTAAATTACAGGTTCGACAGGTATCATTTTTTTCAAATCTAACTTCAGATATGCGGACGCGACATAATTCAATACGTCCACCCAATAAAAGGAGGCCTCAAAAACTCCATTTAAACTATTTCCCCAAATTGAACATTTTCCTGGGCTTCAAAAAATTTTGTACCCAATTCTAATCAAGTAATCAACCTTACACCAACGAAAACACGACTCAATTCAATCATCAAATTTGAATAAAAAAACCTAGATTGGAACCCTCGACGTTTTTTTCACACATAAAAACAGCCCTATATTCACCTAATTACGCGCAGTTGTGTCTGCTTGTAGCGAAAACGAAAGGATCAAAGCTGCGTACACAATAAAACTCGAGCAACAACGAGATCTAACACTAGCAAAAATAAAAATAAATGGACAAGAAACAATAACCTGCGAATTTTAGAAACGGCTAACCCTAATTTTGTTCTTTACCTGGTTGAAACCCTAAGAGCGAGAGTTGAACAGAACGCGATGACGATTGCAATTTTGCAAGTGCGACAAAAGTTCGCGAGTGAATCATAACCCTATTATAGCTCTTCCCGAAAACTACACTTTTGCATCCTAAATTTTACTCAGTCTTCCATTTTGGTCACTCCTTAGTCCTTACGTTTAAAACTTGTCTAATTTTATCCCCTAATTACTTCTATTTTTCAGAGTGGTCACATACTCTAGTCTAGTTGTTACCAAAATCAAACTACCCAAAATATAACCAACCACTAAAAATCTAACCAACCTTCTGATCAGTGTACTGCATGGAATCTTTGATACATATGAGATACTTCAGCCTAAATATAAATATGAATTTTGTTCTAGGTTGTGGTGAGTATGACGAAATAAATCCTTATTTTTTTTAATTTTAAACAAATTGATTTATTGGTAATATCAGTAGAATTGGCTTATTGAGTGAAATTGGGTTGATGCATTGTGAGATAATGACATATCCCATAAAGCGGAATAAGTCAGCTAAAATAAGTTAGTTTTGTGGAACATGCTTTAAGTCTCCGTAATGACTTGGAAACGTGAGGAGGGCTAGAGCATTTGAGGGGTCAATCAAGCACCAAGGAAAAAACAAAACAAAACAAAAGAGAGTAACTAAAAAATAAAAATTGTAGTTCTATTTTAGATATTCCTATTATCTACACTTAAATTACTGACTAATTACTATAAAATGAGAAAAATGGGGTTACCTTGGAAAATTTTTATTCTTCAGCTTCGTTGAAAACCTGAGGGCGAGAGTTGAACAAAAAGTGATGAGGAAAAATTATTTTACATGTAGTGGCTAATGGCACTACACTCTTGTAGTGCCCAATCTGAATCATTTGTTTTCGGCAATTAAGGATTCAAATTATTTTACGTGTAGAATAATCGTATTTGAAAACTGAACCATCGCAAATATATTTGGACGAGTCGGATTGGGCACTTCAAATGTGTTGCGCTTGTGGACTACAGGGATCCCGGGTTCAGTAATATCTATACGATAAGCCGGTAGTCTACCCCACACTCTATTATAGGTTTTCGCGACTACACCTTTGCTTCCTAAATTTATTAGTCACCTACTTTGGTTTCTCCTTATTAGAGCTACAAACGAACCAAATACAGTGTGACCATAAATTTATACTTGTTAGATTCGTTTCGTCGAGAGGAATCCAGAAACCACAAAATCTTAACGCAAAACTAACAAATGCAATTTTTTTTTAATAAAGACAAAACGAAAAAACAAAAAAAACGGATTAAGTTTTTTTTTTGCCAGAGGCAATGGCGACGCTAGCATAGGGAGAGTGGGGTCATCCGACCCCACAGCAGGAAAATTATCACCTACTATTATGCTTCATTTTTTTGATGGACCAATAGTTTGACACCATAAAAGCTGGGGTATGAACCCACGAGACACGTTAGCACTTGACTATTGCAACACCAAATTACTTTTCCAGCACTCTAGTCTGTCTCCCTACTCTTGTCTTTTGTCTCTCTCTCTCTCTCTCTCAATAAAGCACCGTGTAAAATTCAAAGTTCAAATAAGTACTAGTATTGATTTGGGTCAGTTTTAATTTTTTTATGTGATCACTTTAATTTAGGGTGAGTTCTTGAATGAATTTTATCAAAATTTGGTAAAATCAAGCCTTGATTTTATTCCTTCGTGGAGAGAGCTGATAAAATCTTAGATTTTTGCATTAAAAAATCTAAGATTTTATCAACTCTCTCCATGAATGGATAACATCAAGGCTTGATTTTATCAAATCTTGATAAAATCCATTCAAGAACTCACCCTTAGTTAAAAAGTAACATTTTATGATTTTTAAGTTAGGAAAAATAACTATCACAAAACAATATATGTATACTGCATACTCCATATATAAACCTTGAGAGTATTGCTAGGATCTTAATTTAGGATCCATTTAATTAAAGTCTATTGTACTTAGTTTTATGTTGATGAGACTGCTGTAAATTGACAGAATAATAGCTATACAAGTGTACAACCGATATTTGAAACTTGATTTTTCTATAATATTATGACCCCACGTCCAAGAAATCCTGGAGTCGCCACTGGCCAGAGGAACCCTTATTCCAAGTATTACATCACCAGCATGTGTACGATTGTTGAATTACATATTACAAATCATCATGAAACTCAAACAAAAACAAGTATAAATCCTTTGTAGTGATAATTGGAAGCTACAACATTTACATTTAGAGAGCGAGACACGAAGCAAAGAGCCAAAGAGAACCGGACGGAATGCAGTTGGGTGGTTGGTTTCGGTAGTGGGATAAATTATCAGGTGTTTTCATCACATGATTGGGTCAATGCTACCTTTTGATGGGTTCAATACTTCAATTATTTATGAACTTCATTTCCACCATGGGTCAGGCGACCCCACAGTATTGCATGTTTCGGCCCCGCTACTCGGAGGTGATTTTGGTAATTTTGTTACATTTTGATGAGTTCAATTATTTATGAACTCCATTTCCACCATGGGTTAGGCGACCCCACAGTATTGTATGTTTCGGCCCCGCTACTCGGAGGTGATTTTGGTAATTTTGTTACATTTTGATGAGTTCAATTATTTATGAACTCCATTTCCACCATGGGTCAGGCGACCCCACAGTATTGCATGCTTCGGCCCCGCTACTCGGAGGTGATTTTGGTAATTTTGTTACATTTTGATGAGTTCAATTATTTATGAACTCCATTTCCACCATGGGTCAGGCGACCCCACAATATTGCATGTTTCGTCCCCGCTGCTCGGAGGTGTTTTTGGTAATTTTGTTACATTTTGATGAGTTCAATTATTTATGAACTCCATTTCCACCATGGGTCAGGCGACCCCACAGTGTTGCATGTTTCGTATCGTCCCCACTGCTCGGAGGTGATTTTGGTAATTTACCCCTAAAATAACACTCCTCTTTGGTTCCTCTTTGTTGAGGCTGCAAACGAACTAAGCTATTTGTGAGCAACTTGAGACTCGGTTTGACTTGTTTAGTCTCAGGCTGAGTTCGAGATCAATTTTTAGGCTCATTTAGGGATGTAAACGACCAAACTACTCGAGTTCGAGCTCGTGTTCATTTTTTAAAAGAGTCTTTCTTCAACAAAGACATAGTATATGGATTAATCATGAAAATAGGACATAAACTAATTTTTTAATGCCAAGAGGACAAATCACTCATACATTCCAAAAATGTCTCCTCTAGCCCACAAAAGTGCCTAAACCCTCAAACCTAATGAAAGTGTCTAAATCTCCAAACCTAATAAAAGTGCTTAAACCTAAATCCTAATGTAGCTAATGAGAGTGTCTAAAACCCTAGGATACCCTGCGAAAGTGCTTAAATCACTAAAACCATATAATTGAAAAGTGCACCCAAAACCTAAACCCTAAGCCCTAGGGTACCCCATGAAAGTGCCTAAATCTAAGCCTTAAGATACTCTATGAAAGTGCCTAAAACCCTAGGGTACCCTATGAAAGTGTCTAAACCACTAAAACTCTATAATTGAAAAGTGCACCCTAAGTGCCTAAACTTACCCCTAACATTGAAGAAAGAGAAATTACCCATACACATGAGAGAGAGAGAGAGAGAGAGAGAGAGAGAGAGAGAGAGAGAGAGAGACATGGTGGGTCATCAATTTCTGACTTGGTGGGTCAAACATTTCGGGGAGAATTCCATCAATTGGCAGACGAGGTGGGTCATCAATTTCTAACTTTTCGTGGTGAGTCGCTTTCAAGGGTCAGATGTCCGCATTCCTTCCCAAGCACGGCTTATTGCTCCTACTTCATTAAGGATATTTTTGTCTAGTATTGTCCTTTAGCCCTCAAATTTTTTCCATCAATGTATTGGAGGCCTTAAAAATAAATTAAACTGGACTAAACACCCTTTAAAGCCCCAAACTTGGCCTTTATGCCAATTTTCTGTTTTTAGAAACTCGTTTATGATCGGTTTGTTACATAAACAAACCAAGGTGGAACATTTTTTTAAAGCTCGTTAAAATTACAAGGCAAGCTTGAGCAAGCTACTACTTCGCTCGTTCAGCGTATGGTGCATAAAATTCAAGCTACTCGAGATTGGCTCGTGTTTGGCTTGATTATAGCTTGTTTGAGATCGCTTCGTCTCATAAAAAGCTAAGCTCAAACATATTTTTGAAGCTCGTTAAATTATCAAACCAAACTTGATCAACTACTAGCTCATTTGGCTCGTTTATCACTCCTAGTAAACGAGCCAAGCTCAATACTCTAAAGATCCACTAGGCTCGTTTTTATAGGCTCGACTCGTTAACAGAGACTTGTTTATTAAATGAACCGAACTTAGCTCATTAATAGCACGACTCGTTTACCAACCAGCCGAGCTTGAACGCTAATCAAAAGTTGTCTTATTTTATCCCTATATAGTTAGTTTCTAACCAACCAAAAATCGAACTAGCCAAAGGAGATGTCATGTGCCACCAACCAAAAATCTAACCAACCTTCTGATCATGTGTAGTCAATGAAATCGTTGATACATACTCCAGCCTAAATATAAATTTGATTGTTGTTTTAGGTTGTGGTTAGTGTGTGTGTATATATATATATATAGGAAGGCGGTCTCCTAAGGGATCCCGCATACAAAATTTGGTGCAGGATTGGCCTTTTTTCAACTTTCCGGATCAAATTTTGACGATCCGAACCGCTCAATGTTTTTAAAATGCATTTTCCAAGGCCTAAGCGGGAAATCTTCAAAAAAAAATACCCGGAAGGGCTTGATCCAAACAGTTTTCGAAATGGTTAAATTAAAAAAAACAGTTTTATCGAAAACTGTTTGGATCAAGCCCTTCCGGGTATTTTTTTTTTGAATATTTCCCGCGAAGGCCTTGGAAAATGCATTTTAAAAACATTGAACGGTTCGGATCGTCAAAATTTGATCCGGAAAGTTGAAAAAAGGCCAATCCCGCACCAAATTTTGTATGCGGGATCCCTTAGGAGACCGCCTTCCTATATATATATATTGTTTTCCATTTGTCATTTGTAATCTAATACATACATGGGAAGAAGGGAATGAGACTCGATCCCGAGATGCAGTGTGAGTCATCCAAGAGCTCTATCGCATGAGCTAGCCACCACTTGCATAATTCATTAGGTTGCTTGCTAGCTTTTTATATATTCCTAGGAAAATAATTTTCATATCCCATTTCTTATTAATGCACCTCCTTTTTATCTTTTAGTGTGTAATTTCATCACTAAAAGACAAGTATGAGTGCATTTACAAGAAAATGTGTTAAATCATTACGCTAGCTATTCCTATTATCTATACTTAAATTAGTCTTGTTGCAGTTGGAGTAGTTTGTTTTTTTCCGTTATTGTCAAGTCGAGTTGTTGGTTTAGTTAAGTAATTAATTACCTTGCAGTGGTTATTTTTTCTTAGCTACCAATCCACCAAATTCTAATTGCGTTTTCAAAATTGAAAGGTGAGATCGATAAAAAAATTGAAGTTATTCGGCGAGAACTTCTCCAGCAGATCCTTTAAATATCAAATTTTTGAAATTTTGAGGGGTCAAGTATGAAATCTATACTCCAACAGATCCCTTAAACACCAAATAATTTAAAGTCACCCTTCAAATTAATTTCCTTTCTCTTTTCAAATTTAAGAAATGTCTCTCACCCTTCAAATACGAAAATATTCTTATTTTATTAGTTGATTTTACCATGTTATCCCAAACCATGCACAAAAAAGTTTTTTTTTTAATTTTATTTTTTCCAACTTACCCATACCTATATATACACAAATGATCTAATGAGGGATCCCTTAAATGGGATCCCGTGCGGACCTCACCTTTCCGAGCCAAATTTTGACGATCCGAACCGCTCAATGTTTTTAAAATGCATTTTTAAGGGTCCAGGCGGAAAATTTTCAAAAAAAAATACCCGGAAGGCCTTGATCGGATCAGTTTTTGTTAAAAACGCTATATCCTTGATCGGATCAGTTTTTGTTAAAAACGCTATATATAGCGTTTTTAACAAAAACTGATCCGATCAAGGCCTTCCGGGTATTTTTTTTTGAAGATTTTCCGCCTGGACCCTTAAAAATGCATTTTAAAAACATTGAGCGGTTCGGATCGTCAAAATTTGATCTGGAAAGTTGAAAAAGGGCCAAGTCCGCACGGAATCCCATTTGCGGGATCCCTTAAGAGATCGGGACTGCCTATATATATACACACACTTATTCATTTGTCACATGTTTCATAATAACAAACAATCATATTTTTTTGTCTTTTTTTTTTTCACTAGTTTTTCTTTTATTAATTTGAACTTGAATTTTCAAAACTAACATGTTCGAGTATTTTAATATTTGAGTTCAAGACGCAAAATTTAAAAAATTATTGCATAGCAACCGATTATACGAATAATCAATTTAAAACATTGTAATTAATTAAAGTGATTAAGCAAGAAACAAGAATGGTCAATTAGATCAATAATATTAGAAATAGATTAAAATTAATACTCCTTCCGTTCCATAATGATTATCAACTTTCACCATTCACACCTATCATAAGTTTTAAAAAAAAAAAAAATTATGGCATATTTTCTATCCAGTATATATGGATCTTATTAGATGCACTTAATTTTATTAGAAAAAGCTTTTATAACCATAGAAATGTTAAGAATTGAGAAATATAAACAATTTTTGAGAGATGTGAATAGATGAAAGTTGACAATATTTTGTGGACGGAGGGAGTAAAATACTATCTATAACTTGAAGGATCTATTGGCCTTGTTCGGTTAGTAGGTTTAGTTTAGTTTAGTTTAGTTTTGATGATGTAAGCAGGTGTAATAAGTGGAGAGAGATAGAGAGAGAAATGAGGGAAATGATGATGTAAGCAAAACCAAACCAGGGCCAAAACCGGCCCAAAACTCCCAACCGAACACTGCCATTATAATTTATAAAAGAATCCTTCGATATTTTGAAGGATGGTAGCAAATAAGCGTAATTTCAAACCATCGTTTGGGGATTTGACAACTAAATAAGCATAATTTATAACCATCGTTTGAGATTGTTAATCCAAAAATTAGGTTCAACGATTGACACATGATTAATAACACCAAGGGATTACCTTGGTGGTTAAGATTTAGGACGCAGGAGTTTTG
Organism: Vaccinium vitis-idaea; assembly: GCA_963854785.1. Classification (NCBI taxonomy): domain Eukaryota; kingdom Viridiplantae; phylum Streptophyta; class Magnoliopsida; order Ericales; family Ericaceae; genus Vaccinium; species Vaccinium vitis-idaea. Next base: position 38,238,319 of record OY978224.1, on the reverse strand, counting down.
CCTTACTAAGGTTTCAGGTTTGAAACTTCTCAGGTGTTGTCAACTTTTTTGTGGTCAATCCATATGGAGCTTTTTCACCAAATTTAATTGGGCATCCAGCAAATGGGTTGTGGAATTGGCCAAAGTTAATCAAGATGCGACTAAGATGATCCGGACACCCAAGTTAAAAAAAAAAAAAAAGGCATAATTTACCAAAATCACCTCGACGTATCTAGAAATTACCAATTACCCCTATTGCATAACAAATTACCACATGTCGTGATGTAGCGGTTAGGAAATTCGACGGAATCTGTTTCACATCATCAAATCTTAATTTCAATGGACCAAACTGTCATTTTGTAGCCCGTGAAAAGCTATTTTCACACCTCTAATGCCTCTCACAAGCTTTAAAAAAAAAATTAGTTTGATCCATTGTAATTAGGGTTTGATGATGTCCTACAGACTCTTTCGAATTGCACAACGGCTACATCCCGACATGAAGGTAATTTGTTATGCGATAAGGGGTAATTCGTAATTTTTTAAACGTGAGGAGGCTATATCTAATTTCTAGAAACTTCAGGGTTGATTTTAGTAATTTACCCTTTAAACTAGTGCGGGATTAATTGAGGGCCAAGACTATGTACACGAGGGACTGTGAGAGACAAAAACAGAAAGCAACCCTGGCCACAAAAATAAAGATGGGCAACAGGCAGTTTCAGGGTCGGCCTCGGCCTGAGCTTTCTGGAGCGCAAATTTAATTTGGGGTCCTCCACATTTAAAAATACACTAGAATTTTAAAAAATACAAATTATTTCAATTTTCTGTAGTTTTCAATTTTCTTTTCCCTTTTAGGATGCTCCACTTTTAGGCTTACAAAAATATTTGGATTATTACTTCTTAGTTTTCCAATGGGCCTACTTAACTGAAATTAGTTCTGGTCCTACTCAGGGGGTGTTCCACTAAGTGATTTTTTTTTTTAAAGAAATTGGTTTTTCACGATTTTTTATTTGATGTATTGTGAGAGAATGACATATCTTAATTTTTAGAAAAAACTATTTTTGAAGAGTGTTCCACTAAAAACTAATTTTTTTTCCAAAAACCAAGACATTTTATTCTCTCACAGTACATCACATAAAAATATGTGAATACGAAAACTAGAGAAGTTTTAAAACAAAACTCTCTTAGTGAAACGGAGTTGTTTGTATTGGACTTAAATACTCCACCCTACACTATTTTGGGCTTATTTTGTGGGGCCGCAAGCCACCGGTTAGTGTGCTTAACCTGAGGGCCGGGGCTGTGCCCTTTTGAACACTTGGCCAAGAAAAGACATCTTCCAGCGTGCTACCCAAAAAAGCAAAAAAACACTCGTTTCAGCGTACGTTATTTAAAAGAAACAAAGGCCCACAACTGGAGAACCTGTGGCCACAATTTGCCCACGCTGTTTCCCTTCTGCTTTTCTTCCTCCCTTAAAATGTCCAAAAAACACAAACAAATACCTTACCAAATGCAGCATGGCTAATCCTGGAAATGTGCACCAAATTGACCAGACAAAACCCACTCCTTTGACATCACTTTCTGACCCTTCTTCATACTCAAACACTTCCCCACTTTCTACCCTCGACCCACAAGACAAGCAACCCATTTTGACTTATGAAAACCCATCTCCCACCCTTACCTCGCCGTCTATAGAAGGCGGCAGCGGCGGAGGAGGGTCGAGCGAGTTCGCAACAGTTACCTCGTCCTCATCTGGTAGCTCAAGTGGCAGAGCTAGTTCACGCGTACCTTCGTTAATCTTGGAAGTACCGAGTTCCAACTTGGCAATAACTCACGACGTTCCATCTCCCAGACACCGTCGATCACCAAGAGCAACCGTTACCTCACCAAAAGGCGGCGGATGGTCGGGGAAGCACCCGAGTTATCGAGGGATACGGTGCAGGAACGGCAAATGGGTAACTGAAATGCGCGAGCCGCGTAAGTCGAACCGGATATGGCTCGGGACCCACCCGACTCCTGAAATGGCGGCAGCAGCGTATGACGTAGCGGCGCTGGCACTCAAAGGCCCCAAAGCCGTTTTGAATTTCCCAGAATCGATTCCTTCGTATCCTGTACCGGCTTCTCCGTCCCCGTCGGATGTACAAGCTGCAGCAGCGGCAGCTGCTGCGGCGCGACTACCGGGGGCCGAGACAGGGGAAAGGTTGGAACAGAGTGAGGTGAAGAATGAGGAGACGTCGTCCGGGCAAGAGTTTATGGATGAAGATGCGATATTTGGTATGCCGAATTTGCTGGTGGATATGGCGGAGGGAATGCTGTTAAGTCCGCCGAGGATTAAGATGCCGCCGTCTGATGATTCAGTGGAGAATTCAGATGCTGAAAGTGATCTATGGAGTTAAGTAGCTGCCTCTGTTTACGGATTATTATTACAGAAATCTTATACGCAAGGAAGTTTATACCGAACATACACAAAAGTGAGAACATGAAGTCGTATTTTGAAAACACGTTTTTAAAAAAACACTCACATTTTATGTATGATTCGGTATAAACTTCTTTACACGTAGCATTTTTGTTATTTTTAATGATTTATAAACATGATTGTTTTAATGATTTAAGGATGTGGTTGTGTCATACTATATGGAATTTTCGAATTATAAGAGGGTTTTTTCTTTGAAAATGACCTGCAGGCGATTCAGTTCCACGAAAAAACAAAAGAAATAGTAATTAGCAGGAATTATTGTTGTTGGTTAATGCCAAATTCTTCTTTTGGCAAAAACAATGTTATTTTAACAACAATATAATTCATGCTAAAAGAAACGGGACCGAAGTTATTGTAACGGAAAGTGCCACGTGTATCATTTGATTAGGATCCAAATTCCTCTTTTGGCAAACAAATGTTATTTTAGTTTTTCCCGTTTTGTTTCCAAGGAACAAATGATTTGGCTCAAACGAGAATAGTTTCGTCTTTCAGTGACATAACAAACCCCCACGTTAACTACTTTTGACTTCCTCTCAAGCATGGTGGGTGAAAAAGCCGGACTCGGCGGCCTTTGGTGATGGGCTCACTATATGCATGTGCTATGTAGTGAGCTCCATTCGTCACAAAATGTTTTTTTAAGTGTAAGATTAACCAGACTGTTGATAGCCGATCGGATGGTTGAGGGAGCTTACGCACGTAGTGAGCGCCCTCATTACACTCCTGTACTGCCTAATCTGACCATTTGTTAGGCAATTAAGGATTCTTTTTATTTTACATGTAGGTTAATGGCATATGAATCTGGACCATTGCAAACATTTTTGGACGACTCGGATTGGGCACTTCAAGTGTGCAATGCTTTTGGACACTACAGGAGTCCCAGGTTCGGGAGTATCTATACGGTAAGCTGGTGGTCTACACCCCACTCTATCATAGCTTTTTGCGTAAACTACACTTTTGCTTTCTATTAAAGCTGCAAAATCAAACAAAAACAAGTAAAAAACACTACACACACAACATAACATGTGGTTCCCACACAAGTGTGAAGTGGGTTGAAGCGTATTTGGGACCCACATGTTATGTTATGTGTGTTGTGTGAGGAGAAAACATTTTTTATACCGGTGGTGTAAACTAAAATTTTTTCCAAATTGATTGCATTGCGCCATGTGTCCATGTTTTACGTTGTGAGACCATTGTTTGGACATATGGCGCAATGCAATAGATTTGGAGTAATTGGAAGCTACCCGGCGATCTATTTTTCCGTTATGTTATTGTTTTTCCGTTCTTTTTTTCTTTTGTTTTGTTGTAGTTTTTAGGTTTTTTTGATTTGATTTGTGTATTGGACAGGGTTTGATTCAATGAAATTTCTGTCTATTTCTAAAAAATAAAAAAAAAGGAAGCTACAACATTTACATTTAGAGAGCGAGACACGAAGCAAAAAGCCAAAGAGGACGGAATGCTGCTGGTTGGTTGGTTTCGGTAGTGGGATAAATTATCAGGTGTTTTTCATCTCATGATTGGGTCAATGCTACCTTTTAATGGGTTCAATTATTTATGAACTCCATGGGTCAGGCCACCCCACATCAGAGGTGATTTTGGTAATTTACCCCTAAAAAAAGAACTGGCACGTGACTAATTGAGGGTGAAGACTCCATGGACAGGAGGGAGTGACAGAGACAAATACTGAAAGCAGGGCCACAGGAAAGGCAAAAAGAAAGAGAAGGGTAACAGGCAGGTGCTAGCTTGCAACCGCACCCAAACCGTGTTGGGCACCTATCGACCTCTCTAACCTACGACTTGCCAAGAATAGACATCCAGACCCGTACCCAAAAAAGCAAAAAAAACACTAACGATCACCCTACGGCGTTAATTAACAAATGACCCACAAGATTGGGAGGCCGCGATTTGCCTATGCTCTTTTCGGACTGCAAACACGTATGCCCACCCATGGACCTCTCTTATCTGAAACCCGCCTCTACGCAAAAATGAATGGGTACACATGGCCGAGCTTACGTGGTACCCGAACGCTGAATCTGAGCTGTCTAAAAGTGTATTGGACGGCCCAAGTTGAAATCTTTTCTCTCCCGTTTTTCTCTTAAAATCCAAACCGACTAAGACCGAAATGGATAGTCAAATGCGTGCGCGTGGGTACCATGTGGTACCCGCTCGTCAATGAAAACTTGTTCCCCTTTGCGACTTGCCAAGAATAAACATCCAGACTTGCACCCAAAAAAGCAAAAGAACACCAACGTTCACCCTACGGCGTTAATACCAAAGGGCCCACAAAATTGGGGGGGCCGCGATTTGCCCACGCTATTTCCCTTGGTTTTCTCCCTCCCTTAAAATGTCTAAAAAACACAAACAAATACTCCACTAACTTGCCGAATGCAGCATGGCTAATCCACGTAATTTCCACCAAATTGACCAAACAAATCCCACTCCTTCTTTCAACCCATCACATTCTGACCCTTCTTCAAACCCTTCACCTCTCTCCACCCTCCACCCACAAGACCAATCACCCACTTTGACTTGTGAAATCCCATCTCCCAAAAACCCTCTTCAGCCACCCATTTCCACCACCGTTACCTCCCCGTCTCAAGGCGGTGGCGGCCCCGGGTCGAGCAAATCCGCAACAGTTACCTCGCCCTCATCTGGTAACTCAAGTGGCTGGGCTAGTTCACGTGTACCTTCGTTAATCTTGGAAGAATTGAGTTCCAACTTGGCAATACCTTCTGAAGACCCATCTCCCAAACACCGACAGTCACCCAGAGCAACCGTTACGTCACCGTCGAGAGGAGGCGGCGGATGGTCGGGGAGGCATCCGAATTATCGAGGGATACGGTGCAGGAGCGGGAAATGGGTATCGGAAATACGCGAGCCGCGTAAGTCGAAGCGGATATGGCTCGGAACGCACCCGACTCCTGAAATGGCGGCAGCAGCATATGACGTGGCCGCGCTGGCCCTTAAAGGTCCTGACGCCGTTTTGAACTTCCCCGAATCCGTTCATTCGTATCCTGTACCGACTTCTCCGTCCCCATCGGATGTACGCGCCGCAGCAGCTGCAGCTGCTGCCGCACGACTACCGACAAGGGCGGAGGAAGGGGAAAGGGTGGAACAGAGTGAGGTGAAGAATGAGGAGGTGGGTTCTGATAATACGACGTCGTTGTCCGGGCAAGAGTTTATGGATGAGGATGCGATTTTTGGTATGCCGAATATGCTGGTGGATATGGCGGAGGGAATGCTGTTAAGTCCGCCGAGGATTAAGATGCCGCCGTCTGATGTTTCCGTGGAGAATTCAGATGATGAAAGTGATCTATGGAGTTAATTAGGTGACTCTGTTTTGGGGATTATTTCTAAGTAATGATTTATAAACAGGATTGTTGTATACAAAATTTATTGAGAAAGGACGTGGTTGTGTTTGATCAATTTTGTGTCAAATTTTTGGTGACTACATGTTCGGCTCGATGAGAGAAATCGGAATTGGATAAAATTATGACTTTTACCCAAGATAATTATAACTTTATAAGCTGTCCTTTTTTGGATATTTCTTAAAATATCTAGGTAAAAGTCATAATTTTATCCAATTTAGATTCTTCTCGTTGAGACAATTTGACGCAAAATTAACAAATGCCGAAAAAAAAATGAAAATATGTTTCTTGTCTCTATTTAACCAATAAAAATATAATTCATGATAAAAGAAAAGAAACAGGGGACCGTGGGCTAAGTATACGGGGAAAGTGCCAAGTGCATAATTTTGATTAGCCAAATTTCTCTTTTGGCAAAAAATGATAATTATAGTTTTTCCCATTTTTCTTTGCAAGGAGCAAATGATCTGGCTCAACCCGAAGAAGAATAGTTTTGTGACAAAAACTAACACCCACAAGTCCTTTTGACTTCCTGTCTAGCATATGCTTTTAGGCATGGCCTAGTTTCCCAAAATTTTTTTTTATCTAGATTTGATAAAAATCAACCCTTGATTTTATCAAATAAAGAAGATGTTTGATAAAATCACAGCTTTTTTGCATTAAAAAAACTGAAATTTTATCAAATCTCTTTCTCATTTGATAAAATCAGGGTAAATCAACCCTGATTTTATCAAATTTTGATTTTATCGTTGATAAAATCTTTGATAGAACATATGCACTCTTTGTATTGGAGCTTATGGATTCCTTATCCTTTTCTTAATCTTCCTTCAAAATTTTTCTTAATCTTCCTTCAATTTTGTCGGTCAAAACATGGGATGATTTTGTCTTGACTATTGTTGATCAACTAGTAATAACCTTGAAAAAGTGAAGCTCCAGCTTTGACAATATGGAGAGATTACTAGGTGCCCCGGGCGGCCGGGCACATTTATTAAATTAGTCCATTTTATTCTGAAAAAGCAAGGTGTATGAATCATATATATTATTGCAGAATGACTTTTCGCAAGAAGGAACGTGAGAGCGGCAAGTGGCAAGAACTCAATGGATTGTTAGGGGAACTTTGATGTAATCCGTGGACAGTCGATCCACGCGGCTCTTCGGCTTGAAAATAGAAAGTTGATGGAAAATGTGTCGCCACACGGGATTTACTTAGAAAGTGATTTTGGTACCCGAGAAACCGTTGAAAATAATTGATGACTCTTGTGCCGCTTTGGAAAAGGTTTGGTCTGCGAAAAGATTCTTTTGGATTCGGAAGCCAAGTTACGATCGGGGAAAGTTTTGTTAAAAAGCCCCGCTCGCCCAGACAATTTCCGGTCTCTACTAAATATTTGTGGGATTTTTAGAAAATATTTTATTGCAAAACTTTAACAAAAATATACAAATATGAACAATATCAATAAACAAGTAATTCACAGAACCATAACATAAATAAAATGAAATACACGAACTTAATGATGAATAAAAGAAACCTGGGGGAGAAAGGCGTAATAATCAGCAGCTTAAGACCAACGAATACCCAAAGCAGAGCATGGTTTTGTTGAAAACAGGGGAGGGACTCGACCTTCCAAAGGTTAGCCGCTCGGTCTTTTCATGTTGACTGCTCGGCCAAATATGTTGGCCGTCCGACCTACCTTCCTCTGTTTTTTAAAAACTTTGTAGACCGGGAAAACGCCTTGAAAACCTTTCTTTTGGGAGAAACTAGTTTCTTTTAAATTCAAAATAATCTTGGAGAATGGGTTTTGAGAAAGTTATACCCCGGGTAAGGTCGCACGGTGCGATAACGGAGGATACCGCCCGATACGGACCCTCAGGAGTGGGTTTTGCTTAAAACAACGTTATCCGAACCTGGGGATGATTACGGGAATCATCCCGAGTCTTGAATAACTCCCCTCAGAATACTGGAAGTTTGATTAAACGAACGGAGTTATACCTTTTCGGAACGGAACGATCGAGCTACGAAAGTTTTTTCGGTTTCTTTGTTTCGGAAAACCTCAGGTGAAATGTTTTTGATGGCTACTGGAGGAATGAGAGGGAGGGAATAAGGAGAGGGGTTTTTGGTGGGGATCGGTGGTTTCGGAGGTGGCTGTTTGGCAGCGTTTCAAGGTATTGAGCGGTGGATTTCTTGGTGCTTTGGAGGAGGAGAATGAGGGTTTTTATAGCCATGAAGGAGGGAGGGGAATGATGAGAAAAATCTTCCGAAAGATTTTCGCGATGATGATATTCCCTGAGCTGGCGAATATATTCTCTCTGCCAGAAATCTCTGCAACCCGGATTTTCCGATTTGACAACACAAAATTGGCCGCCCTGCCGATTATGATAGCCGTCCGGCTAACCTGAAGAAGACTTGACCGTTCGGCTATCAGAATAAACCGCACGACTGATTTTATTATTATTTTTGTTGAACCCTGATCGATCGTTCCGAGGTAACCATGTACGTTCCTTTCATCATAGGGGATGCACTTGAACTAAAATTGGGGTGTCTACACCATGTGACACAATATTATTACATTACATAGATTCTTTTTCCAAATTTGAAAAACAAAGATTGTTATTCCATTAAAATTCTTCTTATTTTCTATAATGTAATGAAATATCTTTCCAATTATTCAATTATTTTTTTAGTTACCTCTGTCTATATTTGTATAAAGGTCATTATTTAAAGTAATGTCCATATTAATATTTAAAAAAAATTCAGTTAATCCCCGCACGATTTGCACATTTACGGTGAGCAAGAAACGTTAAAAAAAAGTAATCGTAAATTATTTGTGATATGTGTGTGTGTGTGTATATATATATATATATATCTTATATAGTATTGCACAATGACTTTTTGTAAGGAGAGCCGTGAGTTCGACAAATGTTATGAATTGATTTGTTTGTCATGTAGGATTTTGGGTGAAGCATGTGACAATATTTTGTCACATTTCCTCAATCTCTTTTTAAATTTCAAAATGTTAGATAGTTTGCTATTCCGTAAAATCTTCTTTATTATCTCTGTCTATCGATATATGTATCTCTATCATTATTTAAGGCAATATAGTTTTGAATCGAAAGCCCAAACTATTGGTATAAATAATAAGATAATTTGGGATTTGAAATAACCCTTTTAATCAGCAAATTCCATAATTCATGGATGAATAAAATCTTTTCAAACTCTCAAACAATGGGGCTTTACCCGAACGATTTCTGATTATTGTCCCATTTTGTTGATGGAGTATGATAGAGATTGGAGACCATAACCATTCAAGTTCTTTACTATTTGGGTAAAAAATTGCATACATAGCGCATGTTATTGCTAGCGCTTTTTTTTTTCTTTTCATAATGTTAAATTTCTCCCACTTAATCGGGTTATTAATTTTTTTTATTTTGAATTGATATGTACAATGAGCTTTAGTTGGTATGGCAGATTAATTAATTTGGCGTGACAAACTATAATACTAATCATTTAAAACGATGCAAGTTTCGTGCATATCATGGGTCACGGCCTGCAATAACACACACGTAGATATCTATTTATGTATGTATGTATGTATGTATGTATGTATGTATGTATGTATGTATGTATCTATCTACTATATTATTGCAGAGCTACTTGAAGTCGTCCTGTGCATAGCACAGCATAGTACAGATTCATTCTAGTTTATTTGTATAGACGGAGTTGTCTACTGCTCTCCACTACTATTAAGGAAAGAGAAAGACATGTAAATCTTGAAATGAATCTTTAATCACCATACATCTAAATCCTTTTAACAAGAGATACTTGTCTCCATTATTGCAGTTCCTTTGAAAATAAGAGAACCGCACATTGTGTTGAGGTTCATACAGGGCTTGTTTGGTTGGGTTTTGAAAACCAGGTCTTGTTTGGTTTCCCCACCCAAATCATAAAGTGAGTCCAAGGTCCTCCATCAGATTTTTTGAGCCTCTTTGCAGAAGATCAACTTTGAAACCTAGTTTTAAAAAAGGTTCTCAAAACTGGGTTTGCAAAACCCGACCAAACAAGGTGACACTTTATCTTGTGTCTTACCATAATGTGTAATGGTAAAAAAAACACATGGTAGTCCACGACGTTAACCCATAGACATCGAAATATTTTTTCGATAATTAGAAGCTCTGGCATTAAAACATGTGGTAGACCTTTGTGGCATTAACATGTGTTGTGTTAACAGACTTTCTATCACAAGTAAGACGACTGCGCGCCTCGCGCGCAACCTAGGCCCATTACAAAAACGACACGTGCATTGTTCCGACAAAAAATTAAATACTTTCATACATAATATGGTGCAAAAAATAAAAACAGTATGAGCGACTACACTTTATTTTTTACCCAAAAATTGTAAACCTAACAAGTTAGCAATGTGAAATACTTTTGTAGACAATTTTTCACTATTAGGAGCTTATTTTGGTGCAAAAAATATAATAATTATGAACGGAAGTACTGTTCTTTTATCTGAAGAAAATTGCAAAACCAACAAACCACCAATGTAAACTTAACAAGTCAGCAATGTGAAATATTTTCGTACACAATTTTTCAAAATTTTTTGCATCAAATTAAAGATCTCTATTAGTAGTTTATTTTGGTGCAAAAAAGAATAAAAAAATATGCGCAGAAGTATCTTATTTTTTTATCCGAAGAAGATTGCAAAGGGTATAAAAGGTTAATATCATAATGAAGCTAAGCCACATGGTTTCCATATAGAGAGGGCAGTTTGGTAAAATTGCCATACCAAACAAAACCCTCTCTTTATATATAGTAGGGATATCAGCCATAATAATGTCGATTGAAAAAACATGATCTACGCTACATGTGCATGTGATTTGGCAAAATAAACCATTTGATAAATGGGTTTTTTTTTTTTGTCTTTATTAAAAAAAAAGTTGTATTTGTTAGTTTTGAGTCAATTTTTTTTGTGAATTATTGGTTCATCTCGATGAGAGGAATCTAAAAAGTAAACAATTATTAACTACAATTAAATTTTTGTGAACGAAGACAAAAATAATTCAATAATCCACAAAAATTTAAATTATTTTTGTCTTTAGTGAACATTTTAAATATTTTTGTCTTTAATAAATTTTGACTTTTTAAATTTCTCTTGTCACGACAAATCAATAATCCCTAAAAACTCGACGCAAAATTAACCAATACAATTTTTTTTGAATAAAGACAATTTAGTGGTTGGATTTTCTTTTGGTAACCTGGGAGCCCGTTCCAGAACGAAGGCCACACGTATTGGTGTGTTTGGAACATGTGGAAGGGAAGGGAAAGTGAAAGAAAATAAAATAAGGAGAAAGTGAGAGAAAAGTGAGAGGAAAATTTCACTAGTCACAATACTTAGATTTTTTTATTTTTTCTCTTCTTTCTCTCCAAATCAAACAAGATGAGTCAACTTTCATTTCTTTTCTCTTACTTTCCTTGAGTTCCAAACACACCCTAATAAATCCTTTTTCTTTTCAGCTCTAGACTAGATGTACAAAGAGGACCCAGCCAACCGTCCATTGCCGGAAATGATAGGTACCCCGAATTTGGTACCCACAATTTACCCACACACTCACACAAGTGTGTGGGTAAATTGTGGGTACCAAATTTGTGTGTACGTAGTGTTGCTGGCTGGTCCATTGCAATGTGGTGTGGTCCATCGTTTCTAATAAAATCTAAAACCACTGGCTGTCCAGTGTGTGTGGAGCCCACACACTTGTGTGAGTGTGTGGGTAAATTGTGGGTACCAAATTTGTGTGTACATAGTGTTGCTGGCTGGTCCATTGCAATGTGGTGTGGTCCATCGTTTCTAATAAAATCTAAAACCACTGGCTAGTCTTACGACTCCACCTGTTTGGATGCCATGAAAATATGAAAGAAAGGCCCCCACTTCACACGGAAACGATGTGGCAATCCTCTTATCTTATGAATGATGTGGTCCAAAATTTCCTCAACCCTACCAAACGTGTGAGACTTTTGAGTTGAGACTAGTCACATCTTTCCTTGATAATTAAAAGTGCATGTTCAGGAATTATAATCGTGGAATTTTTTGTTAATCAATGATCTTGCTGAATTAAGACATTCATTAAAGACTAGAAGTTTATAATGCATACTTTTTATTAAGAAAAAAAAGATAAAAAAAATGAGCACACAATCTTAGACAACTTTTAGAGTATGGTTTACCTTGACATTAATGATAAGTCTTTAGAATGTTTGAGACGATGGATGACTTTCTTAAAAATATTTCCCACGACGATAAAAAATTAAAAAAAATCAAAAGATAGATGTTCGAATAAACAAACAATTTATAAACCAATAATTATACATGAACCAGCTAACGAAAGTTGAAGCAAAAAATTAACTCCACATTTTTATTTTTTAGATATATATGAGTGTGTATGCTAAATATAGCATTATATTACATAATTATGCTAAATATATAATATATATATTTTTAGTTTTGAGTGGGGGCACGTGACCCCGCATGCCACCCTTTGGATCCGTCCTTGCCAGCATGAATACATTCAACTAATGTTAGGAGATCAATCCTGATTCGTTTACTAGAGGGTGACCCCATCTAAAGCCGGAGTAAGCTCTTTATGAACTGACTCTAAAACATTTGATAGCACCTTAGAGAGGCTTTGAACCTGAGACTTTAAGAGAGAGCAAACCACGAAGTCCCAATCTTTACTGTCCCATAATCTCATTGAGTTGTAGGACACTCATTTTGTAGGGTTACTTTTGGAACAGGGGCATCTGTGATTTATCTTATTCAGTTTTAAGAGACTCAGAATTGTGGGGTTCCTATGAAATCGGGAGCGTGTTGTTCCTACATAGTAGGTGTTTGATACAAATTATTTTAGTAGATTATAGATTTTGAATTATAGATTGTAGAGTCCAGATTATGAGAAACTCGTAATCAAAATTTGTGGAAGTGTTTGGTATAAGTGTACAAAGTAGATTATTCATTTCTGTGTTTGGAAGTATAATCAAATTATGGAATTGCCGTGAACATTTGACTATAATGCTATTATTGGCTCCTTCTACAAACATATACAAAATTATTTTTCTTTGAAACGATTAAAAAATAATTAGAGTAATACACACTACATATTGTTCGTAATATGCATATGGGATTCACGAATTGTTATTATTTCATTTTATTATCTAACATTCGTATCATATAATAACATAGCAACGTACGTAGTTTCAGTAGGATGATAAAGATTAAAAAAAAAAAAAAAAACCTTCGCTTAGTACATTAGCAAAAAAGGTTAAGGTAGTGCAATGAGGGCTTGGTAGGTTTGTGACCAATTAAAGAGGTTAAGGATCCTAGAATGGGCATCAAAAGTTCAAAATCCAGAATCGGAATCCAAAATCTTATGCTTGTTTTGAGAATCCATTATGCCAGAATCCATTCTCAGAATCTCTGTCAAACAATTTCATAATCCAAAAACTCAATTCGGAATCCAGAATCAGGGTCTAGATCTCAAACACCCTCTTAATGGGCCTTGGATTTGAATCCAAAAACTAAGTCATGTTTACAATGTTCACCGCTTGGAATGATCTTATGAAAATTTAAGTTGATTGGTCATCAATAGATGCGGAAAAGTTATTGTATAATCAAAACCATTCTTACCGTTCATTTACTCAAGACAAAAAATGATTTGCTCACTGAGAAATCAATGTCCAATTAACTTAATTTTTTTCCAAGATTACTCTACGAGTCGAACTCTACAAAGTGAATAGTTTGTTCTGTTTGCTATGGGTTCCGGAAAAGTTCAAGCGAGGTGATTTCTTGTTAATGCATTTCTTGGTTGGCACTCAGAGGCTTGGGTAATGACATTCTGATTGTTACTGATATTCCTTGATGCTTTACATTTTATATTGTAGAAACAATACTGTGAGGTGACATACATATGATTTTGCAAAATTAACCATCGGTTCTCTGCTGGAATCAGTGTGGTTCCAATTTGAAGCCATTTTTCATAGGAATGGATGTCTTTGAAGCCATTTTCAGTGTGGAGTTTGGACTGCTAAAGAAAATAACATGAAGAATTCAGTTTCCGTAGTGATCAAAATTGTTACGTTGTGTTGTTTTTATAATTTTTGGTTGGAAAACATCCTCAGAGAAATATGTACACAATGATACATATATATATCCTTAAAAAAAGGATTCAAACGAGACGTTCTCAAATAGAAAGTGATTTCCAGTAAAGGAGGATGTAGGATTCTTACAACAATCAGATAGCCATTCTATAAGAAGTTCCCTCAGTTACAATTTACAGTAAATTCTTGAAACAACTGTATAATTGTAATTTTCAGAATTTTCTCCGGCATCTATGCTCTTTGTCGACTATAGATCAACTCAATTCCTAGAATCTTGTTTGGACCTTCATATGTAAGGGGATTTACCGAGTGAAAGGAAACGATAAGCTTCTTTTGTTTCGCTTTTTTCTTCTTGTTCCATAAGTCGTTCTACAAACCAATGATCCACAACACTGCCTTCAAGTTTCATAAACTTGGATGCGGTGTGTTTTATTTTCCTTGACATTCTGGCCCAATTTCGGGCATGTCCTCAATCTTAAGAATTTGAAGTGGTATAAACTACTCTATTCAAGAACTAGAGAAGGAGATTGTGGCATTCAGGACAGCAAGACATTCTGTAGGAAGGCTAAGGAAGGAATCCATAAGGAAATCATCAATCGGGTCGACGGTTGCCACTCCAACCAACTTGCACTTCCCTTCTTCATTCAACTTCTCCCCTCTCCCACTTCTCAGCGTTCCTTTCGACTCCTCCGATGTTAAAACTGTCTCCACCACCAGGGGAGGGGCTCTATAGATACTCCCAATGGAAAACCAAAACTTGGCCCTGAATTGGAGATCGACCTACAAATACAGCAACGGACCATCAGTCCCAACAACATCGATGGAAGGGTATTTTGGAATCTAATATGCAAAGAGTTGGCTTCCATTTCTGGTGATGTTTGAACAATGGCATTTGAATTTTGAACTTTTATCTGAGAATGGTCATCACTTAGTCTGTTTGAGGGGTCTGGTTGTTGTGCCCCAAAGTGGTATTGGGGCACCGGTGCTCCAGTTTTACTTACCATGAACACTGGGTCTACAAACTACAGAAACATATCACACTTACCATAAACACAGAATTTACTTATCACAATTTATGGCCTATACGTGTGGTAAGTAAAGTTTGTGTTCATAGTAAGTACAATTGCGCGGGAAAAGAGCCAAACCAACCTCCTTCTTGTGGTGGTTTTCATCTAATGGCTCAGATTCATCTATTTTTTGATCTAATGGCTTAGATTTAGTGGGGCAATACCACGTTGGGGCACCATAGAAATATCCCCGTTTGACAGATGTCCTTCTAGAAATGGTGTTCTATACAGCATAAAATGTCTAAGAAAGGCACTGTACTTATTCTATACTAAAACAATGCAACAAACCAGACTTGGACTGAGTTTCCACTACGGTATTTTCATTGTTCTTAAACTATAAGTTGTTAAATCAGTTGATGTATGCGAGGAGAATGACTTGTTGATTTGATAACTTGTAGTCAAGAATACCCTGACTCAGACGGGGTGAAAGACATCGACTACCTTCTGTTTTTCTCGTTTACAATAGTTGGCTGATTAGTTTGGCTTTATCCAAGATATTTGTTATGAACTCCGTCATATAAGTGCCGTTGGGTTGTTATTAATACAATATTCTCCAGCATCTTTTGAGGCCTTAAGTAATACCATATGATGAAGTTGTTCTTTGATTATAACCAACATATGATGAAGTTGTTCCAAGTAAAACCACATGAATATTATCAGTGACTAGTACATATCAGCTACCTTGCCAGATGTTCGGTTGATGATTCCTTCAAAAAGCTCAGGAACAATATCAATTTTCAGGAATGGTGGCAATGGCAATCCCAAGAACCTAGTTGTTGAACTCATCAATGGCGGAATGTAGAGTGTTTTCACATCAAAACCGACTGAGATTTCGCCATTTGAGTCACCATCGCCTATTTTGCGCCCTGTCCCAGTCCCTGTACCCCCATCAGCATTGTATTCAAAGTCAGGGTATCGCGAAATTCCGAGCTTGCAGCCTCCCAATGTCTTGAATTTAACACTCTGAGCATCAGTCTCCGGTACTTCTCTTTGGGACAATATATTTGTGGTGGTGGAAGATAAGATTGCTGTTTGGATTCTCAGCTTTGGTTGAACTGAAGAAAATATTTGGGAAGTAGAGGAGAACTGCAGCTGACACCCCATTTTGTGGAATTATTTGGAAAGAGGAGAAGAATTATTTGGTTTTTTTTGGGGGAATTATGGTGGGGGAGTTGTGGATTTTGGGTTTCATGAGAGTGTGATTGCAAAATATGAGGCTGGTATGTACTGGTAAGTTGGGACCTTATCATTTCCCCTTAAGAGGTGAGCTATACTTTATATAGCACTTTGGAGGATCCTATTCCACCAGTTGGTGATGGGCCAATTTTTCAGGAAACAGAACTCTTTTGTAGTGCGGCATCCGAGCCATCCATCGCGCAATCAATGATCCTGATTTCATCTTGATCCTTGCATGCTACAAAAGGTCTTACATTCTAGCCCAAATCTTCATCAAAATTCCTTTGAAACTGTTTTATTTGTCCAAATTTTTTTCATGGGGAAGTTATTAAAGGAAAAATGATTTTTTATTTTTATTTTAAAATATTGCATGTAAACGGTTGACAACTGCATTTTGCAAGAAATTTAAATGTAGATGTTAAATGGAGGCCTACTTAAAGTTAAAAGTGTAATGAGAATCTGGCAAAATATTGTACTCATGGCATGAAATAAATTTAGTAGTTAAATGGAGGCCTACTGTTTGGCTAAATTGATTCTAGCATTTATAATTTTCTACCACCAACATTTGTAATTTAGACCAAATATACCGTATTAATTCATAATTTTGACCAGCAGAAATCATTAAAAAAAAATTGGGCATATGGTACATCCATTTTAGAATTTATTTATCCAAATCTTTCCTTTCCTACTTTGAAATTATTTGAATGAAAAAACTGTAAAGGTTTTTGTAAGTGGAAATTACAAAAGGACAACAAATGGAGATATAAAAAAAAATATCGTGAAAAATAAGGAAAAATGAAAAAAAATAAGTCAGAGAAATCAGACGCTACTTTTTAAAGGTGGAGAACTGAAGGACCGTGGACTCGTGGCCCTCTCTCTCTCTCTCTCTCTCTCTCTCTCTGTGTGTGTGTGTGTGTGTGTGTGTGTGTGTGTGTATGTAAGCCTGAATCATCATGAAGAGAGGGCAATGAAGCAAACGGAAGTTTCAGACTTGTAGGTGAGAACACAATTTACCTTAAAACATTTTGATTTGGGTTTTTCCGAACGATTCTTTGGGGTTTAGTCGACCCAATTTCAGCCATTGAATTTGATGCTTTATCTTGATCTCTCTTCACTCCGTATACATAGACTAAAACTGCAAATACAGTCGTTAAGCCATTAACTCTTCAATCGTTAGTTTTTTTCAATAATTTGCTCTGAATCTTTCATGCTGAATCTGTCTGCTCAATGCAATTAGAACTTTTTTTTTTGGGTAAATTGCAATTAGAACTTTGTTAAAAAGATATCGTAGTCTCTTGCTTTGATGAACCCACTGATTGTACTTCATTTCATACCTGTTCTTTTGTTGTGGTATCCCTTGTTGTTGGCACCACTCGAAGATTCATTTGTGCATCAAAAACAAGGAAAGCCCTCATCTTGGAGCACTCTAACATGGATGTGTGCATTAGAAGAAAGACAAAAAGATGATTTTACAGCACTTATTTTTTTTTTTTCATACTCGGTATCCGGCCCAGTGGTACGATTAATCCTAAGACTAGACCGTCTACTAGCACGGTCCTATTTATTTAAGCCGGGACAAAAAAAAGTGTGGACTGACCCAACAAAGGAATTGATTGCTTGCGCCTTGCCGTTTGCGGGTAGGAGTTGAATCCCTAACCAAAGGCTTCCAATTTGCAGTACTGTTTAGCAGTTTATGAGGTATGACTTACATTTCTAATATATCAGCCCATTACTAGACAAACAGCTGATTTCAAGATCTTACATATATTTTGGTTAATTTATCCACAATGTAGAATTTTGAGTGCGGTGAAGGTGTATAACATGCTTTGCCCTTCTGTAGTGTACTTGTTCTTCTCGTATATGATTGTTTTGTGATTGGGCTAGTATATTCTCACATAATAATGAAAGTTGTGCTTAAGAAAAGAAAAAAAGCAACCCTCTGCAATTTGCGACGTTGACTAACTTTAATCTGCGTAGCTATCTACTCGGTTCCATTTCTAAGGAAGTAGAATTCTGGAATCCTGTGAACTGCACTTTTTATCATTGTCAAAATTACAAATATTTCAATGCTGGAAGGCATATGTTGTTGTTTTGTAAGTCCTGAATGTCTAGTTGTCCTACAAATATGATGTTCTTCTTCCTACTGTCGCACGAGGATAGTAAAACTTATAAGTTACAACTTATGTCCATGATTGCTGATGTAACAGAAGCGTTAGTGTGTGCTGAACACAAATCTTGAAGCTTAGTCTCTCCTTCCTCCCTTGCCCTGCCTGTACATAGTATAGAAGAGAGTTTGGAAGCTAAATTCCGTAAGGATGAACTACAAGTCTACAACCCAATCGTAATCATTATTTTCACTGTTGGGGTGAGCCACATTTGCATTAGACTTATTTTTACCTAGGTTTAAAACTCGCTAGGCCCTCCCAGGGCGGCCGGGCACCTTCTAGCTTCCAGGGCCGAGTACTCGGCGCCTAGTCGGGCTAGTTGGCGAGGGGCCTTCTAGCGCTTAGGTGGTGAGTACTCGGTCTTCCAGACCTTCTTTTAGAACACTGATTTTTACATGCTTTATGGATTATGGAAGATGGCTTTGTATCCATTTATGCCTATAATGGCTTAGAGTTCTATGACATGACGAACTGGTTTGACACTTTTAATTTTCATCTCATCATTAGTTTATTGTCAATATTTTGGACTCCTAATCAGTTCTTCATCCTAGTGATATGTCACAACTCAGTTAAGTAGTCATTGTTTGATCTTAATTATAGTTGAAATATCTAAGAAACAATGGCATGAAGACATGAACTAAGTTTCTTTCTCTTTGCGCTGGCCGTTGAGCAGTGGTTGCTGCAATGAGGTGGCCCTCCCCCAACCTGTAATCCCCCCAACTTGGGGTGAAGACAAGGATCCTGTTATCCTATTCCCAAGCCTTTGGTACTTTACCAGACCATGGATTGTGTGGTTGAAGTAAGCAACGATTTGCAGCACGTAGTTGATTGCATTTCTTTTCTTAGACAGTAGAGACGTTACAAGGTTATTTTTGTGTGAGTCATTCTCTATCTATTCGGCTGGCGTTGACAAAACCCATGTGGCCATGTTCATTTCTTCTTCCAGGAAATCAGTTCAGAATCAATAATTGACACCTGTCCACGGTACACAGACTTGAATGGCACATCCAATGAGTTTAACTTCTACCGGCCTCCTCAAATTTGGCTTGATTCCAAGAACCACGGTTTCTACGAGAAAAGGTAGGACACATGTTTCAACATCATCAACTGGGGTATTTCGTATCCGAGCTGTGCAAGATAATGATAGGCCCCGGCGTCTGGTTGACATCATTCGGTTAGTGCCAGAGATATCAAGGAATTACTTTAGAAGTCCTTCAAGGAGGGCGCTTTTTGGGGGAATTTCGTTGTTGGGTGGATTTTATGTGGCACAAACAATCTCTCTGTCGTTTGGAGCACTGGGAGTCAATGATGTAATTGCTGCAATCGTGTGTGTTCTCCTCACGGAATATGTGACAAGATTCTATTATAGCCGGCCGAAGGTGACATTCCCTGTTGCTCTTCTGAATAATTTCAAGATGGGTTTCACTTACGGTCTCTTCATTGATGCTTTTAAACTTGCTAGTTAGATTGGGTTTTCAGAATAGTATCTTATATTTTTGCTCTTACCCTTTTGGAAACATGCTTGTAGAAATTTACTGAGATGGCATCAAATGAGTTTGATCAGTTCCTTGGCTCAATTTCTATCTTGCCCATTTAACCTTCTTCCTCATTCTCTACGCATAGCTGCTGACATTTCTTTTACCTGAACGGTTTTTCTGCATGTGGTGTTTTTTTTCCCAGATCCTAGAAATAATGCTAAAGAAATCAAGCAAGCAGTAAACCAAGTGATCAACAGATGCCCAAACCTAGAAGAGACATAAGGCATCAAACAAAGATCAAAATACAAGTAAAGATTTGAAGCATCCAGATTTAAAATGATACCCAATATATCCTCACTTTATTAGCTGTTAATGCTGAACAAACTTATTGACAACAAGTAAAAGACCCTCTCAAACTGCATACCTTCAAAACGATAAATAGCTAACTAAAAGATTCTCCTCTGCTCTTTACAAGTTAGCTATGGCTGGAATTGTTTATTACATTTGGAAAGCTCGTAGCGACTCTGTTTTTTGCAACAAGCGGTTCTCTACGGATGCCATCTTTGATTTGATAGTCAAGGATGCAAGGGACCGAGCGTCATCTTGGAGGAATTTTGGTAGAAGGTCTAGAAATCTATCTCTTTGTAGAGCTTGGAGTATTTCAGTCGTCAGAGAAAATTTTGTAGCTAGTTTGTAGTTTGGCTCTAATGTAGTTTGTTTTTAGGTTGTTTTCTGGTTATTCCAGTTTGCTGGATGTTTTTAGTGGGATATGCGCTTGTTTTCTTGTATTCTTTTGTTCTTTTTGATAATATAATTCGGATCGTCGATTCCTGAAATGAACGGTCTAAATGTGTTAGTTCGCGTACGTACTTACGTGTAGTCAGACTGGTGTGTGTGTGTATAGTTTTGGTCTCCGCAAACTTGTTACACATATTTTTGCATGGGTAATAGGTTGACTCTAGGCTGACTGCAAATCATTTGTCATCGATTATTCCATGGGAATCAATTTTCACCGATTGAACTGCGATTGCGACTTTTAGTGTTCAGGTTTTTGTATATAAAGAGCGTATAAATATGTATGATCAGGGCGCTGGTGATGATCGTTTGATGATAATAGTAAGTGGTGATGGAGATGGTGACGGTGGAGGCATGGTGCCGGCAGCGCCGGTGATAGTGGTGGAGTAGTGGTGCTGATGGTGGCAGAAGTTGAACTTTTGGATTAGAGAAAAAAAATAGTAATATTTAAACGAAGGCAGAGAAAAATTATGGAGTTTATTGCAAAAGGTAATGAAAAAGTGACTCCTATAAGCAAAAAAATATTCATAAACAAAATGCACAAACAAGGCACGACAGAAAAAAGAGAGTTAATAAATAGGCATGAATATGAACATGCTTGTCAGAGGAATTGTGGTAATTTTATACGTCTAAGTAATTTATACATTAATCCTTGTTCATAAACCTAAGTAATTGTTTTCATATTTTCTTGTTTAATTTACTTTTTTCGCCAAATTTCTCAATTAGACAAATTATACAACATAAATATAGATCATATTTAAAGTTGCCTTTGTGGGCAACAGGCCGGCTAAGCGCCTATCGCCTTGTTTGGCGACGTCGCTAGGACCCGGATTTGTAATTTAGGGTCCACTCCAAAACGCCGTTTAGGATGCCATTTTCACACCTGGAGTTGATTCTCTGTTGGGTTTACAAATCCCCCCTCACCTTTGTTGGCCAACAACGGCCTCTACCCTATCGTTATCAAATCCGGCCTGATTTGCTACATTTTCTCCCTGTTTTACCCCTCCAAATCCGGGTGATTTGGGGGGTTTTTTAGTTGACAACCTCTGGCTAGGGGTAGCAGCGGGTGGGGATGGACATATAGGGCCATGACCTTTTCCAATTTTAATAAATCACTACATACCTAGTGTACAAATTAACCAAATAGGATAGAGTTCCCATTGGTTTGGCCCCTCCCAACTACTAAGCAGCAATCCGTTTGTTTTGTGTGGTTTTATAACGGTTATTGGCTTGTTATTAGGGATGGGCATGGGAAGGGTAGGGGTGGATATAGGGATGGCAATTGATCGGTTTGGTCCGGATTTTGTGATTACCATACCCAAACCCAAAGTATTTATCTATACCCAAATCCAAACCGATATCTGACGGGTATAATTTTTAGTGCACCATAACCAAACCATATAGATTTGAATTTTATCCGAACCGCATCAAACCTGCATTAATATTCATTCCATTAATGAACATTTTTTAGGAAAAAAAATATATATTAAAACAAAAAAGTAATATCAATGCCTCCATTGTTTTGGGATGAAGTCGACTACGATGCGGAGTCACCAATCTATCACTAGTGCTAAATGCCTACTCAGAAGCAATAGAAGACATGAGGATAACTAACATATCCTATAAGTAATATTATATGGATTAGTTTGGATTTGGTTTGGGTTTGGGTTTGGCTGAATACTTGCTAAGACCAAACCCAAATCCAAACCCGTCGGATATCATGTTTCGAAAACCAAACCCGCCCCATGGGTAGGAAAAAATAAAAAAAACCTCCCCGATAGGTTCGGTTTGGTTCGGGTATCCATCGATTTTGGGTGAAATTGCCATCCCTAGGTGGATACCACCCGAATAATGATACATACACAAACTTTGTGCCACAACCAACCACAACCCCACTCACATGGGGTGTGGGGCCCGCATATGGGGCCCATGTGGGACCCACACCCCGTGTGAGTGGGGTTGTGACACAAAGTTTGTGTCACAATCATTTTTGATACCACTACCTCCATCCCCAATCCCTAAACTCATATCAATCCCCATCCTCTCCCCAATCTCCATCGGGGATTTTTTTAAACCTCCATTCCCGCCCCAATGCGAGGAACAGGGATCCCCACGGGGAATCAGGGATCCAAAAGTTCACTCAAACTATTCAAGTGAATTACCAAGGAAGTTGTATTAAAATTCAAAGCTAATGACAAAAGTAGTGCCCAAAAATAATTAAAACGTACCAAATCACTCAAAAGTGCTACTGTTGTTCTTGTTCTTTTTCTTTTTTTGGTTTCTAGGTAGATTAAAATTTCACAAAAGTGCTACAAAATTCTTGTTCTTTTTCTTGTATTGGTTTCTGGGTAGATTTTCACTCAAAAGTGCTACAAAAAACAGAAGTAAAGGAGAAAATCTTCTTTATACAACCAACCAACAAGTTATAAGTTGTACCTTATAAACTTATCGAGGGAAAAAAAAACTTATAAACTTATAATATAATATGTGAACGGGGGTGCGGGGAGGGGAGGGGAACGGGGATCGGGGAGGAGACTGACTTTACCATCCCCTACCTGATCCCCAATTTTTTTTAAAAAAAATCCCCATACCCTACCCGATCCCCGAAAAAATCTCCAAATCCCCTATCTATTCCGGGAGGGGACGGGTTGGATCGGGGAGGGTTGGCCGAGATGGCCATCCCTACTTGTTATTCTAGTTTGCATCTTAGTAACTGATTTTGTGTTCTTTTTTGTTATGATGTGCTTTGCATTTTAGTTGTTTATCTCAAGAGTTTTAATCTTCTCGCTGCCTGGCAATGCCCTCCTTTTTGTTGTTACTTAGCATATATACAAATACTATTAGTCAAAATCAAAAATTTCAGTTATGGCTCGTATTGTCAATAATTTCTACTGTTAAAATAAAAATAAATTTTAAATGGACGAATTTAATATGCGATTATAAAGTATAGTCAGGGATGGAAATATGAGTGGGCTTATGGGGGCCTGGGCCTCCCTCTAATTGAAAATCTCTACCATTAGCTAGTATATTTTATTCACAAAATGTTAGAAGTCTCCATAGTAGCCCCTACTAATTAAATTTTTATTTTTATCTATGAGAGCCGAGAATTTGTTGTTCATGTTAACCCTCTCGTACTTGAAATCCTGGTTCTGTCCCTAAATATTGTTACAAGTGACTAGAATGAAAAATGAAAAAACAAGGGAAAAAAAATAAAAAAAAATGAGTCCATCAGAATGCAGGTCGGCCAGTTGCATTCATCATATGGACTGAGTTGAACCGAACAATGAGGGGTGGGACCGAGTTACTACATCAGATTTTAATCCGCGCATCATGCTAATCTTGTGTCCTCGCGAGGACAACAAGTATGGGGGGTTGGGTTAATAAAAAGTGTAAAAAAAAGGGATTTTTAGTCAATGTGGGATCTTCTTCATGGATTACAAGAGGTCCCTTTGTTTCCTCTCTCTCTCTCTAAGCCTGAATCATCATGGAGAGAGAGGGCAGTGAAGCTAACGGACATCGAAGCTGGGTTATTTTTGACGAACATGAATTGATTGGATGGTGGGTTTCTCATAAGATTTGGGTTCTTCCATCAGTGGCACCATTTATAAACGCCAGTATTTTTGTTGTGAAGAAAATCTATTCTTAAAAAATCTAACATGTCTTAATTTTCATTTGGAATTAATGAGTCTCGCTTGACTTACATTTTATGGACAAATGTGCCTCTTAGCCTATTCGGTTGCACTTCTTGGCTTCCAAGGGAGAGGTCTCGGGTTCAAGTCAGTGGAGATCCGGGTTCCTAAACATGTAGTTTCGAGGCAAAAATTCAGTAAATTGAGACTTGTTTGTGAGTAATTAGTGTTATTTAGTGGCTCTCGGGCATCGATCGCCATGTGATGCCCTAACTCCCTTCTCCATAACTTTTTTTTATGGGCCTTCATCACATATTCATATAAAACTCATATATTTAGTCTTGACTCTCACATTAATATGCGCAGGAGAATTATACTATAATACCAAGTAATGACGCTCCAAGAGCACTAATTAGTTTATTGTTTTTAAAAAAAGTGATGTACCAATTTATATTTTTTCTACAAAAATGCCAAAAAAAAAAAAAAAAATCCTCCCAAAAATCCAGAGTGGGCACAGGCCCACACTGGTCCACATGTGGCTCCGCCACTGTCTTCCATCTCTATATTTATGTTACAAATTTTATAAGCCTTTCGATTTTTCTCTCTTGCCCTAGCCAACAAATCGAACATAGACTTCTTGATTAGTCTTATGATTGATGTTGGTAGGGAGTGTCCATTGCAGTTTTCAAAATTGTGTCCATTGTTTGATTGATTGTTTGAGCTTGATTGGAATTGTATCTGTGTGATTCTCGTGTAATTATAGACATATGAAGAAAGAAGTTGTTTCTAGCATTACCCACATCTAATCAGTGTTAAAAAAAGAAAAAAAGAAAAGAGACATTCACTTGCATGATTAGCTAGGGTTTAAGTTAGGCATAATTTTGAAAAGAGAGAAAGAATGACAATGAATACATTGATAATCCCATAGGATTTATATGAAACTTGGAGAAGCTAAAACAAAAGCGTTAGAAATAGTATATAAGTAGCATGTACCAATAGGCTCCGTTATACAACAATATCTCTGTGAGACTACAAAAAAAAAAGGAAAAAAAAAAGTGAAAATGTAGTCATTATAAGAGCCAAAACTAAGCTTATCATGAAATATTGAAAACTCATTATGAGCGCACTACTTCTCAGCACCTTTTTTTTCGAGAGGTAATATCTTCTTTGCCATGATATTTCTCTTTCTTCTGTTGGATGTGTGTAAAGATATCTATACGTATGTTCATCTGGGACATGGGGTTGCTGATGTGCATGGGATGCACACAGGCCCGGCCCGAGGGTAAGCCCAGCAAGCCGCTGGGCTTGGGCAACCCACCTGGGCCAGGGCAACAAAAAAAAAAAAATTTCGTAAGCCCAAAAAAAAAAAAATTTTAGATAGAGGTCTGAGCCCAAAGGTTTTATGTGGAGGGCAAGTGGGCAACATTTAAAATTTTGAAGCCCAAATAAAAAAAGGCCCAACAACCTGTCAAGTGTCAACCCATTCGGTCATCCCCATTACCCATTCGGTCATCAGAATATAATATGGAGTCCTGGAGAAGCTTTGCTCCGATCGAGACAAAATTAAAAAAAGGCGGTTTCGTCTCTCTCTCTCAAAGGGTTTCTCTGGTTAATGGTTGGTTACCCAATACACCCATCACTCCATCAGAATCTCAATCTCTCACTCTTTCTCTGATTCTCTCTCTATCTCTCTCTCCGAGTGGAAGGCAGCAAATTAAAAAAGGGGGTTTCGTACTGGAACTTCTGGAAGGCAGCAACGACGTGATACATCATACATACACCGCTAGTCCACTGTCCACTACACGCATACACGAGTTGGGTTTGAAAGGGGTAATTTTCTATGCACAGTACTCTCTCTTATTTAACTGTTAGAAGCATAAAATATTGTTGGCTGTAGCCCCAAAATCTAGTGCATAAAATATTGTTGCACAGAATCTGATAGTGCATATTGTATTCAAATTTTAATGTTTTATGTATTTATTTGTATTCTAATTTCTAGGGATTGACTATTAAGTAAGGATGTGTATATTTTAGTAGGTTTGTGTTTGTGTTATGCATTTGTTAATTATAGAACAAAATTATGATTTCTATTATAGGTACTATGAAGAAGAAGATAAAGATAGATAATGACAAGGATAGAGTGAGGTTTCGAAAACAAAATTCGGGATCTGTCAATAGAAAAATCAAACAACGAAAAAATGCAATAGAAAAATCACTATCGGGTTCGATCGCTAGCCTATTTGCGAAAAAACAAAAATCTATACTTTCGAGTCAAGTTGAAGAACCAAGTGATGAAGAATTTGAAGAACCAAATGAGGAACCTCCGAGTGGAGGTGTTGATGTATCAAATGAGGAACCTCCGAGTGGAGGTGTTGATGTATCAAATGAGGAACCTCCGAGTGGAGGTGTTGATGTAGCAAATGAGGAAGGTGTTAATGATCTTGGGGATGGTGGTATTAATGAAGAAAATGAAAGTGTGCTTAACCTTGAGAAAGATGTTGATGTGAACTACGATCCGGGATTGTGGGGAAGTATTAATGACACTAAGAGGGTAATGTTAGTTCAACGAGGTCCTATTAAGATCGTAAGAGAAGATGGTGTGTTTCCGAAAGATAGTAAGAGGAGACACTTTTCTTCCAATCTTTACATTTGTGATCTTCCAAATGGTGAGAAGCAAGAAAGGAGGTGGCTTGTGTATTCAAATGAGTTGAACAAGGTGTTTTGTTTTTGTTGCAAGTTATTCAAGTCTAGACCAATGACAACTAGTTTGGCGGAAGAGGGAACTAGTGATTGGCATAACCTTCCTACAAAGCTTAGAGAGCATGAAAGGAATGCAGAACATATCGCAAATGTCGTGAGGTGGGTGAACTTGCATAAAGGACTTAATCAAAATGCAACAATTGACAAGAAAATGGAAGAATTGATCGACAAAGAGAGAGTTCGTTGGAAGTTGATACTAGTTCGAATCATTGGGGTGGTGAAGACTCTTTCTCGCAATAGTTTGCCATTTCGTGGAAGTGATGAGAAGATTTATGAGAAGAATAATGGGCTTTTTTGTCAACTCATTGAATTTGTTGCGGAATTTGATCCTATTATGCAAGACCACCTTCAACGTGTGCTAGATAAAGAAATTCAACATCATTACCTTAGCCACAAAATTCAAAATGAATTGGTAATCTTGTTGGCGAAAGAGATTGAAGGGAAAATCTTGACGAAGATTTTGAAAGCTAAGTACTTTTCAGTTATCCTTGATTGTACTCCGGATCTCAGTCATGAAGAACAAATGTCGATTGTTATACGATGTGTGGATGTTGAGGATGAAAGTAAAGTCAAGGTGGAGGAGTTCTTTCTTGGGTTTCTAAAGGTTGATGATACATCGGGGCTTGGGCTTTTCAAGAGACTTGAAGGTGCTTTGGTTGATCTAAAACTCAACATAGATGATATAAGAGGACAAGGTTATGACAATGGCTCAAATATGAAAGGTAAACATCAAGGCGTACAAAAAAGGCTACTCGATGTAAATCCTAGAGCCTTTTATATTCCTTGTGGATGTCATAGCTTAAACCTTGCATTATGTGATATGGCAAAATCTTGTGCGAAAGCAAGAAACTTTTTCGCATATGTGCAAAAAGTTTACACTTTGTTTTCAGGTTCAACACAATGGTGGGATGTTCTTAGAACATATGTGAAGGGCTTGACACCAAAGGCATTGTCGGTAACTCGTTGGGAAAGTCATGTTGAGAGTGTTAGAGCAATAAGAAGCCAAGCACCGGAATTAAGAGATGCGTTGATCGAAATTGCGAATGTTTCTAAAGAGGATGTTGTGATGTCGGAAGCTAAAGGCTTGTGCAAGAATGCTTTGGAGGATTTTGAGTTCTTGATTAGCTTATGTATTTGGTACAAAATTTTAGACAAAGTTAATCAAGTTAGCAAAGTTCTTCAACGAGAAGAAATGGATATTGAAGATGCAATTACAAGAATAAAGGAGTTGATTGAATTCTTTCAAGAGCTTAGAGAAGATGGTTTTGAAGATTTGATGAATGAAGCCAAAGAACTTGCAAATGAAGTTGGTATTGATCCGGTATTCGCAAAAAAAAGAGTTGTTCGTAGAACGAAGCAATTTGATGAGGATGTGGAAGATGATGCCGATGAAAGTCAATCACCGGAAGCTAAGTTTAGAGTTACATATTTCATCCACATTATAGATCAAGCTCTTACATCACTTAAGGATCGCTTTGAGCAATTTGAACTATATGAAGCAACTTTTGGATTTTTGTTTAACGCAAGATTCAAAAGTGTTGGAGAAAAGCAATTGAGGGAGCATTGCACTAAGTTAGAAAGTTTCTTGAAACACAACGAACATGGTGATATTTATGGGGATGAGTTGTTCCAAGAACTTAGACATTTGAAAACAATATTGCCGAGGGAAGTGATGAAAGCAATTGACATCCTTGATTTTATAAGGCCTTATTGGAAAGAGGGTGGTTTCAAGATGGCGTGGGTTGCTTTTCGAATTTTGTTGACTATACCGGTTACAGTTGCATCGGCAGAGAGGAGTTTTTCTAAGTTGAAGTTGATTAAAACTTACCTTCGGACTACCATGTCACAAGAAAGATTAAGTGGGTTGACAATGATTTCAATTGAAAATGAGTTCTTAGATAAATTGAACTATGATAACTTAATTGAACAATTTGCTTCAAAAAATGCAAGGAAAAGTTGTTTTCTTTGAATCGGGTCATACTAATCATAAAGTACCATAACCGATTAACCGAGGTTACATTTTGGTTTTTTTTTTTTTTTTTTGATGTAATTAAAGCTAAAAGCAACGGACGGCTCGGATGGTGATGCACAACAGTAACCCCAAATCCGTTCATTAGATAGATTGTAGCATAAAAGAAGATTGTTAGCAAGTTCAAGACTTGAACCTTGAGCAGCACTTATATATAAAATGTAAAAACTAATTGTCAGTTGCTTCATATGTACCTTAGAATGGCATTCTTATTGGTCTATGTGATGTATTTTCATTGATCCATCCTGATTCTGTTCTTTCTTTCTCTGCTGTTGGAGGCTGCATGAATGTGAAGGTTATCACATCGCAGTGGGTGAACATTATTGAGGGGCTTGAATGCAAACATTTGTCCAATGCCCCCGCAAATACCTGTAGAGTCATTTTTTCCGTTGGTGGTGATGTGGGGATAGTGGGATACGATACGCAGCTGGACTTTCTCCAAGTCTAAAAGATAAGATTTCAATAGTGGATTTTATTTGGTAATAATGTCAAGTGCTTTTATTTCCTTTTGTTATAATGTTTAGTCGTTTTTGCTTTCTCGAGTCTTTTAATCTATGCCAATAAGGATGTGGCGTTTAGTGTGCTGAACACAAATCTTGAAGCTTAGTCTCTCCTTCCTCCGGGGTCCTTCGGGTAAACGTAAGGATGAACTACGACCCAATCGTAATCCTTTTTTTCAATGTTGGGCTGAGCAGCACTTGCGTTAGATTTATTTTTTGGATTCTGGAAGATGATTTTGTCTCCATTTATGCCTATATTGGCTTAGGGTTCTATGACATCAGGAAATGGTTTGACACTTTTAATTTTCTTCATGTCATCATCAGTTTGTAGTCAACTTTTGGACTCCTAATCAGTTCTCCATCCTAGTTGTGACATATCATGCTCAGTTGAGTAGTCAATGTTTGAACTTAAATCATAGTTGAAAATTGAAATACCTAAGAAACAATGGCATGAAGACATGGACTAAGTTACTTCAGTTCATAATCTGTAATGGACACCCATCCACCGTACACAGACTTGAATGGCACATCCATTGAGTTTAACTTCTACCGGAATCCTCAAATTTGGCTTCATTCCAAGAACCACGATTTCTACCAGAAAAGGTGGGACACATGTTTCAACATCGTCAACTGGGGTATTACGTATCCGAGCTGTGCAAGATAATGATAGGCCCCGGCGTCTGGTTGACATCATTCGGTTAGTGCCAGAGATATCAAGGAATTACTTTAGAAGTCCTTCAAGGAGGGTGCTTTTTGGGGGAATTTCCTTGTTGGGTGGATTTTATGTGGCACAAACAATCTCTCTGTCGTTTGGAGCACTGGGAGTCAATGATGTAATTACTGCAATTGTGTGCGTTCTCCTTGCAGAATACGTTACAAGATTCTTCTATAGCCGGCCGAATGTGACATTCCCTGTTGCTCTTCTGAATAATTTCAAGATGGGCACCACTTACGGTCTCTTCATTGATGCTTTTAAACTTGCTAGCTAGATTGGATTTCCAGAATAGTATCTTTTATTTTTGCTCTTACCCTTTTGGAAACATGCTTATAGAATCTTACTGAGATGGCATCAAATGTGTTTGATCAACTCCTTGGCACAATTGCTGCCCATTTGACCATCTTCCTCGTTCTCTACACGTAGCTGACATTTCTTTTGCCTGAACGGTTTTTTCTGTGGAGGCTTTTTTCCCAGATCCTAGAAATAATGCAATTGGGATTTTCTTTACCTATGATCCTTCTTTTGGAGCAATTACTGTGAAAATTGTCGTATTCCCAAGTGGCGAAAAGTTTTACAAAATGGAAAGCTGCATCTGTTTCTGATGGATAATTGTTTACTTATTACGAGCACAATGTTCGGAAAAAGAAAACAAGCAAGCAATAATCCAACTGATCAACAGGAACCCGGGGACCCTGAAGGTGTGCGCCGCACTGCCGTCCAAAAATGTTTTCAATGGTCAATACTCGCTGACACTTTATTACTAGTCAAAGTGCTTTATTACTGGTAATAAAGCTTCAACGAATCCGGACCATTGATTTCCAAGATGGACGACTGTGATATGCGCTGCACAGTGCAACACATTAATCCTCGCTTCCGATCAATAGATGTTCAAACCCAGACATAAGGTATCAAACAAAGATAAAAATACAAGTAAAGAGTTGAAGCAACCAGATTTAAAATGATATCCAATATATCCTAACTTTTATTATATGTTAATGCTAAACAAACTTAATCAGAGAAACTAAAAGACCCTCTCAAACTGCATACCTTCAAATTATTTACGATATATAGCTAACATAATGTCTAGAGGTTAAACATGACTTTAATGGCGTTGCTACCACGAGCACTGGTTTCAAAGGCTTCTTCAACCTCTTTCTGAGAAAACCCAAACCTATGGGTTATCAGCGGCTTCACATCAATCTTTCCACTGCTAATTAACTCGAGACACAGCGGCCATGTATTCCTGTACCGGAATATCCCCACCACATCCACCTCCCTGATAAATCCGGATTGTTATTAGTGAGAAATCGGAAGTCCTTTTTTTTTCCTGATCTAAATTTGTGCGCAGAAAAAATTAGAAGTTCAAAATTTACAAATCGGATACCTGGAAGCAGTAGGTGTGAGAGGGATAGTCATTTGACAGTGAGCCATTCCCACAGCGCACACTTTGCCCCCAGGGTTGGTGGCGGTTAGAGCCGTCGACATTGTTTTGCTATAGCCAGCACAATCAATTGTTACATCCACTGCTCCACCCATGGCCTTTCTAATCTGTTCCACTTCTTTAGCCACATCCTGCATTGTATTTCATGGACTGATACTGTTATATAAACAGCAAAACTGTGCAGAAAATCATTACAGCATGATACATAAAATTGAGGCCCGGTTTGTTTGTCCAGTTTAAAGCGCCGGATTAGAGTATAAATATTGAAATAACCACATCCCAACATCCCATGTTTAGCTGGAAACTTTGTTATATCCCACAAAACATGAGATTTGCGATGCAGTAAGAGATATGGTATCATTATCATGTGGAAATATATATTTGTTCATGAGTCGCCCCGTCAAACAAACAAGTCCTAAATAATCCCTGAACATTAATCATAACACCTGAACATTATGGGATGTTTTGATAACCCCATTTGCACCAAGGTCCTTGGCCACCGAGAGGCGGTGGTCATCCACGTCGACAACAACGATCTTGGGAGCTCCAAATGCACGAGCCGCCAGCATTGAGACTAGGCCTATAGGTCCTGCTCCAACGATCAAAACATTGGTCTCTGGACCCACATTGGCTCGGCGACAAGCATAGACTCCCACACTGAGGGGCTCACACATTGCCCCCTCCTCCAAGCTCATATTCTCTGGCAGCTTGAAACATAGGTCTGCTGGATGCACAATCTGTCAAAGGCACAACAGGCAAAATCACCCTTTTTATGAGAAAGCGGGGTATGTTTTTCAAGAGCAGCAAAGTCTGTATCTTTGCCCCTAATTTACTACGAAAATCACGTGTTTCTGAGATTTCCATCATAACGTACTGTTAGGAGTGCAGTAAACACAATATTTAGAGAAACGCAAGATGGAGATATAAATTGTATCAACCTGATCGGCAAGAGAACCATGAATGGGAGGGGTAGCGAAAAACTTCATATCGTGGCATAAATTGTATCGGCCTTCTTTGCAAGGTTTGCATTGCCAACAACCAATACCAGGCTCTAGGGCTACCCTGTCACCGGCCACCAGTGATTTCACCTCACTCCCGACTTCTTCTATGATTCCGGCGCACTCATGTCCAATCACCATTGGTTCTTTGACATGGTAGTCTCCACAGCTCATGTGCTGAATTTAGACAGAGGATTAGAATTTGGTTTTTTGTTCACTATTGAATTGGCAAATTTAGGAGAGACTTGATCAATATATTGGGTAGTTAAGGTTGTCACCTGGTAGTAGTGAACATCACTGCCACAGATTCCAACAGCTTTGATCCTAACTCTAACATCATTGGGACCTACAAGATCAATATAACGACCAAGAAAATATAAGAGATGAATTTACCCAAGCAAACAACTTTTAACACTTTGTATCCAAAACTTGTACCTGAAAAAATTGAAGTAAATTCTAGCATGCAGATTTTAAAGAAGTTATGACGCGAATCACACCAGAATAAATCTGAACCATAGTTTTTGAGGTACTTTCCGAGTAAAAAGTATTCATGGGTACGTTATTAATTGATAAGATTATAAGTATATATTGTAGTTGACGTACCTAGAGAAGGGAGCTTGAAAGGCTGGATCTTGAGGTTGTTGACACCAAGAAGCCAAGCGGCCATATTTTCCTCTGAGTCATTGGCTTGAGATATACCACCCTTTCCCATCTTCTTCTTCTCTCTGTCAATGTAAAAGTGAAGCAATGTAGAAGGGGGTGTTCTTTACCGGGATTTATATAGAGAGAGTATGTTGGAGTCGATAGACGAGGAAGAGTAGTGGATAAGAGGTTTAATCTGTATCTACATATGGAATGGATATATCAGCCGATTATTAATATTTATCCAAACAGATTCTCCTGGGGTCGAAGAGCAGTGCATCTTGGCTTTGATACTACTTGTTAGTAGTAATTTCGAGTAAGATATTCAGAGTTTATGATGTAGAAGACTTTTATTTCGAATCATTTTTCTAGTATTAAGATTGCCATTATCTTTATCTAGACTTAAGATTCTTGTCCCGTAAGTTTGATAGAGAAGGTTTTTTTTTTCTTTTTTTCTTGATCATGATAGACGAGGTCTTCGTTGAGATCATTTTAAGGGAAAAATTTTCGGTTAATAAACTTATCTGTGATTCATACATGGATGTTCACCCTTTTTTGGTGCGTTTTTAGATGTTTGATTTTGTTCAACATTATCCTCATTATTATTGGTTGAGATGGTGTGGATCCCACCAAAAAGTAATCTCATCCTTACCGAAAAGTCGGGTGAGAGCTACACCATCTCAACCAATAGTAGCGAGGATAAAAGAGGGTGAACAAAATCGAACTCCGATTTTTAATCTTTAAGATGAGCCACATAAGGATTCATAGAAAAATATCAAAACTGC
The DNA here is from genome assembly GCA_963854785.1 of Vaccinium vitis-idaea. NCBI lineage: Eukaryota > Viridiplantae > Streptophyta > Magnoliopsida > Ericales > Ericaceae > Vaccinium > Vaccinium vitis-idaea. The sequence goes on along the minus strand of OY978224.1, from coordinate 38,204,185 downwards.
AGCAACATGTTTACTCCAATTTACACCAATGCATATCTAACGAAAAGGAGGATAGTCGATTTAGTTAGTTGACAATTTGTAACCATGATATATATCCTCATGGTTTTCTTTTTTAATAACTCAGCGCATCCGAGTCAGCTTACACGCATCTTGACTAATTCTTGAAGACCCAATCCACTAGCGAGAGGCTCAAATAAAGTTGGAACAATACACGAGAGGTTTAGGAGGCAGTAAGCCCCTAGTTTAGGTTTTGAATGGAAAATTTATCGTCCACTTGATTGGATTTTAACGAGAGATGCATTTTAACCTACTTTTTTTCAATTTTTTTTTTTAAAATTTATGATGATGACAGGGTGAGTAATGCATGATATTGAACACTTTGACTTAAAATTGCACAAAATTTCTCCCCCAAGATTAGTTTCTCACTATACAAGATCACCCGAGCGAACTCAACATTACTGCAGAAGAAGAAGAAGAAGAAGAAGAAATGGTATAGCAGAATTGGTCAATATTGCGAGATCTGTGTAAGAAACAAAGATTTGAAGCAACCAGGGAGTATGAATACATCTTATTCCTTGCAAACTTCATACTTTTATTTGTTCACATTCGATATTTGCAACAACAACAAAAGGTAGATCGCTTAAACTCGAAAGATACACTCTAAAGATTAAACATGACCTTAATGGCACTACCACCACGAGCACTGGTTTCAAAGGCTTCTTCAACTTCCTTCTGAGAAAACCCAAATCTATGGGTTATCAAGGGCTTCACATCAATCTTACCACTCCTCAGAAATTCAATGCATAGAGGCCATGTGTTCTTGTATCGGAAGACTCCAATCACATCAACCTCCCTGAAAATAGCCCCATAAAAAGTTGAAAACAAAAACCCGTTATTAATACAATCCTAATAATAATATGCAAGAAATATTTTCGGAATTTTCAACAATTCTGACTGATTTCCAAGGCCAAATTTAGGACTATAATAGGGTAATTTTGAGGCGAATACCTTGCAGCAGCTGGAGTGAGAGGGACAGTCATTTCATTATGACCCATACCCACGAGGCAAACTTTGCCACCAGGACCAGTGGCACTTAGAGCTGTGGACATGGTTTTGCTAAAGCCAGCACAATCAAAGGTCACATCCACTCCAGCCCCCATAGCCTTGTGTATCTGTACTACTTCTGCAGCCACATCCTGCAGAGCACTTCGGTTAAGAATTGACAAATTGGGAAGCACAAGCACCCACATTTGCTAAGCGTATATGAATCATCTAATATTAACTGGAAAATCTATTCTTTCCTATTTCAACTTGAGTCGTCATAGAATAAGAAAAAGGAAAGTTGATACTCATTCCTTTATCAGATTTATGTCTATATGTTCTGGATATTAAACTTACTCTTCCATTATGTGGGAGGAGAAACATTTCATTTTCCCTTGTAAATGACTACAGATGGTACTAGGTAAATGTCCTTGTGTTTGTATATGGCAGAAAAAAATCATGATGTTGCCTAGACTTATTACCGATATCATCACCATTTCAAACTTCTACGGTAAATAACAGTAGACATGGGATGGTAGGAGAAACTTCTGGCGTACTTTATGGCTACTAATGCCAGGGCTTGATTTCGACAAACTTCTATACAAGCAGACACACTTGGCTTTTGCATGAGTAACGCAGACATTTGAAGAAGGTATACCTGAATGTCTGTGGAAACTTTGACGATTTCATCTGCACCAAGTTCCTTAGCAACTGAGAGGCGGTAGTCATCTACATCCACAATGACAATTCTGGGAGCTCCAAAAGCACGTGCAGAGAGCATTGTAACCAGACCTATGGGTCCTGCTCCCATGATTAATACATTGGTCTCAGGACCAACATTGGCACGACGACAAGCATGGACACCTACACTGAGGGGCTCACACATTGCCCCTTCTTCCAAACTCACATCTTCAGGCAGCTTAAAACATAGATCTGCTGGATGCACCACCTGTTTGAGGAAGCTCTACCTTTTAGTGTGGAATCCAATAAGGGTAATGCCATACAAACAAAACTTCATGGATAGTACTAATTGTGCACCCCTCAAACAAAGCAATTGCAAATCCCTCTCACATGGAATGGAGCCTACGCTATTGTAGTTCTCACCCGTAGAGAGGTGTGTATGTAGCATCGCTAAAATTTTCCTTGTTCAAATTGTTAATGAAGTGTTCGATTGTGTGTTTTAATTTGAAAATAAAAAAGCCTCTATCGTGGCACATATTTTTTGAACTCTGAGAGACATTTCCGTATGAAATAACTGCTACCAAATTATTTCATTGAATGACTAACCTTAACATTGAGCCGGTATTGTTTAATAAATGTACATAAAAATAACTAGGCAACTAGCGGAAGCAAATATGGAGTCAAAACTCATCATGTACATTTCGATGTTTCCGGCCACACATAGCTATGCACATTGTTATATGAGCGCAAGAACATAATGTATTTTCATTGAAATAGAAAGAACTCTACAAACTGAACAATATATTGAAGATGAAAGAAATATTAGTCTAAAATAAAACTTAAGAAACCTGATTGGCAAGAGAACCGTGGACAGGAGGAGTTGCAAAAAACTTCATGTCAGGGCACAGATTGTATCGACCGTCTTTGCAGTAATCACATCGCCAGCAACTGATGCCAGGCTCCAAGGCCACCCGGTCACCAGACGCCAGCGTTTTCACAGCATTCCCAACTTCTTCTACGACCCCAGCACACTCATGCCCAATAACCATTGGCTCTTTGACGACAAAGTCTGCACATTTCAAGTGCTGAAATTTCACGAAACACAAATTACAAGGAATCAGTGAGACATTTCATCAAACTTAAATAACCCTTCTTTTGCTTTTCACAATTGAATAAACCCCTATGTGTGTCTTCACCTTGAGGTAGTGAACATCGCTCCCACAGATGCCAACAGCCTTCATCCTGACTCGAACATCATGTGGACCTAAAATTTATGAAGAATAACATCATGAGGGCTTAGGAAAGAAGAAACCACTAAAGGGCAACTTAGTACAAAAAATGATCAGATTAAATATTGGTCTGATTCGGTATATTAGGCACAACAAACCCAACTTAGATTAGTAGAAAACATACACAGATCAATGTACGCAAACCAGTAACAGATTTCCTTCGTCACAATAGGAAACCTGACATGGTTTCTAAAGAATGGCAGTGTCAAGTCCCGACCCAAAAGGTTAGAATACGTGACCGGCCAGTAATCGAAATCACCCTAAGCCTCTTGCTCTACTGGACTCAGAAAAATCCCAAACCCCTCACCCGCTGCTCCCTGAGGCACCCAAGGGCCACCTGTAAACTTCTAAGCAAATGGATGAATTACAAACGCTACCGATTTCCTAACACCCACATGATCTCATTTAAAATCTACCACCTTTGCTCTGATACCAATTTGTCACGTATTCTAACCTTTTGGGTTGGGACTTGACAGGCAGCCCGAGCACAACGCTGTGGTTGCTCCAATGTGAGGTCACAAGTTCAAGTTGCAGAAACAATCTATCCGCTTGCAGAACAAGGCTGTGTACATCCAATCCTTCCTTGTCCATTAGGTAACCCTTTTCTTTGATTTCTTTATAGAAGTATTACTCTTCTTAAGAGGAAACACTAGAAAGCAGATAGAGAATCCAAATAAACAAATACCAGGTTCCCTAAACACAACATATTGTAAGGTTCCACATAACAAAGGCCAATTAATTGAGAAACAAAAAGGGTCTAACTTTTAAGATCAATAAGATAAAAAAATGATTTGAAAATATAGAGGAATTTATAAGTTATATACCAAGAGGAGGGAGGTTGAAAGGCTGGATTTTGAGGGTATTGATACCCACAAGCCAAGCTGCCAAGTTCTCCTCTCCACCATCTTTGACTTCATCTCCAACAGACATCCCTCCCTTACCCATTTGCTCTTTATCTCTCTAATGTAATATAGACTGGCTTTCTCTTTCTGAAACTGCTCAAGTGCTATCACCACTGAGAGCTATCCCCTATATAAGCCTCAACCCAAAACAGAGGATGTTGTTTCCTTCTTCCTGGTTTTTCCAAATCTGCGGCTTGGAGAAAGAAAGATTCGAATACAGTCAGATAAGTAGTTTTTTTTTTATCGGAAGAGAATGGGATGCTGAAAGTCGGAATGGGACAGGAAGGGCAACTATTGGTTGTAGATAAGCTTTATTTTATGCTGGACTATTCACTATTGATTCTCATCCAATTGCTGTAATCACCGTTTTGTTTGGATTATTGAAAAAATAATTAAGTCAAACTATTATTTTATCCTTATTCAAAAAAATAAAATTTCTTAACCGTTAGTTTCATGCCGATTTTCTTTTTTTGGATTATTAGTTTGTCTCGGCTGAAGGAATCTAGAAATACTCCCTCCTCTGTCTCAATTTATTATTCACTTTTGAGGATTCCAACTTATTAGGGGAACATCAGCAAATTGCACGTTGTCATTTTTTTTCCTTTTCCTTTTACTCTTTAAAACATCATCATTGCATGTACTTAGTTTTAAAATGTAAGGGTAAAAATGTAAACTCACCACTTTTTGTCCATTACTTTGGAACTTAGACAAAAATTTTAGCCTTAGGACAACAAAAAGTGGCAAATCGGACCAAAAATTGGGGAACGAGAGAGTGAAAAATTATTATCAAAATCTTAAAAAATTCAATAAAGACAAAAATAATCCAATATAGACAGACTTTTTGAATTAGTTTTGTCTTTACTCACCATAATTTTGTCTGGTTAATAAATTTTATTTTTAGATTCTTCTTGTCGAGACAAACCAATAACCTACCAAAAAAAAAAATTCACGCAAAACTAGTAAATGCGAAAACAATTGAATAAGGGGAAAAAAAAATCTGGCTTAGTTATTTAGCCAAAATGCTCTCTAGTCTTTTATGCAAACTCTGGTAATGTGTTAGATCAACACAAAATGGAAGAAAACCTAAAAGCAAACCGAAGAAAGAAAAGTTTCGTGTCAAGCGACGTCCACGAGCTGTGATACGCAAATATGACAAACATATTTGTTATAGTTTTTAGGATGTTATTTTGATTTGTAACTAAATTCGACAAATATTCTTAATATGGTCATTTTTTCATTTTTTTTACGTACATGTTCGTCACCACTAAGATAAAATTTTGACTTTGTCCCTAATTATTGAGTAGATTTGGCCTCTCAGCAATGCAGAGAAGCCAGTCCAGTTTAATTTCGGCTTTCATTTCGACAACTAATTAGTCCAAATCATGTTTACCTGCTAGCAAATCAAGGCCATCTAAAAACGCCTTAGAGTTTTCCGTTCGATTTTAGCAACTGAGTTGCTAAAATCAATCCTAATTTTTTAATACTTGATAAACTCAATTGCTAAAATCATAGTTAAGTTGCTAAAATCATTTGAATTGCTGAATACTTGAAACTGTGATTGCTGAATACTAGAAACTGTGATCTGTATTTATTGCCAAAACAGTGCGTGTCCAGCAACGCCGCATGTGGCCTGATCATGTGTCGGTAAAACAGCTGGTATTGGGTTAAGATATTATGGATCAAGTGTATTACTACAATATTGGTTAGATATTATATTAGTATGTTACTTTATAGTATAATAATGATGCCGTTGCCATGGAGGAAGAGTATTTTCGGCAATTTAAGCATAGGGTGGCAAAATCGTAATTATGTTGCTGTGGAATTTTGCTTTGGACCCACTTGGGTCGGACCCGAAACGGCCCAACGATCAAGACCCATCGCCTGCGGCCATGGCGTACGTCGTTTTTCGGGCTTTTGTCGTTGTTTAGGGCTCTGAATGGCCAAATTTGCCGTTTAAGGAAAGATTTGACTTGTCAATTACTTGGGCAAGGAAAATCCGAATTAAGCTGCGCTTTTGGGAAACATTCTAGAATTTTCTCTAGTTTTTTATTTTTCTATTATTTTCAAATTTTCCATTTTTGGTAATTTTGCGTTTTTTTATTGATTTGGCTTCCTTTTCGGAGCAAATCAATTAGGGTTTCCGGTTTCCTATATAATACTCCCTCTGTCCCATAAAGTTGTATCACTACGAAACTACGTGCAATTTTCAAGCTAAAAAATAACGTGCTTACGAAAATAATTTTTTAGTCAATATGGATCTTGTTTGATAGATCTCATCGAGAACTTTTATACGATGCAAAAAAAATTCAAAAATTATTTTGGTAAATACATTATTTTTTAGTTTGAAAATTGCACGTAGTTTCGTAGTGATACAACTTTATGGGACGGAGGGAGTAAGTTGTAAGCCTTAAGGGCAAGACAGTTTTTGAGTATTATTGAATGATAAAAAAGTCTAGAGAGCGTTTTCTCTAAACTTTCTTGTTTGTGTTCGATTGTTGCACGTCTTTTCTATAGTTCATAAGGCGCCCTGCATCAGTTGGTATCAGAGCATTAAGTTCCAATCCTGACTATGGCCGGAGGATGTGTTGGAGGTCGATGGGGATGAGGTGATCGTACTGCTAATTTGGAGGACATCTATGAAAGAGATGACGTAGCGCAAGAGGCGCGAACAGAGGCGCGATTCCAACAACTAGAACAGAGTTTGTCGGCTGCAATAGCCGCTTTAACCGACCAAGTTGCTGCCCTAGCTGCTGGAGGGAATCCACCTTGCCATCAACCGTACAATCGACGGTCTCGAGAGGAGGACAAAAGTACGGATGGTGAAGCGGCTGAAAACCCTTTTGTTGCGGGGGCATTCGGCGTCGACAGGGCTGGTGGCGGTGGCTTTCATCAACAAAGGGGCAGAGACCGGGAGATCATGGTTGATAATCGTGATTTTCGTCCATGGGAGTCTGGTTTGAGGATCGACCTGCCTGAGTTCCAGGGGGTTTGACGCCAGAGGAGTTCATTGATTGGGTTGCAGCTATGGATGAAGTCTTGGAGTTCAAACAAGTTCCAGAGGATAAACGGGTGTTGCTGGTGGCTACCAGATTCAGGGGTAGGGCCGCGGCATGGTGGCAGAAATTGAAGCAGACTCGGTTGCGGCAGGGAAAAGACACGATTAGTTCGTGGGAAAAATTAAAGAAAAAGATGCGGGTGGCTTTTCTTCCCCACAACTACTCGCATCTGATGTATCAGTGGCTGCAGAATCTTCGTCAGAATTCACGTTTTGTGGAAGATTACACCACAGAGTTCCATCAATTGGTAGACCGGAATGATCTTGCAGAAACGGAGGAGCAGTTGGTATCGAGGTATGTGGGAGGATTGCGTGAACAGTTCCAGTTTACGTTAAATATGTTCGAGTTATTCTCTGTCTCCGATGCCTATCAAAAGGCGTTGCAGATAGAAAAATAGGCTAGTCGTCGGCCTTCTTCGACTCCGTGGAGTGCTACGGCTCGACCCACGGTCGGCAATACTTCTGCAAAACCAATTGCTAGCCTGCCCCCCACTAATCCGCCAGTAATTAGGGCAGGTGCTGGTTCTGGTTCGAAGTGTTTTAAATGTGGTGAGCCTGATCATCGTGCCTTTGAGTGTAGAAAGGGCGAGCGACCAGGGAAAGCTTTATTTGTGGATTCTGATGAGGTTGTGAATGAGCAATGTCAGTCATACGAGCAAGAGGCAGAATATGATGAGGAGGTTGTGGAGGAAGTAGTTGGGGATAACGGTTCGTTATTGGTGGTTCGACAACTGTGCTATGCTCCGCGTGAAATAGAGGGCGATTCGTGGCTCTGTGGTAATGTGTTTCAGTCTACTTGTACGATTGGGGGTAAGGTGTGTCGATTTGTGATTGATTCCGGGAGCTGCGAGAACGTGGTGGCAGAAGATGCAGTCCAAAAGCTTGGTGCTTGCGCCCTTGGATTGTATTCCAATATGATTTCCCCAAGCATAGGGTTCAGGCCGACGGTAGCATAATAACCGGAAGTCCGGGTCGAGTCCACAGAGACCGAATGCGCTGAGCGTGAGTGTTTGATTCGCGAGTGAGGTTTAGCCTTAAAGCGGCAAACTTGGCTTTATAGTTTGGTTGGTGGAGGAATTCACTTAACTTCGTGAATGACTCGGAAGATTAAAAACGACTAATTAAAACGAGGCTAAGTCAAGGGGTTCACAACACCCATGCCTTAGGCCAATTCATTCTCCTCTAAAATGACCGGCTCGGGGACGTCGTTAAACGACCCCGAACGGAAGATTTGGTACTTAAACTCGTTTGACAAGAAATTGTGTTTCTCAAAGAGTAGGATTCTTGTGCCAATTATGCAAACATTTTGATTGACATCGCCCGAAGCATCACACGTGCCAAGTGGTCAAGCCCTTGGCTACATATGATCAACGGGATTAACAAATCCAAATTTTGATACATAAAATTAATCCTAACTCTTTAATTAACATGCAAAGTTTGCATTATGGCGAGGAGAGTGAATGAGCCTAAGTCACGGGATGCTAATCACCCCATGACCGAGCCTAAAACGACTACTCAATCATAACTACGGGAAACATAACTAATTTTGCAAAGGAAAAAAAGAACATGACATATAACTTTAAAAACTGATTTTTATGGAGGATTATAGGTTGGTCTACAACTTTAAACTTTGAGAAATCAACAAACAACTAATCGAACCAAGAGTTTTCAAAGGATTAAGCTAGAAAATCAAGAAAACGAATTAACCGACAAAAACGGAAATAAACTAGATTTATATAAAGGTCTTAACATGTACTACAACATTAAAGAAGATGAATTACCTTGAATCTAAGTGAAAGAGCTTGAAAAACTAGAGAGAAGGTGGAGCAAAGCTATGTACAAACTAATGGAGGTAGAGAGAGAAGGTGAAAACCAAGTCCCACCCTAAAATTCTGAGGTTGGGGACCCTTTATAGGCCCCAAAAGTCGTGCCAGGTTATTACAAAAATGCCACAAGATATTTCTTGATCGGGCTCAAAAGTTGCAGAAAATAGAAGCTTCAACCGGTTGAGCAAAAAGTGTCAACCGGTTGAAAAACTCACTGGTTAGCTTCAACCGGTTGAGCAAAAAGTGTCAACCGGTTGAAGGTGCAAAAACTGAGATTTTTTCTTTGTATTGATCTCTTGACCTTCCGGTTTGTCGTCATGACCTCTAGGCTTCCCGAGTCTTGTTCAAAACTTCATTCATTGATTCCCGAGACTCGGTGGCGGGGTGCCATGTGGCCTCCGGTGTTCGGGCATCCTTTGGTTTAACAATGGCGTCAAAACACGCCTTATTTCTCCATTTTTACCTGAAACTACAAAAAGCAACCTTGCGCGAAATTAATAGTTTAAAGCAATATAATGCGCGTGTGTGTGATCCAATTGAGCGAGATAAGCCCCATTATTAACACTTTTGAGGGCTTATCACTTGGTCTAAAGACAGATGCTCATCCCAGCCCCTACAAGCTTTCATGGTTGAAGAAAGGTAACAAAGTTAAAGTTTTCAAAAGATGTTTAGTTGTTTTCTCTATTGGTTCCAAGTACAGGGATGAAATCTAGTGTGATGTGGTGGCCATGGATGCTTGCCACCTTCTATTGGGGCGACCATGGCAGTATAATCGTAAGGTGGTTCGTGACCGGGGGGGGCTAATACATATGCGCTATCATTCAATGGTGTGAAGATTGTGTTGCTGCCTTCCAAGGAGGTTGTACTCAAACCACAAACTGGGGAGGGTACCACCCTTCTGACGAGAGTACAGTTTGAAGAAGAGTTGTCAACAAGCAAGGTGGTTTTTGTATTAGTGGCGAAAGAGGGTTCTAAGGACTTGGTAGAAGAAGATGTTCCAGCAATGGTTCAACCTCTTCTGCAGGAATTTCAGGATGTGTTTCCAGCAGACTTACCAGATGGGTTGCCCCCTTTACGGGATATTCAGCACCAGATTGATTTGGTGCCCAATTCAAGTTTGCCCAATCGGCCTCATTATCGTATGAGTCCGAAAGAGCATGAAGAGCTGCGGAGACAAGTGGAGGAGCTATTGTCTAAGGGCTTTATTCTTGAAAGCCTTAGCCCGTGTGCAGTACCAGCCCTGTTAACTCCAAAAAAGGATGGATCGTGGAGGATGTGCGTTGACAACAGGGCCATTAACAAGATCACAGTGAAGTATCGCTTCCCAATTCCAAGGCTGGATGATCTGCTAGACCAGTTGGGTAATGCAAGGGTGTTCTCAAAGCTGGACTTAAAGAGTGGGTACCATCAGCTTCGAATCAGGCTAGGGGATGAGTGGAAAACTGCGTTCAAATTCGGGAAGGTCTTTATGAGTGGATGGTGATGCCGTTCGGTTTGTCCAATGCATCTAGCACCTTCATGAGGATGATGAATCCCCTTCGTCCTTTTATCGGTAAATCTGTTGTCGTTTATTTCGATGATATTTTAATATATAGTGCCACGCCTGATCAACACTTGCAGCACTTAAGGAAAGTTCTTACTGTTTTGCGTGCTAAAAAATTATTTGGAGCAATCAAGAAGTGTGTTCTTAACCGATACAGTGCTTTTTCTTGGATATGTTGTATCCAAGGATGGGATTTCAGTAGATGAGTCTAAGGTTGAGGCTATTCGTAGCTGGCCACAACCACGGACTTTATTCGATGTTCGCAGTTTCCATGGGCTTGCGGCATTCTACCGTCGTTTTATTCCGCACTATCATGGCTCCTATAACAGATTGTATGAAGGGTGGCAGGTTTGCATGGAGTGATGCAGCAACTGCTGCATTTCAATTGATCAAGCAGAAATTAACTTTGGCTCCTGTGTTGATCTTGCCGGACTTTTCACAGCCTTTTGAGTTGCACTGTGATGCATCAAAGGTTGGAATTGGGGCTGTCATTAGCCAAAATTCTAAACCAGTTGCTTATTTTAGTGAGAAACTAAATGGAGCAAAGATGAATTACAGCACCTATGATGTGGAGTTCTATGCCTTGGTCCAAGCATTGAAGCATTGGTATCACTATCTTATTCATAGTGATTTCGTTCTATATTCTGATCATGAGGCATTGAAGCACCTCAATGCTCAAGATAAGTTGTCCAGTCGGCATGCTAAATGGGCAGCATATATTCAGCAGTTCTCTTTCTCTATCAAACACAAGTTTGGTGCTTTGAATCGAGTAGCTGATGCCTTCAGTCGGCGTTCTAATTTTCTTGTTTTGATGCGCACTAAGGTAACAGGTTTTGACGCTTTTCGTGAGTTATTGGCAGCGGATCCATATTTTGCTACCATCATTGAAGATATCGTAGGGGGAGCCCAATCAGAATTTCACGTGCAAAATGGGTTCTTATTCAAAGGAAATTTGTTGTGTGTTCCGGAGTCCAGCCTGCGGTTGAAGATCATTAAGGAGTTGCATGATGAGGGGCATGTGGGCTGGGATAAGACTTATGCATTGGTGTCTACTTCCTATTTTTGGCCGACCTTGCAGCGTGAGGTTTATAAGTCCGTGGCGGGGTGTCATATTTGCCAAATTTCCAAGGGTACAACCACTAACGTCGGGTTATACAGGCCATTACCAATTCCTCCCCAGCCATGGGCCGATGTCAGCATGGATTTTGTATTGGGGCTGCCACGTACACAACGTGGTCATTATTCTGTCTTCGTGGTGGTCGATCGATTTTCAAAGATGGCACACTCTATCGCTTGCAAGAAAACTGCAGATGCTGTTAAGGTAGCGCAGTTATATTTTTCGGAGGTTTATCGCTTACATGGGTTGCCTATGTCTATCGTTTCTGATCGGGATACTAGATTTTTGAGTCATTTTTGGCATTGTTTGTGGAGGCTGGCCAACACTCAATTGGATTTTAGTACGGCTTATCATCCCCAGACCGATGGCCAGACGGAGGTGGTGAACCGTTCTTTGGGCAATTTACTACGCAGTTTGGTGGAGGATCATCTCAAAAGTTGGGATCAAAAGCTGTGTCAAGCAGAGTTTGCTTTCAACCATTCCATCAATCGGAGCACGGGATTCTCTCCTTTTCAGGTTGTCTATGAGTTTAATCCGCGCACACCAGTCGACCTAGCTCCTGTTCCCAGCTTAAAGCGCTCTAGTGGCAAGGCTGAAGATTTCATGAAGAATTTACAGCAAATACATGCAGAGACCAAGTTGCGTTTAGAGAGTAGTACAACCAAGTACAAGGCAACGACAGACAAGAAGCGCCGACTAGTGGAGTTTGAGGTTGGTGATTTCATTTATGCGGTCCTCACTAAAGACCGTTATACATCTCATGAGTATAACAAACTTGCTGCTCGTAAAATTGGCCCCGTTGAGATTATTGAGAAGATCAATCCAAACGCCTATCGTTTGAAGGTTCCAAGCCATGTTCGTACTGCCGATGTGTTTAATGTCAAACACCTAATCCCATTCCGAGGTGATAGCTCGTCAGATGATGATGCAAATTCGAGAGCGAATTTCTTTTTAGAAGGGGAGGATGATGCCGTTGCCATGGAGGAAGAGTATTTTCGGCAATTTAAGCCTAGGGTGGCAAAATCGTAATTATGTTGCTGTGGAATTTTGCGTTGGGCCCACTTGGGTCGGACCCGAAACGGCCCAACGATCAAGACCCATCGCCTGTGGCCATGGCGTACGTCATTTTTCGGGCTTTCGTCGTTGTTTAGGGCTCCGAATGGCCAAATTTGCCGTTTAAGGAAAGATTTGACTTGTCAATTACTTGGGCAAGGAAAATCTGAATTAAGCTGCGCTTTTGGAAAACATTCTAGAATTTTCTCTAGTTTTTTATTTTTCTATTATTTTCGAATTTTTCATTTTTGGTAATTTTTCATTTTTTTTTATTGATTTGGCTTCCTTTTCGGAGCAAATCAATTAGGGTTTCCGGTTTCCTATATAATAAGTTGTAAACCTTAAGGGCAAGACAGTTTTTGAGTATTATTGAATGATAAAAGAGTCTAGAGAGCGTTTTCTCTAAACTTTCTTGATTGTGTTCGATTGTTGCATGTCTTTTCTGTAGTTCATAAGGTGCCCTGCATCAAATAACATGATTGTGCTTTGTAATCTATTTAGTATTTGAAATATTGAATGAAGACAACGTGTATTACTATAATATTTGGTTAGATATCGTTGACAAAGTGAATTACTATAATATTGGTTAGATATTATATTAGAATGTTACTTTATAACCTATTAATATGACTGTATAATCTAGTATTATATAACTATATCTCCCTCTTTTTACCAACGGTTAAGGATTGTGTCCGATCAAAGACATGCCATGTAACGCCCCGAAAATTGGGTACGTTAATAAATAAATTACAAAATTATTTAAATAAAATACCAACTTCATTAAAAAAACATCCAAAGAATACTTAATAAAAAAAAAAATTTGTGAAAATTTAAAAGTAAACTAACTTATTACAAATGAAATAAATTAAATTCGAACACTGTATGAAAAACTTAAACATTTATTTAAAAAAAATTCAACGGGAATAAAATGACAGAGCCATCTAGCTAATTCTACTGATAAAGCCATGGGTCTGCCATTTGAGTCCCATCTAGCTGCTCCATCGCCTTGTAATCAGCAAGCGGCTCCTCATCTCCTTCTGTACCTGGCGTTGGGGACGCCAGGGCCACAAAAAGTAGCACCGTGAGTGGTAAAATTACACTCAGTAGGGCGCCCTAAACCACCCCTTTACTAAAGATATTCATGCAACAAATACATACATAACTGAAATTTTATTTGAACGAAATACTCAGATTTTTATCATCATTACTCAACACATCGATTCACAAAATTCCACTATTCTCATTCTCATTTCCGACAAATAATTTCCATCACCGGCCTCCATTCACAATATACCTCAGGTGCTCGATCACACAGCAAAGTCACCTCGGGGTATACTGTGCAAGGCTCACGATTGATCACACATTGATCAATCTCTATCCGGCATCGATTCCCACCCACAGTATACTTCCGGCGCCCGATCACACAGCAAAGCAACCTAAAAGTATAAACTGCGCATGGCTCAAGACCCATACCAAACACGTCCCAACCCCAATATCGCGATTAAATTCATTCGTCCTTACACACAAAACGTTTCGATCAAACGTGCTTAATAAGTGAATTCATGCATCACGTGGGTCATTGTTTGCATAAGTCTCACATAACAATAAAATAATCACAAGGTTAAAGAAAAACTTAATACGGCATGTAAAACGGCAACTTCCTCGATTTGTTAAAAATAGTAAATTAACTCTAAAAATCACGAATTTTTACAGGGATATTATGCTTCACAATACGATCAGATAATGTGTTTTACTCAAGTTCCAATTCCTTCATTAAGATGTTGAAAGCGGGTTTTAAAAGTAAATCGTGCTCTGTCTCGTTTTTCCACTACAGCAGAAACTTCGAAAAATCATACTAAATTCTACGTAACTCGGATTAAGACGAGTTCTACATGGACTCCAATTAATTTTTCGAGATCTACAACCTTACTGTTTTGAGTTTTCTCTGAAACTGAACAGAAATAATCGAAAAATAGCAGAAACGAAACTGTGCGCAAAATCTCTATTTTCCGACATCATCACTTGTTTACTTCTACTACCCATACGATAATGATCCGACTTCCAACAATTTAAATTACTTATTTCCACGTACACACAACTGTACAAAAATAAAAATATACTAAAGTAAAAGTTAGGTTAAAGGTGTCCTACCTCTCCTCCGACAAACTTAGCACGCTAGCGAAACGGTAGGATCGAAAAATCACAACTTCGAGGAGAAATCTGTACAAAGGCAATTAAATATCCGCGTGAGTAAAAGAAAATATACTCCGCGAGAAAAAGAGAGGAATTTACTAATGGTGGAGGAGATATAATCCAAAGGATTATTTTTTTTTTCCCTCTGTGAGAGAAAATGAAAGAGAGCCAAAGGAAAAAAAATGAAGAAAGAAGAAGAAGAAAAAAATATTAATTGTGGAATAGAGAATTTCCGAGAAAGTGAGGGAGAGATTTAGGGGCTTCAATTGACTTAAGAATAAGAATCAATTAGGATAAGAATTGGCAGAGAAGTTTAGGGAGACTAGGAAAGTGGGGAGAAGAGATAGGATTCTTTTCAAATTAAATCACAAGTAGATACACTACAAGATTATCTCTATATTTACACTATATAGTTATCCATTAGTTAAGGATAATTTCAAATTATAAATATCTTTTGTTTTGCGAATAAAAAAAATGATTAAAGGCCTATTAATATAATTAATAAAAATCGGGCCGTTACATGCCATCTACGCTGAGACTATGAAATTCGTAAGAAATTTCTCTCTTGAGATCTAACCTCAAGAGATTGCCAAATTTTAAACTGGAATGGTGTTTTCGTCGTAGGTTAACCGACTTTGGTGGTTCCCGGAAGTTTGTCCCGTGAATTTGCATGTGGCACGGACAAAACGTGTGTACATCCAGAAATTTTTTATTTTTGCATATTATTTTTTACTATCTTATCATGCTTTACGATCATTCTTTCACAATACATCAACAAAAAAGCTAAAAAAAAAAAAAACAAAAATAGTAAGTAAAAAGGACAGAATTTGTAGAACAAGCTACGAGTTCAAATCATAATGTAACAACGCACCTTTTCAAATATATATACATATATTGCAAGAAACCATGAGGTTTAACTAGGCTCCACGTGGGAAACATTGGACAGTAGTCTTGCATGCATTTGGATGGGTTTAGCATTCGGTGGATTTTGTACTTAGCTACTCAATCGGTAGGAAAGGACGTGGATATTGAGCTGTCAAAATTTATGCACGAGGTAGTGCTTGGGATGTGTTAGAACATCTCCACTCCTACACCAAATTTTTACTCAAATTTGGTCAAAAACTTGATTTGATATCACCTCTTCCAATGGGAAACCACTCTTTTTCCAAATTCTAATTAAATTTTTTGTCAAAAACAGTTTTTTTTTTTCATTTTACCTCCAAAACTTGCAATGAACAAATAGTGAACAAATTCCTTTTCATCCTCTTCTGCGAAAACAAGGAAATAAGGAACAAATAGTACACCTGCTTTGAACAAATATAGCCCTTGATAATTTGATGTTGGGTTTGGTGTTGAGCAAATTTGGTGAAAAATTTGAGTAAATTTGATGTTGAGCAAATTTGGTGAAGGAGTGGAGTGAATTTTTTGGTGATTTTTACTCAAATTTAAATTTGGTGAAATATTTGGTGTAGGAGTGGAGATGCTCTTAGCAGCTAGTAAATTCAAGCATGAACATATAGCTTCATAAACCACTATTATTAGCCATCACTCATTTGTGCTAACATGTCCTCTATGTATATCCTCTAGAGAAATCATTCAAGGCTTGTAGTTCTCTTTATTATTTGGCATATTTCAGAAGGGGAGGTCAACTGCTAGTATGTGAGTAGGTATATACCGGAAATGGAAGAAGAAGTGGTGGGTTAGCTGTGGTGGTTCTCGGCAGTCGATCAGAACCCGACTTTGTCGTTTTCGCCGGAGAACTCGATTTTCCAATTAGGGGACGTTACTCGCTCAGTTGCGAGTAAGTCGAGACGTGTGTATTTTTAGCTACATCATCGGAAATGAGGTGAAACACGCATATCTTATTTACATATTTGTTTTTGAAGCGTTTTATATATGTTGGTTGATGAGTGAAATGAACTTGGCAAAGTTATGTATTTTTTTGTATGTCGATACATCTAAACATGTGTCCGGGCTTGAGGACTTTAAACAGACAAAGTGGTTTGGTGTTATAAGGGTGAGAGATGCGGGCCAAGTATCTCGATAGTTTGACGTCATTCCCTCTTATTGCAGAGGTCGCTCCTCTTTTATTCTGGTCGAAACATGTTCACGAAAGATGTGGAAATCGACGAGAATTATGAAATGTGATATTTTAAGTATCATGATGCTTTCCTGCTCAATCTTTAAAGTTGGATTTTATTCTATGAATTAACTGAAAGATTTATTATCTTGTTACTAAGAATTGTTTTAATGCTTAGTAACTGAAAAGTATAATTTACACTTTTTGCTCAGCATTGACTAAATCCATGATTAGAATATGTATTAGGATATGCTGTGTTTCATACGAGCTTTAGCTTATGGAGTTTTCAAAAATCATACTTTTCAAGTCTGCCGCGGTAGATGGATTATTGAAGTCTTTTCGATTGATGGTTTTGATGCATTGATAGTGTTGTGGGGACTTTTATTTTTGTCATTTTGATAGCCGGTTTGTCCCGGCCAAGTGAGGCTATGGTTATGTATGTATAGAAGGCTAGAATCGGAGAATTCGAGGATTAGCTTGAGAGGCCATTTGCAGAAGGTAGAGTTGTCATTTTTTAGGACTTAGGCCCATTGTATTTTTCGGTGACTTATTGAAATTTTGGGATACTTTGAAAGATTGTTATTTTTTTTGAGGTGTTCAAACTGTGGGGCGTCACACATAATTTTTAATTTTTCCAATTACTTTTGTTCCACTATCGTCTCAATTTTTTGGTTGTCTTTATTCATAAAAAATTTCGCGTTTGTTAGTTTTGTATCAAGTTTTTAATTATTGATTTGTCTTGATGTTAGGAGTTGGAAAAGTAAAAAATTATGAGAATTACCCAAATAATTTGGGAAATAGTCTTTAACCGTCTTTTTCTTGGATATTATAAATTTTTTTTGGGTAATTCGCATATTTTTTTATTTTTATTTTTCTGACTCATCACGTCGAGACAAATCAATAATTCACAAATATTTGACGCAAAACTAACAAACGCGAAAGAAATTGAATAAAGACAAATAAAAAAAAAAAAGAAGATAGTTGCCGTGGAACAAGGCCTTAAACTAAACCAGAACCACTGACTCTCTGATTGGAAGAAATTAAAGGAGTTGTAGTGGGCTGAATATCCATGGTTCAGACCATAAGCCAATCGACGAGGGCTGGGAACATGACAGTTGCCAGCCAAAATACCAGATGGGCCGAACCATAAGCCCACTATGTTCTGTATGGCACATTGGATCAGAAGGATCGATCCTTGGATGTGTCGAACATCTCTTGGACCGAATGTTGAGTTATCCAAGCGTTGAGATAAGTTTCTAGACCTTGTGGGCCAAACATTTAGGGCTAAAGGCTACTGACCTGATCGTTTGGCGTGGACCCAAGACAGATTAACGATCATTTAGGTCTGGTGTTTTCGGTCCGGGGCTAAGGGCCTGACCCATGAGCCAACCCGGGAAGGTTGTTCGGAGGATACTCGATCACATGAAAGATGCTATGTGGCACATGAGCGGAAGCTTCCAGAACCTTCTAGAAGCCAATGTACTAGAGCATTATTGGACGTATCTGATAAGCCCCCGATAGTGTAAATAAATGGGCTTATCTACTTCGTTTTTGTCACACACACACGCGCATAACATGTTTTACTTGATTGATATTGCACATAGGTTGTGTTTTTGTCGTTCACAGATTTTTCAGAAGAATAAAACATCTCTTTGGTGTCATGGCTCGAACATGAGTCAATCCGTGACCCAAGGTCCGAGGACACATGGCACACCGCTACGGTGCCGAGAAAGTCACGAGGAAAGTCATGGAAGAAGGCCAAGTACGCCCAAGCAAAGGCCCAAGTCAAGTTGAGGACGAACGGGCGAAGACCATGTTTTGAATAAAGCATCTCTTTGCTGTCATGGCTCGAACACGAGTCAATCCGTGACCCAAGGTCCGAGGACACATGGCACACCGCTACGGTGCCGAGAAAGTCACAAGGAAAGTCATGGAAGAATGCCAAGTACGCCCAAGCAAAGGCCCAAGTCAAGTTGAGGACGAACGGGCGAAGACCATGTTTTGAATAAAGCATCTCTTTGCTGTCATGGCTCGAACACGAGTCAATCCGTGACCCAAGGTCCGAGGACACATGGCACACTGCTACGGTGCCGAGAAAGTCACGAGGAAAGTCATGGAAGAAGGCCAAGTACGCCCAAGCAAAGGCCCAAGTCAAGTTGAGGACGAACGGGCGAAGAACATGTTTTGAGCAACTCCTATCGACAGGAGGGTTGGCCCTATCGACAGGACTGTGATAAGACTGTCCATCTTTTCTACCAAGCGACTCCTATCGATAGGATAGTGATCAGTCTGACCATTTTTGTGAAGCAGTGAAGTCCTATCGATAGGAGAATCAGTCCTATCAATAGGAGAGGGATCAGATTGGCCAGTCGTGCGCAAAGGAGTTCTCCTATCGATAGGAGAATAAGTCCAATTGATAGGACCTGGGTTTTTCAGGCACTTTTTGTACTCGACCAAGTTAGGACTTGGGGGCTTTTGGATCTTTCAATTGTAACTTTGGGGACTATAAAAGGTCCCAAACATCAGTAAACTAGGGTATCTTACATTTTCACCTTCTCCCTCTACCTCCCTTCTTCTTCCCCACCCATTTTCTCTACATTCTCTCTAAAATTAGGCTTCAATCTTCAAGAAGTAAGGCTACAGCTGAAGTTCATTAAAGTTGTAAGCACTCTTCTTATATATTCAAATCTCTAATTTATTTCCATTTTCGTTATGTTTCACGTTTTTATGCCATTTTATTTTGTTCTTCTCTCAAAGTGAGCATTAAAAGTTGTTTGTTTAAGAGTTAGGGTTCAATCTTATGTATCAAAACTTAGTCTTGTTAACCTTTTTGATCTTGTGTGGGCAAAAGCTTGACTACTTGCCACACATGATGCTTAGAGCTATGGCATTCAAAGTGTTTGTAAAAATGCCTCAATGAACCCTACTGTTGATCAAACCCATTTTCTAGAATCCAAATGTGCTAAAATGTTAAATCTTTCGGTTAAGCATGTTTGACTACGTGGCTTAACCGTGTAATCTTGAGAGGAACAATTTAATTCAAGTCATGGGTGTTTTGAACCCCTTGACTTTGCCTTTAGTTTAAATTAGCAAAACCTTCATTTTCTAGTCATTTAGAGGTAGAGAGAGATTCCACCAAACAAACCAAACCAAAAGTTGGTCGTCTTAAGGCCAAAATTCTCATCGCAAGTCAAACTTCATGCTGGTTGCATTTGGTTCCTGTGGAAATCGACCCCGTTCTTGCTGGGTTACTATGCTTTCAACGACCTAGCCCTACGTTTGGGGCGATGCTAACTACAACAACGCTAGGTCGCAAGCACTATCACATGACCGAAGCGATTACATGTGACGTCATGAGCTCTTGCCATGCACAGGAGACTTGGAGAGCAAGTATATCATTGCCTATAAATACTAAGGGATAAACCCTAGAGAGGTATACACTCTTAGATCTGAAACTCTGTCCATAAGCTCTCTCTCGTTTACTAACTTGGCCGTCGGAGTGCCCTCAGGAAAGTGGCCTGAGTGGCACTAACCGGTTGCTCACTGGTTGTAGGTCATAAAAGAGGAGGAGCTTCAGCACGTTCAAGAGGAGAAGCTACTGCAGAATCACCCTCCAACAAGAGCCAGGGCCTCTCTCCCCCTCTCTTTTGCCATAACATAAAACACAAATTAAACCCGAAGCCTTGGCAATAAAACGTCTTGCTAGAACATGTGAACATTAAGTCCCACATTGACAAATAGAAAAAGATTGGACCTAAATATATAATTGAGTGACTCACCATTTACAAGGCTTGGTTTTTTAAGTGGATATGGGTCATTCAATGTATATTGAGCCCGATTGAGGTGGCAGACTCTCTGCGTTTACTCCCCAGATTATTGGGCCTTATGCACGCCATGGCGGGATCGGTGCATCATACTAACTCCCAACAAGTGGTATCAGAGCCGATGGCTAACTAGCTATGGGCAAACTCTCGGTACGCCATTAATGGGCTTGTATGAAGAACACTCTATGGAGCGGAAAATCCAATAATGCAGGTGATAAGGTGTGCTCGCTAAGGTGATGCAAGCAAATGGGACACATGCTGCACGTTGACTCGTTGGGAGCATGGTGCAAGTGAATGGGCATGTTGGCTCTCGATGGAGTATGATGCATGGATGGCTCTGAGTCGATAGTGTGGATATCCGTGTAACTCCTGATGTATCAAGGTGGCTCGATGTTGGAGTGCTGTAATGGATAGCTCTGAATCGATGGAGTGGGTGCGAAAAAAGCCTAGATTGGGAGATTGGGTCAAAGAGTAGTAGATAGGAATCAAGGGAGAGTTTGGATACAAAGAAATAGAACAAGGCTCAATGTACGGTTCACACATGAGTGAGAGATTTGTTGGAACATGTGTGAACATTAAGTCCCACATTGAAAAAATAGAATAAAGGTCGGACCTTAATATGGGTCAGTCAATGTATATTGGGCTCAATTGATGTGACGGACTCTTTGCGTTTACTCTCCAGATTATTGGGCCTTTTGCAGGCCATGATAGGATCGATGCATCGTACAAAATCACAATAGACTTGATCTTTAAACAGGACCAATAAAAACTAGGGGTGAAAGAGCAAACTGAAAAATCATACCGAACAGTTTCCGGTTTTGGGGGCCAATAAAACGGGACCAATACTACATATATATAGTTAACCTTAATTTTTCCTAGAAGCCGTATACCCATTTCATTTCCCAGATCTCATTCTCTCATCTCTGGCGATGGCGGTGTCCTCGAAACTTAATGTCGCGATGGCAGCGACGGCTGGTCTAAGTGAGTCTCTCTCTCTCTCTCTCTCTGAGCTCCCGACTCCGTGTGATCAACTCTAATTTTGGGTTTTCTTGTTTTACAGTTACACCCCTAGTAAAAACACAGTAGAATGCAAGTCTTAAAATATATAACGTAAGTTGCAATAAAAAAAAAATCTAGAAGTGAGCGTGTAATTAAATATCGCTGTTGTTAACTATGAAAACTGCTTAACTTATCTGATATTCATAATCTGGGGAGTTGTTGCAGGCATTTAGAAAGGGAGTCTGAAGCACAACATGCTCACCTCTTGAAGCGATTCTTTGTCACTGAAAACAAAGATTAACAATACCCAAAAGATTCATTGAGGGGTGGTGATTTTTTTGTTCTTTTATCAGAGAGGGGTAGTGATTTTTGCTCCTTGTTCATGTAAACTTACCCTACTATCCTTTTGTTTGATTTCCCTTTTTAACACACGAGGGATAGTGTAGTGAATTCACATCAATAAAGATACAAAAAGAAGTAGCTAGTGTGCTAGCTATAGTCATTTCAAAGTGGGACCTAACACATCAATCTCATTTTTGTATGTTAATTGTTATTCTCTCATTCTCATATGGTTGAGAAATATTAAGTCCTTGTATCCAAGGCAAATCACGTAACCATCATTTGGCCACACCCTTAGGTCGAACATAATTGCTCTTGTAGAAGTTAGATTAAGGCACGGAGGCCTTAACATGAAGTTGGACTATCTCACAGTACTAGCACGCCCTCACAAACCACTCAAGTCTTCGCAGTAATTTTCCGGAGAAACAAATTCAAACTTACAATTTCCCTCCTCTTGGTGTTATTTTTTCATTTGTTACTTCTTCCTAAAATTGTGTACATACCAAGATAAACTTCCTTTATTTTCTGATTGTTCGTTATCCGGTACATTATTGACTGTTTAATATACCACCATCTAAGCAAAACCTCGCAGCAGTAAGGTTATTTAGGTTCCTGCAGAAACCAAGTACATGATTAGAAAAAAAAAAAGACACCCTGTAAAATATGAGACAGGTCCTTGTTCCTTAACCTTTTCTGCAAATGTTTAAAGTTAAATATGAGGAGGTGTTTGAGAACAATTTATACAATTGCCGAAATCATAACACACACAAAAGCACGAAGAAAAATTAAGCAAAGAACACTAACAGATAGCCATGACACAAGGGTTATTGGTGATATTGAATTGGTTAATGGGGTACATCCACGGTCGAGACCAATTTACACTATGTATCGAATAAAGAAGATTTACATTTACATAGGTTGCATAGAGCACGTTATATATAATTGTGTTTTAAACGAGGAGGAAAACCAGTACATGGTTAACGAAGTGCTGACTTGAATCTAAACTAAGATTCCGATCAATTCTTACCAAAATTGGATTTCCTTTTCATGCCATATGCGCTTAGACAGCAGACTGCTCGGATTCTATGGTGAAATTCGAAAAGAGAGTTTGAACTTTCTTTGGAGAGGAGATTTTTTACTTTGAAAGGCAAGAGGCGTCTCGTGCTATCGTATATAAGATCACACATGCTTATAGGAGTGATCTTTCCCTCTTCCTAGTGGTGATCGCATATTCAAAAGAGAGTCTCGATGTGGTGGTGTACACGTAGCTACACATCGGATAAGTAAGATTGAGAGATACGCAAGATATATAGGATCCATAGTTTAAATGAAAATAAAAGACTTCTATTTTGCATCTATCTTTAAATTAATATTCATGTAACCTTTATCTAGGCTTAAGATACTTATCTGATGAAGTTCGTTCGATGGGTAAGTCTTTGTTGAGATAATCATCAGGAAACAATTGGGGATGTATCACCACAAGAAAATGGAGTTTTTTGCGTCAATAAATTTCCATCGCGAAAATTCAAGTCCCAGTGTGAAATCCTTTTTGCATCAGTAGAGCGACGGTAAATAGGTAGTGGTAATAAAACAGTCGCAACAACTTATTTGCGTTGGTAAATCCAGTCGCCAATAATCTGCATGTATTGCGACAGTATAGTATACGGAAGCGAAAAGATAATCATTTCGTCCATTATTTTTTATTCTGCCATCCTTTTGATTGGAGGCTAAAAGAGAACAGCAAACTCATTCGCAGTTTAACCAAGTCATGTAGGATATTTGAGGATGAAAGGGTGAGCAATACATCAGACTTTGAACAAACACTTTGCCTTAAGAATTACACATTTTATTGCGGGAAAAAGGGTCCTTGCTGTACAAGATTACATGAATGAACTCAACATTACTGCAATAGAAGAATAAGAAATTCGAGATCTTCTTAGGATACAAATATTTGAAGCAACGGTATGAATACAGCTACCGTACTCTTATTTTTTCACATTCAGTTTTGGGAACAACAACAAGAAGAAGAGGCAGATTGCTTAGACTCTCAAATTTTACCCTACAAATTGAACATGACCTTAATGGCAGTGCCATTGCGAGCACTGGTTTCATAGGCTTCTTCAACCTCCTTTTGAGAAAACCCAAATCTATGGGTTATCAAGGGCTTCACATCAATCTTACCACTCCTCAGTAATTCAATGCATAGAGGCCATGTGTTCTTGTATCGGAAGACTCCAATCACATCAACCTCCCTGAAATTAGCCCCATAAAAAAGGAAAAACAAAAACCCGTTATTAATACGATCCTGATAAAAATATGCAAGCAATATTTTCTGAATCTTCACCAATTCTGACTGATTTCCAAGGCCAAATTTAGGACTATAATAAGGTAATTTTGAGGCGAATACCTTGCAGCAGCTGGAGTGAGAGGGACAGTCATTTCATTATGACCCATACCCACGAGGCAAACTTTGCCGCCAGGACTGGTAGCGCTTAGAGCTGTTGACATGGTTTTGCTAAAGCCAACACAATCAAAAGTTACATCGACTCCAGCCCCCATAGCCTTATGAATCTGCACTACTTCTTCAGCGACATCCTGCAGAGCACTTCAGTTATGAAATGACGAATTGGGAACCACAAGCATCCACATTTGCTAAAGGTATGTGAATCATCTAACGATGACTAGAAAAGCAATTCTTTCCAACTAAAACTAGACTTGTCATAACCCTCAGTCATCAAAAATCAAAAAACAAAAAACAAAAACTTGACTTGTTTTAGAATAAGAAAAAAGAAGTTGATACTTATTCCGTTATCAGATTTATGTTTCTATGTTCCAGATGTTAAACTTAATCTTTCATTATGTCTGAGGAGTTTACGTTTGTTCCCTTGTAGAAGACTCTAGATGGTATGGTAAATGTCCTCCAGATTGTCTATGACTAAAATAAATCACTATGTTGCCAAGAGTTATTTACGATATCATCATTTTTCATACATGTTTGCTACCGTGGAAACAGGAGGACGGGAGAAACACTTAACGAAATTTACCATTATTCAGTACTTAATGGCTACTAATGCCAGGACTTGATTTCCACAAACTTCTATATAAGCAAACATACATGGTTTTTGAATGAGGAAAGTATATGTTTGAAGAAGGTATACCTGAATATTTGTGGAAACTTTGACAATATCATCTGCACCAAGTTCCTTAGCAACTGAGAGGCGGTAGTCACCAACATCCACAATGACAATTCTGGGAGCTCCAAAAGCACGTGCAGCGAGCAATACAAGCAGACCCATGGGTCCTGCTCCCATGATTAATACATTTGTCTCAGGACCAACGTTGGCACGACGACAAGCATGGACACCAACGCTGAGGGGCTCACACATTGCCCCTTCTTCCAAACTCACATCTTCAGGCAGCTTAAAACATAGGTCTGCTGGATGCACCACCTGTTTGAAGAAATTGTTAATGAAGTGGCCTATTGTGTCTTTTAATTTGAAGCCAAATAACCTTATTGTGGTACATATTTTTGGAACTCTGAAAGACATTCTGTTTGAAATAACTTCTACCAAATCATTTCATTGAATACCTACGCAACTAGCAGAAGCACACTTAACAAATGCACATTGTTATATGAGCACGAGAACAAGGCTGTGTTCGTTTGGGGGTTTTGGGGCAGTTTTGGCACTGTTCCAGTTTTGATTACATCATCACTTTTTTCACCTTTCTCTCTATCTCTCTCCACTTATTACACCTGCTTACATCATCAAAACTAAACTAAACAAAACTAAACTGGGCAACCGAACACAGCCAATAGCGTTTTATTAAAACTGGAAGAATCACTATGTTGAATATGAAAGAAACATTAGACCAAAACGGAATTTCAGAAACCTGATTGGCAAGAGACCCGTGGACGGGAGGAGTTGCAAAAAACTTCATGTCAGGGCACAGATTGTACCGACCTTCTTTGCAGTAACCACATCGCCCGCAACTCATGCCAGGCTCCAAGGCCACACGGTCACCAGGCACCAGCGATTTTACCTCATTCCCAACTTTTTCTATCACCCCTGCACACTCGTGCCCAATAACCATTGGCTCTTCAACGACAAAGTCCGAACATTTTAAGGTCTGAAATTTCACAAAACATCAACGACGAGGAGTCAGTGAGAAATTTCATCAAATATTTGTACTGGTATTCTTTAATAAACCCCAATGGGGGTCTTCACCTTGAGGTAGTGAACATCGCTCCCACAGATACCAACAGCTTTCATCCTGACTCTAACATCATGTGGACCTAAAGTTTATGAAGAATAACATACGGATTAACAAGTTGCAAATCACCCAAAGGCAAGGTAGTAAAAAGAATGATCAGATTAGAGATTTGTCTGATTCAATATATCAAGCACCAAAAGTAAAACTTATATTCGTAGAAAACATACACAGATCAATCTACGCAAACCAGTAAACAGGTTTCCTTCATCATAATCGGAAACCTGAAATGGGTTTAAGTAGAATGGTGGACCAAGCACAACGCTAAGGTTGCCCCGACGTGATCTCGTCGTCACCGGTTTGAGTCACAAAAATAATCTCTCCCCTTGCAGAGTAAGATTGCATACTTTCAACCCTTCCTAGCAGCGAGACCATTGCCCACTAGGTAGCCCTTTTCTGCATGATTTCTTTGTAGTCTCTTATGAAGAGGAAGTACTATAAAACATATAGAGATCAATCTAAGTAAACACATACCACGTTCCCTAAATACTTGTATGTGTGTTTCACAAACTAGTTTATTAAGTGAAATTGGGTTGACGTATCATAAGAGAATGATCTGTCTCATAAAGCACAACAAGCTATGAGAGTTTGAAGCACATCACGGACCATATCACAAAGGCCAATTGCTTGGAAAACGAAAAGTAAAAAAAGGATGCAACTTTTTAAGATCAATCAAGATACTTAAAGTATGTACCAAGAGGGGGGAGCTTGAAAGGCTGGATTTTGAGGGTATTGACACCCACAAGCCAAGCTGCCAAGTTCTCCTCTCCACCATCTTTGACTTCCTCTCCAACAGACATCCCTCCCTTACCCATTTGCTCTTTCTCTCTCTAATGTATTATAGACTGGTTTTCTCTTTCTGAAACTGCCCAAGTGCTATCACCACTGAGAAGTGAGAGCTATTCCCTTTTTAAACCTCACCACAAAACAGAGGATTTTATATATAGACTGGCTTTCTCTTTCTGGAAGTGCTCAGGTGAGGTATCAGTCATCCCCTTTTTAAACTAAACCCCAAAATAGTGGATTTTGTTTCCTATTCTAAAACCTGGCAGTTAGAAAGAATAGAAGATGCTAGACAGTCAAATAATATTTTGATCGTAAGAGAATCGGATGATGAAGCCGGAATGCGTCAAGAAGGGCAAGTGTTGGTTTATGACTAGCTTATTTTATGTTGGACGGCGATTCTCATTTGAATTTTTTTTGGTTTATTGAGAAGGGCATCTCAACTCCAATGACGGATCAAGAAATGTGACGCAGAAGGAACACTTGTTCATGTAAACGACATGACACGACACGATATGACACGAGACGATACTTATTTATTCATTATAACTTAAAAATTCTTTTTCCACAATCGAGCATAATAAAATACTCCACGTACTTTCCACTTTGCCCATTTAATATAAAGTTTTACAACGTTTATGTTTATAAAAAGAGATTAAGTTCTACACGTACATTGCGGGGGTGTTTGGGAGCCCCTTTTCAACTTTTCATTTTCACATTTTTGAGTTTTGGATGTTTGGGAGACTTGGGCCAAAATGATTTCTAAGAAAATGGGTTTTTCATTTTTGACTTTAGAGAGGAGAAGTGAAAATGAGGTGGAGAGGAGCTTTTTGATTTCTCATTTTCCATTTTTCTCATTTTCATTAACAAAAAGCCCCACAAAATGGATTCTGTACATATCTCCCAAACACTACTCCTATTGCAAAATGCATTCTGCACATTTCTCCCAAACACTCCTACCAATTCAAAATACATTATGACCATAATCCAAAAAGTTGAAAAACCAAAAACTGAAAATGAGGTTCCCAAACACCCCTGCATTCGAAACCGTGTAGTTTGTCATGTAAGGAGACCCAATTATCATCTGCCATCTCAGCAAATCGTTCCCCCAAGCGTTGGACTGCTCTCCATCTGATCCTTCTTTCCCCATATTTCATTCCAAAGACTCTCTGACTCCCTCCCTTGAAACAGCCATAGGCCGCTGCCGACTGCCAGCATCCTCAAGGTGAGTTTCCATCTTTGTATTTTCGGTATTCTTTGACAATTTGTAATCCAAGAATACTGAAAATACCTTAGTTGAAATTCAACTATCAGCCTATGACATCACAGCTTTCTCGATGTTCTCTCTCTTCTGAATAAGTACTCCTTTTGTGGTTACTTTTAGCGCTTAATTTACGCATTGAAAATACTAGTCCCTCTGTCCCAAATTGTTTGTCATGTTCGTCAATTTTGAACCGTTTACATATTCAACCTATAATTTTTAAAATCTTTAAAAAAATTATGCATAATAGAACTAATTGAGATCTATCAAATAAGATCTATATTATTCATAAAATATGTTATAATTGAAAGATATGAACAGTTTAAAAGTTGCATCAAAATCCGTCAAGACCAACAATTTTGAATGGAGGGAGTATATGAATAAAAAAACCTAAAATAATACTCCCTCCGTCCTTTTTTTATTGTCGACTATTTCATTTTGGACTATCCCTTAATAATTGTGTGTTTTGAAAAGTTAATGGACGAAAGTTTTTACAATTATTATTTTGCCTTTTTGAAAAGTTAGTGGATAAAGACTTAATGCGTAAAATGGAAGATAATTTTGAAAAGTGAAGGTAAAAATTAATCTAAAAAGTATAAAGTGGAGGTAAAAGTTAATGTGAAAGATGTAAGAATGATATTTCTTTAATAATTTGAATTTATGAAGCAACACATTTGAAAAGGAACATAAGGAAGGAGTACAATTAAAAGCCCTAACAACTAAATGAATTCTACTTACATATATAACTGGTATTCGACTCGTAAAAGAGGTGCTTTTCAGATTATCAAAATATCAGGGGACACTGATGTGAGTAAGTTGTCATTATTTAGGGATTAAATAAAAATTATATTTCAGAACTATGGGTGATTTTGATAATTATTCAAAGGCCAGAGGTTGGTGCCCACACTGGCCTCATTGTAAATCTACCCCGACTCCAGATAAGCAGGTGCAGTTCAATCTTGTCTGTTCATCTCGTTAATTAATAGTCTAAATTGTCTTACTTGTAGGACATTTGCAACAAATCAAAACCATTAAAAACACTCTTAGACGAGACGCGAACTGTTCCCTACACTCCACTTCTATATTGCAAACAAGCCGAGATTAAAAAAAATGGTGCTATTGTCCCCTTTCAATCATTCCTGCTGCTTTTTTCCCCCTTATTCATACGAATTTAAACTACTATTTGAAGGGGTAGCGCAGTGAATTAACATCCATAAGGATTAAAAAAGAGGTGCCAAAATCAATATCCTTCGATGAAACTATAGTAATATAGTAGTAAATTCAAATGAGCCGCAAACACATCCATCACTTTATTTGTTTATTTTTTTGGTCCATCTCATTTAGGTACACGTTGATTTGGACACAGTGAAAAGAGCCAAACCAAAATAGTGACTGGTAGGTGAGTTGGATATCTGGATAAAGATAGGACAAATTAAAGCCTTTCTTTAAGGTAGGCTGGCTGCAGTAGTAAATTAACAACAAATGCTAAAGAAATACCATTGATGATCAAACCACTCTCACACACACACACACACACACACACACACACACACACACACACAGAGAGAGAGAGAGAGAGAGAGAGAGAGAGAGAGAGAGGATGTCTCATGGTGGTGAGGAAGGCAAGGATGAAGAAGGAGAGGAAGAGAACAGGGCAGCTTGGCTTGTTGGTGTCAAAACCCTTAGAATTCAACCTTACAATCTCGCTCCTCTTGGTATTATGCTCTCACTTTTTGTTGCTTCTTAGTAAGTAAAACACCAAGAAAAACCCAACTCTGTTAGCTGATTGTTCATTATCTTACACAATTGAATGTTTTTGATAAACCTCAAAAGAATCCAAAATCTACCAACAGTTTAGGTTTGTGCAGAAATCAAATACATAATAGAAACAAAATCAGCTGTTAAGCATGAGACAGGCCCTTAACTTTTCTCCTGCAAATTGTTCTCCAATATGACAAACTACTAGTAGTAATTTTAGGCCCCAATGACGTTAAAGTGAGGATGAAAGCTGAAAAAGCACCACAACCGAAAAGCACGACACAAAACCATTTGGATAACTGAGTACATTCATGGCTCAGTTTTTCACAATGTATCGAATAAAGAAGAATGTACAGCTACATCCGCTGCATAGATAGAGCACATTATGTATGTCTGACCGCTTTTCCACCATCTAGGAAAGGCTTTAATTAAGTCTTTTATGACATTCGACATTGCGCCAAGACGGTCGCAGAGAGTGGTATTGTGTAACCAAATCTATGGGAGCACTGCGGACCTAACAATCCCTATCTCACGATGACGCTCCCATGACTTAAAACCATGACCTCCTGACTCTGATACCACTTGTCGAACTGTTTTTCCACCATCTCTCCTAAAAATAATTGGTGTTAGGAAGAATTAAGTTTTTTATGACATTTGACATCACACCTGCAAATCTGTTTTTAGAGCGGTCGCAAATAGTGACATTGTGTAACCAAATATATGGGGGTACTCTGGGCCTGACAATGTATCCTAGGGTTTTAAATGAGGAGGAAAACCAGGACATGATGAGCGACAAAGTAAGACTGAGATACCCAAGATATATACAATTGATAGTTTCAAATGAGGAGAAAAAACGAAGCCTTGATCTTTAACTTAAGAGGACAAAAAGTTCATCATCCGATGGGATTAATCAACAAACTTTTGTAAAATTAGACGGTCAAATGGTATCAGTTAAGTGATGGAGTATGTTATAACCATTTAGGACTAATCACTCAAATTCTCTGACAAACTTGCTGTAATTTTAGGCCCCCATGATGTTAAAGTGAGGATGAAAGCTGTTGGCATTTGTGGAAGTGATGTTCATCACTTCAAGGTAGTACCCAAATACCATGCTTAACAACTTTCTATTACTCCCAACCAACGATTTTTTTAAATCTGATTTTGTGCTTTGTAATGCCATTTACATTTCCAGCATATGAGATGTGCGAATTTCATCGTTAAGAAGCCTATGGTAATCGGGCACGAGTGTGCTGGTATTGTAGAAGAAATTGGCAGTGAAGTGAAGTCTCTGCAAATAGGCGATCATGTAGCGTTGGAGCCTGGTATTAGTTGCAAACAATGTCAACTTTGCAAGGATGGTCGTTACAACTTGTGCCGCCAAATGAAGTTTTTCGGGTCTCCCCCAACTAACGGTGCTCTAGCCAATGTGGTAATAAAAACATTGCACTTAGTTTGTTACTGTTTTCAGAATCAGTTCTAGAAAACACTTCTCACGAACTATTTCTGGCAATTGCAATGGTTATCGTCTTTGCAACAGTTATTGTTGAACAAAAACAGCTTCTTTTCCCAAAAAAAATCTCGAAGAACAATTTTCGTAAATGCTTAAGTTTCTGGAAGCATTGTGCTAAACATGAACCAAACAGGGACATGTCACATGTATGTGTAACCTTTTCAATTTTTTTAATGATAATTGAAGCTGGGTTAGATCATGGTGGCAAATTAGTTACTGAAGAAACTGGGATATTTATTCTTGAATCAGGTGGTGCATCCTGAAAATCTGTGTTTTAAGCTACCCGACAACGTGAGCTTGGAAGAAGGGGCAATGTGTGAACCTCTTAGTGTAGGTGTACATGCTTGTCGCCGTGCTAAAGTCAGTCCACAGACAAGAGTGTTGATCATTGGAGCAGGGCCTATAGGCCTTGTAACAATGCTCGCAGCTCGTGCTTTTGGAGCTCCAAAGGTTGTCATCGTCGACATAGATGATCTCCGTTTATCATTTGCTAAAGCTCTTGGTGCTGATGAGACCATTCAAGTTTCAACAGACATTCAGGTTACCGTCTTTTCAGTTGTTTTTTACCTCCATTTTCGTTGTCAGCAAATCTTCAAAAAACTAGTTCTGATTTGGCCTACGTTCTACAAGTATAATAAACGCAATGTGTCACACGGCATTATATGCACTTTTTGGAAAATTCTTCCGAGGCCAAATCAAACAGATATAAATTCATCAGGTTTCAGTCCATCATGCAATGTGGTTCATCTACAGGATGTGGGTGAGGAGGTGGTAAATATACACAACGCTATGGGTAGCAGTGTCGATTTGAGCTTTGATTGTGTTGGCTTTAGCAAAACCATGTCCGTAGCTTTGAATGCCACTCGAGCCGGAGGAAAAGTTTGCCTTGTGGGGTTAGGCCAGAGTGAGATGACATTACCTCTTACACCAGCTGCTGCAAGGTACTATACACAATGCAATATTTTTGGTCTGTTGCGACATTCTTGAGATATTGATTTGATAGACCTTAACTAGTTACTGTGACGTGCTGTAGGGAGGTCGACATAATCGGCATATTCCGGTATAGGAATACTTGGCCACTCTGCATTGAGTTTCTGAGATCTGGTAAGATTGATGTGAAGCCCCTCATAACGCACCGGTTCGAGTTTACTCAAGATCAGGTTGAGGAAGCATTCGAAACAAGTGCTCGCGGAGGCAATGCGATCAAGGTCATGTTCAATTTATAACTGTTGCGCAACAAGTGAATTGTTGCACTGGGGGAGTTAATGACTTGCCATTCGCAATTGATATATGTATGCAATCATACTTGGGATCGAGACACCGATATATGCAAATGTGTTATTTTTGTAACTCGATGAAAATGCAAGAATATGATCATCATACAAGATATGTTAGCGCAGAAGCAGTGCTTAAAGGAGTTGAACCTAAAACGAAATGAACTTGAAAGAAGCATCCTATCATTGGATTTAGGACTACAGAATGTGGTTCGCATACATTTGGATGACTTCTCGATGATCCGAACCATCTATATTAGGAAGATCATCAAATAATTTGTCCACACAAAAATTCTAGTTGATCAGAAACTTCTAACAGATTGATAAGAACATTTCATTTTTGCAATAAATGGTTAGACATTCTATTTTTTCTAAGTGAGAGTATTTCAATGAAATGGTTGAGAGTCTTTGATGAATACAGATTTTTTGAGTGGACATTCTATTAGGCAAGCCTTATCATTTGAACGGTTCAAATTTTTGAGGATAGATTTGGGTGTGGACAAACTACTCCCGTAGAGAAGCCAAGCCTTTTTATTATGTTAGGAAGTAAGAAAAACAGATTTGGATCCGCCAGTGACGAGCTTTCAAAACCGAGTCATCTCTTAAGAGAATAATTACGTGTGTACGCACTAAAAGAAATTTCTGGGTCCGCCGATGATTCCTTCCCAACAAAGAAGAAGAACACAAAAATGATTCCCTTCCTCTCTGGTTTTCCATTTGCTAAAATGAAAATCTCATAAAATCAAGTGGATGATTTTAGCGAATGAGATAACCAGGTACTAAAATCAACCAATTTTCATTTGCTAAAATGGGTTGATTTTAGCAAATCAATTTCTTTTTCCTTTTTCGAGCGTTTGGACTGGGTCAGATAGGCCCACCGGCCCTTCTAGCACGCAAAGAGGCCGACTCCAAAGGCCTTTGTTACACGTAATGGTCCCACAGGCCTCAACCAGCTTTCCTTTTTATTGTTTTTCTTGGGATTGTTAATTAGTTTGGTGTGTTTTTTATGGTTACAGATTTTAAAAGGTTGGTTAGTTGGGGGCGCACAGATCTGGTGTATGTGTTTTCTTATTTTTAGTGTGAGAGACAAGAAAAATTATGGAAACGGGGTGTTGCACAGCGTGCTGTGCACGGGCGGCGGTGCCGCTCCGGTACTGTTTTGATTGGTGGAAAGGGTGTATGGCACACCACAAAAGTGATGTCATACTTACCAAAAAATGATGGGGTTCACAACAAATTGATGTCATGTTTACCAAAAAGTTATATGATTCCGTGAGCCTCACAGTCTTTCCACCAATCAAAGTGAGGGTTTTGTGAGAGTGAACAAATTTGCACTCAATCGAGCCAAACAAGCCAAGCACAGTATTACTCAGGCTTGGCTCGACTCCTTATTATATGTGTTCAAGTTTGGCTCGAGCTTGAGATTTTTTGGAGACTGATTGTTCAAGCTTGGCTTGACTTGTAGAATTTGTAATTCAATCTTGAGCTTTCAAACTTGAGCTTAAGATCGTGAAGTTTTGGGCCGTGTTCGGAAAAAATTTTGGCCAAGTTTTTTTGGCGTTGAAAGTTCCAAGTCCCACCCAGGCCACTTTGACCAGCAATGACTGGGCTAGTAGGCCCCACTCAAATTTTTTTTTTTTGTTTTTCGAGTAAAAAGTTGTATGTAGTCCCATCTAGTGGGCCCCTCTCAAATCCAATGCCTCTCTCTTCTAACGCCTCTGATTTCCTTTGGTGGGTCCCCCTCTGACGCATGACCTCATTTATTGAGGGAAACTGGGAAACTATGAAGTTTTACTTTCAACTCCAAAAAAGAATTTTGGAGTTCTTATCCGAACCCAGCCTCGAGCTTTCAAGCTTGAGTTTGAGTTTAAGTTTAAGTTTAAGTTCATGAAGTTCCAAAATGAAATGGGCTAATTCAAATTCAGAAGCCCTAAATTTCCTTATATCATTGAGAAGTTTTCAATTTCGATACAAGACTATTGGAAGTGTAGCAGTAAAAAGATCTTAATGGAAGTCTGATGTTGGATATTTGTGGATTAACTCATATTTTTAGAATATTTACAGAATGACCTTTTGTTCACAAACCTATCGACACACCCTTATGTTCAAGCTTGACTTGAATTCATTAACAAATAATAAAAAGTGATTGAGAGCTTGGTTTATATTCTTTTTGAACGAAATTGAACGAGCCAAGCTCGAACTGCGTTTAAGTTATTTGGTTCGTTTAGCAGCCCTACGGGCCCATCTACTAACCCAAGAAAAGATCAATGATAATGATGCCCTTCCCTCCACTCTTCCCTCCACTCTTCCCTTCACTTTCCCTGCCTTCCCATTCCTCCAATTAACCCCAAGAAAAGGGTTGCAAGTTGGTGTCCATGATGATTGATGGGGTGTAGACTTGAATTTAAGATCGAATAGATGAATATACAACTTCAAAAGTAAAAAATAAACAAAAAGGAGGATGACCCTCTCCCCTCGACTCTAAAGTCCTGCCGAGTGTTGGACCAAAAAAAAAAAAAAGTCCTGCCGAGCGCTATGTCGATTCCCGACCACTCAGCTAAGTTTTCCGTTTTTAGTGATTGTACTAAAAGTCTTTTTTGGTTGTCTTTATTCAAATTTTTTTCGTTTCTGTCAATTTTGCGTTAAACTTTTAGTACTTATTGATTCATTTTGACGAGAGTAATTAGAAAGTAAAAAATTGTGACTTTTACTTTAACTTTTTTAAGACATGACCAACTTTTAGTAATTGTTGGAACTTGAGACTCATATGGAGATGTACCGAGAAGTTCTAGTAAAAGGGCCGATAAGGAGCAAATTGAGGGCAGCGAAGTGACCGAAGGCTTATAAATACTCTCTAATGTAAAAACTTTGGACGACTTTAATTAAATAGCAGACTCACTCTCGCTTCCGTAGAAGTACCCGGTTTTAGAGAACCACGTAAATCTTACCGTCGATTCTTTTACTGTTTTCGTATTCTATATTGTGTTTGTGATTGATTTTTGCTAGCAGTAATTTTATGCCGCTTTTAGTAGACTTGCAAGATTCTGAACGGGATGGTCCAGTTCCTTTCCTTAAGCGGACTGAGTCACGTCCACTTAAATATGTAGTGTCATTTATGAGCTTTTTAATTTCCTCCATTATTTATCAGTATAACCGCCCAGTGCTCCCATTAGTACCAGTTGACCTTCTCAGATTTAAATCTTTTATTCCAATAACCACCCAGGAAAAAACGGAACCTGGGGGTGCTGTGCATCCCCATGCACAGCACCGTGCTGTGCAGCCCCGTGGCGCCGCCGCGCCAGCATTTTTTCGACGATCGGAGACGTTCACCGTGTAGACCTCGTCGAATACTACAAGTGTGCCAAAAATCAACTTGATCGGATATCTTTTAGTGCCTCATCGGAACACAAATAACATGAAAAAGTGGTTTTTATCCAGTGTTTGTGTCCCATTTGTTTTCAAAATATTTGTGTTCCGATAACCTACTTAAAGAAATCCGATCAAGTTAAGTTTTTGCATACTTGTAGTACTCGACAAGATCTACGCGGTGAACGTCTCTGATCACCAAAAAAATGCTGGCGCGGCGGCGCCACGGGACTGCACAACACCCTCCTCAGTCCGGAAAAAACAATGGGGAAGAATCAAGACAAAAGTCCTTCTATTTAATTTTGAGGAGGAAAGTTCTTTTTTTAAGATGGTTAAAACAGTAATTCCACTTAACTCACTCAACTAGGTATACTGATACTAAATGGTGAGAGGCAAGATGACTCTTCTAATAGATATACATACACAAATCCAAACTTTCATACACTAACTCAAACTTCCCGAGGTGAGAAGCTAGTCCCATGACTCAAGCCCGAGAGCCTAACCCCTCTTTCGGGGACACACCAAAAAAGAAGGGGTTGACTCATTAGTCATAAAGCACACT
Organism: Vaccinium vitis-idaea; assembly: GCA_963854785.1. Lineage (NCBI taxonomy): Eukaryota > Viridiplantae > Streptophyta > Magnoliopsida > Ericales > Ericaceae > Vaccinium > Vaccinium vitis-idaea. Next base: position 38,167,460 of record OY978224.1, on the reverse strand, counting down.
TGAGTGGCAATGCCGTCGAACCAACTTGCCACCGTAACATAAATGCCAAGGAAATGGTCTTCCTAAAAAATCCATATATAAAACCTCCACAATCCTCTGCTCTGTTCAGTAACAAAAATCATTTCCTCTCTCTCTCTCTCTCATGGCTTCTTCTCCCAGACGCAAGTCCTCCAGAGACCCAGTATCTCTAGCTGATGCAGCCTCGTGGTACTGTGTCATTTTCCTAGTGGGCCTCATTTTGTTGGGGACGATCAAAGGGGATTCTCTCACAGATGATGATCAGCCAATTGTTAGGGGAAACCAGCTCTTGGACCGACCTTGTGATGAAATATATGTGGTAGGAGAAGGGGAAACCCTCCATACGATCAGCGACAAGTGCGGCGACCCGTTTATCGTCGAAAACAATCCGCATATCAATGACCCGGACGATGTTTTCCCTGGACTTGCTATCAAGATCACTCACTCGAGATCCGGGCAAGTTGGTACGAACGCCTGGTTATCAAAAATCAAGATCACTCAATCGAAGCCCAGAAAACTGTCGCGGTAGTTGGGGAATTCTGCATACCACACTTATGTTTGAATCGACACCTTACGTACTATGAGGATCAAAGAAAAAAGACATCTAACGATCATACTCTGGTTTACTATTACGGGTTAGAGTCATATGATAGGTTTTATAGGGCTTTTGTATTGGTATATAGTACCTTGAAACATACAGACGAAGGAATTACTTTTCAAAAACTTCAGAACTCTTTTAGAGCGAGTATTACGATGTTTTAGGTATTTCGATATTTTTTGACGAAAAGTTGTCAAATTAGTTCATGTATTTTAGAAGATCGAATTGTTAATTTAACAACTTATATTCCAAGAATACCAAACATACCGAAAATAATTTAGTGGAAACTCAGCCTTAGTGTACTCGAAACCTATGTTTTTTGTTTTTATCAGATGACACTAAATGTGTCTGAATCAGCTTACACACACACATTAACTAATCGATGAGGGATCAATTTTACCGTCCACAAATGGAAGCCCAATGAAAGTCAGACTCAAAAGAAATCCAGTAAGTCCAGGTGTACAGAACCCCTTGTCCAGAAATTGCACAGAACGCGCTCGGGGACCCATTTGTGGGTCCCACACGAGTGATCCGAACCGGTCATTCATCTTAAAACACTTTTTCGAGTGGCCTTGTGAAAAATTGGCTCAATCCAACATGCGTAAGTGGTTGATCCAAACTTCACTTGTTTCACCCAAAACGATTTTGAATAAAACAAGTGAAGTTTAGATCAACTACTTACGCATGTTGGATTGAGCCAATTTTTCGCGGAGCCACCTGAAAAAATATTTTAAGCTGAATGAACTGTTCGGATCACTCGTGTGGGATCAAAAAATGGGTCCCCGAGCGAGTTCTGTGCAATTTCTGGACAACAGGATCTGTACCCCTAGTCGGGTCCGTAGGAATCTCAAGCCCCAAAAGAATTAATATATACCATATTAGAGGTTATAAAAATGAATTACCATTTTTATTGTTAATTCCTTTGTGAGAAGGATCTCTTCTTTGCTGTCCATTATACTGTGGGCGGCCAGCAAACAAATTGAGTTGAGTTGTGTGTGGACTATGGAGAGGTCAAATTTCAATTGCAAATAGTATTAGCCTTTTAGGAAGTTTTAAAATATATACGCCCTGTTTGGTTATAGTCCTGTTTGGTTATAGTCACATCGATTTCAAACGAATTTTTTGTCTGTTATATAGGAAAAACCTCTAAGTGGCTTGAATTTTCTAAATAGTACAAACTTGTTAAAATAAATACAGTAATTAGTTGTTGTAACATGATTTGAAGACTTAAGCTCCGTTTGTTTCGGGCGGAAAACATTTTCTGGTGTTTGGTTGTGATATGAGAATCCGGGGGAGGCGCTATGCGGTAGGTGTTGTGTAGCAAAACTACGTTGTTTTGCTCATTTTCTTGGTACATCCAAGGGCCCTGTTTGGAGAGTTAATTTTGGGGTTTAATATTGGGGTTCAATTTTAGGGGATTTAGGCTTTTTGGGGTAGAGTATAGTGGGTTTAAGCGCTTAGATTTAGGCACTTCGGGGTTAGGCATTTCGGGTTTAGGGTTTAAGCACTTTGGGGTTAGACACTTTGAAGTGGTTTTTTCTTCCTCCAAACAAGGCCCTTGGAAGCTTTGGAGGTGTGCACAAAAATTAAGCAAAACGGTGTAGTTTTGCCGCACAGCACAGCGCACAACACCTACCGCATAGCACCCACCCCGGATCCGTGATATGAAAACATTTTCTGGAAAACATTTTCTATTGTTTGGTAGGTATGGAAAATTACGAAAATGATAAAATGAATAAAATGCTCTTTCTTAAAATAAATAAAAAAACATTTTCCTGAATTTTAGATGAGACGATCTCAAAGACCATTAAAAAATTCATTTTGTCCAAATACAACTCATCTTATAGTTGTCGAAATCTCAGACCCATGCTCATTTGGGCCAAAAACAGCGGTTCATTTCGACACCTCTTTCCTTTTCCTTCTCCCATATCCCTATGTTGTGACCAAAATTTGTCCAATACCTCCAAGAAACCTCCATAAAATCCAACAGCCCAAGACGGTTAAAGGGTAGCTTGGCCTGCAACAAATAGTTGCGGCGATTCGTCAAACACCTGAAAGTATGAAACTAAACTCATTGTGCCTTAACATGAGAGAGAGAGAGAGAGAGAGAGAGAAGAGAGAGAGAGAGAGAGAGAGGGAGGGTGGGTGGTGGGAAGAGGAGGAATCGGCAGTGGCCTTGCGGAAGAGGGAGAGGTTGTCCAGGTCGTTTGGGAGAGAGATTGGGAGGGTGCGGGGAGGGAGGGACTACTTGTTGACTGGAACAGTGGGCGCGTCTGTTGTCGGGTTCACAAGGCCTGAGAATGATTTCCGTTTTTAAAATCCGGAAATCATTTTCCACCACTTATGGGTCCTTTTCAACCTCCTTAGGAAAACGTTTTCCCCTTAATTTTATTTTTATGCCTTACCAAACATAGGAAATTGTTTTTCGTGGAAAATATTTTCCACCCCAAACAAACGGAGCCTTAAAGAGTTTAAATACAAATACTAGAAGTTTGTCGGTTTTGGGATTGTTTTTGTCTTTATTAAAATAAAATTGGTTATGAACATCATTTTATACATTTTAGATTTCTCCCCTGTCGAGACAAACTAATAATTCACAAAAAATAGATACAAAATTAACAAACACAAAAAAATATGAATGAAGACGAAAAACAGTATGCAAGGATTATTAAAACAAACCACCCCTAAATCAAACATGAGTTGAATTGGAGTAACTTGATTTGTTTACCGTACTCTTATGAATCATTGGGCTTGTGAAACCTAATTTGATTTGGTTTGCGTTTTGCTGAAATTCGCACTTCAACCTAAATAGGAGTGTAAAGGTAAAATAACAACAGACATGTGGGATGCATTTCGGAGGACACGTGGAAAGAGATTATCGAAACTTGGACTAACAATGAATTTGCCTCGAGTTGGACAAAATTCGGAACAAGACAAAAGGCCCAACTCCGGAGTGATCAACTCCGGATCCGTGGCTCAACTCCGGATCTCCATCCACGGGCTTCTAGCCCCGGGTCCCAACCTCGGGTGGCAATCACCGGGTCTCATCCCTGGGTGGCCAACCCCGAATTCATCCCCGGGTGGCCAACCCCGGTTTTGATAGCCACGGGTGGCAATCCCGGTTTTGCTAGCCCTGGGTGCCTCACCCCCAGACTCCCATCTCCGGAATGTCTCAACCCCGAATCCTCAGCCCCGGGTACCAGCTCCGGATTCCCCAGCACCTGGTTCTCAACCCCGGATCCTGGGTACTTATTTTCATAAACCAAAGTTAAGACGATAGTCTTTACTTTAATTTATTTATGAAAATAAGGAAGTACCCCTCCTTTCGGAAACAATGGCATTTCTAGAATTTTGATATTCCAATCTTATCAAAATCTCATCACCCTATTTTTAGTTCAAAGGTGGAAAACGAAACGTTTTTCTCCGAAGAAAAGAACCGAAAGACAACCGTCCCGTACTTGAAAAGATCATCCGATTATACCATTGTGCTTAGAAAAATCCAAGGAACAAATACCGGGACTTTTTATCGGCTGAATCGAAACTTCCCGAAAAAAGTTATTTTGCCATACTTAGCCAGATTTTCGAGTGACAGACGGGTGCCTCGATCAAGAGGCGACCCGGTGGTGACACAACCTATACCATTCGAGTCTCGGATGAGAGACGATGATGAAGGAATCGATTATGATTCCCTAAGATTTTGGAAGACGACGAAGATAGACGTCGACCCTTTGAAGATGATCCGACTCGGACGATGAGTCCTCCCTCAGCCGACTTGGCAGGGTCCGAGGGGAGGCCATTTAGAGGCTTGGTCGCGGTATTGGCGTGACCCGGGAGGTCATGACCATGCCGCTCACGCGGTGATGGCAAGGTAGAGACTTGACCGTGCCCGATAGCGGCAACGGCGAGACCGAGACAAACCTTGACCACGCCGTGCACTCGGGATTACTGGAGATTTTTTGGTTTGGTGGCTAGGAACAAGGGTTCGTCAGGGAGAGGCACACGCAGAGTAACACCCGCGGGGGCACTCGGGGAGTAGCACCCGCGGGACCCTCTCCGCGGGTGTCGCGGCCTGATAGTACAGAAGGAATATTCGCACACTATTTGTGCGACACGTGTCCGGACTTTATTAGTCCACTCGGCCCAGAGGAGAGGTCGAGTGGCCTATAAATAGGCCACTCTCCCCTCATTTGGAGAGGACGATTAGACGGACTTCGAGAGTGATTCTAGAGAGAGAAACCTCCTTTCTAGAGAGAAGTCGTTCTTGATTCTTGCTCTAATTGGGTGACGAATTCCTGTCAAGGGTCTTTCTTACTGTACTGCCTTGTTCTTCACCAGTCCATAGATTCTCCCGTAGTCCCTCAAGTTAATCATCCATTATTCTCATTCCTAGTAAACTAATCATTGATTTACGTACCCTACTAATTTCTCCTTCTTACAAGGAGTGTTCGTAATTTGTGATGTAAACTCTACGTTTTAAATACTTACTATCCACATCAGTTAATGTGACTCTTGTGCATTATGTATTTGTTGTGAGCCGTAAATGTACTCAATATTTTGTTAGAAAATGCCGTAAAATCTATGCGTCTTGCATTCTTGTTTTCTTTCTTTGACTATTCTTTATGCGTTGGGTGTTTATTGCTTTGACCAAATTCTCAAACACCCACCATTTGTGAGCCACTGGAAAAAGTTGCTTTTAATTTCATCCATATACTCATGATATGCATCAAGGTCTACTTCATTGAGACAGGCAATTGAACCCGAGATGGAAACTTCACACGGCACCTTTAAAAACCACTCTACTATTAATCTCTCTTGTTAGGTCTCTACCAATGATAAGGAGGGGTATTGTCATAATTAAGATGTAGATTTTGTGGAGTAATTTTAGGGTGGAGGACATGGTCAAATTTCAAAGTTTATGGTGAGACAGACAGACAGTGGGTGTGACTAGGAGCATTAGCGAATGGGATTACAAGACTTTAATCACACAAGTGGATATTGACGCTATATATGCTTAATAGCCGTAACAAGCACGACGGATTAACCCCAAGGAGTAGATGAGTTGGTAAAGACTCCTCCCAAGGAAGAGGAAGTCTTGAGTTCAACTCTTCTTAACTTCTTGGGGCCACCTGCACAAGATCTCATGGTTCTCATGGGGTATTGGCTTTGCCCGGTCTATGTGTGTAGCGGGGTGTACATAGACCTTGGGATTAATCGAGGTGCGCGCAAATTGACCCGGACCACCCAGTTATCAAAAAAAAAAAAAAACAAGCACGACGGATTGACACTTCATTTTCCATGAAATATGGCACTTTTTTTTTTATAAACAGGTATTCGGATCAGCTTGTGTACACCTTAACTAATTTTGAGGGATTAATCTCACTAATCACTAGCGGGGTCTGAAATGTGTCATTTTGGCGTTGATGGAGATGATAAATGAACCTGGCTATTGTGCCTTGGCCACAACAAGCCCCCATGTCCATTGCACATACAAGTAAAATTCATAATTTCAGGTAGAGAATGAAGTCATTTTAATGATATTCATTGTTAATTTGTAAAAATGTTTTTCAAACGTTACTACCCTATTATCACATTCTTTACTGAATTTAGCTCTCAAGATTTCAGAAGGATAATCTCTATAAATAATAAAGGAAATTATTATGACAAATATGCGAGTGGCAATGCCAAATGCTCATTCTCACTTTCCACGTCTTTATTCTTCTTTTAATGAAGCACAAAAAAAAAAAAACACCCTCGAGATGAATACACTGTTTCTTCGGTCAGTAAATTTTTACAAAGATAAACGGAATCCCAAGCAGGTGGCATCGCAACGAGGGAAGAGTTTTTCGATATATGTTGTGTCCAGGCTCCAGAGCAATACATAAACCCGGCATTACATCCCGGACCCGTACATCAGCTTGTCCATGTTAATCCTTCAACAGTTCAACCTTACCAAGGAGCTCCGAAAGCTACCGCTCAAGTGTTTGACCCTTCGGTAGCCGCCGTTATGGGACCATCCTTCAGGGGCAACGTTTTAAGTAGCAAAGCTCATCTCATGTGGTACCCGCTCAGGCACGACAAGCACATCAACCTAAATTGTCGAGCCCACCCCAGCACGTCTCCTCCTACACTTCCAGGTGGTGTAGGCTCTGATACAACCTGTAACGATTAAAATTAGTTGCTCGTAATTAGTTATATACAACATGATGTTTCCGTTTTTTCCCGATATGGGACTTCATAATAGCGGCCAATATTTAAATCCTTGTTCAGGGGTATTAAACTTTAATTTACTTAATTAAACAGGACTTTGCTAATCTCCATCCATTACGTGGAGGATAACGGGTATATAAGGATAAATAAGTTCGGATATCAATACATATATTTCACTAATATCAATATAATTTCATGGATATCAATACACTATTCTCAGATATCGATGTATTTTTACACATTATCCTCCATCCTAAGGGCAAAGGCTAGCATTTCTCAATTAAATAAGGCAAGAAAAGGTCGGGTTATTCTTTCTATAATTATGAGTATAGAAAGCCAATTGTATGGAGAAAGAATTAGGAAATAGAATTGTCACCTTGTTCAGTTTGGGTCTCAAAACCCACCCTGCACGGTCCCTAATAAAATTTTATTTCTATTTTTCTCTACTCATTACCCGAAAAAACCTCCATCAAAATCTAAACCAAACAAAGCCTGTGTGACGTGTACACCCTAGTCAGCAATCCACATAGGTAGGATAAGACTTCGGAAGTGCAAGAGGATGCTTCGTTTAATTGTCTAATTTACCAAAAGAATCTTCTATGAAAAGAATATTCACACGCGCATAATGTATGATTTTAAGCCCATAAGCGGACGGGGTGTTGTGCACCCAGGTGCTTTGCACCCCCTCGGTCGTCCGATCGTATTTTGGACAACCTGGATTCGTTTGGCGATCTTAATTTAATTTTGATATATTTTTACATGTAAAAAAAATCAAAATACATTCAAACTGTCCAAAACACGATCTAACAACTGAGGGGTGCACAACATGGTGCAAAGCACCCACCCCGGATTCCATAAAAGCATCATTGGTAGAAAAAGGGAAAAAAATAACTCATCTAGGTACACCCAACAGATGCAGTAATTTTACTCTTACTTACTTTATGTTGGTCGAAAATAACATTTTTTTTGTAAGAAACAAACTTGAAGTCATAAAAAAACTCGTAGAATCCATACATTGAGGAAAACGTGATGGTGACAAATAAACATTAATTATTTCTAGAGTTTGATATTCTAGGTTGGCACCATGGTAGTTGGTATTACCTACAAAACTCACCTATTTGCCTGATGTGCATAGGGCAACAAATGGGAACACCATACAATGGATATATCCATCATTCAGATTAGTATAAACATTTTATTTTGTTTACCAAACTCGAATTGGGGGAGGGTGTTGTACTGTTGTTCCTTCAGAGACAGCATGGGTGTTGGGCTTATCACGGTCGTCCGTGATCGGAATGGACGGCTCAGATCTGTTCGACATATTTTTTATTCCGATATTTTTTAGCTCAAAAGATGCAACATAGGATGCCAAATTTCGCACTAAAAATATGGCTTTTTTTTTTTTTTTTTTTACAATAATTTTGAGTCTCAGGTAAAAACACCACTTTATTGTAGAATTGGTAAACTTTCAATTTGACGATTTAGATAACTAATGGGTGGACCTAGTCTTAAAAATAGCAGCCGTGTGACATGGAAAGAGGTGCGTATAGAAAGAAAGATAATGAGGTGTGAAGAAATAGCGGGACTCCCGATTCGAGCCGGAACGGAATTACAATTGTAGCTTGAGTATTGGATTTGAAAAAAATGGTATTTACCGGCCAGTACAGGGATTCAAAACCTGGATGGGAGTGCCCGAATTTTAAGTTTCATTTTTTTATTTTATCTTTTTGTCTAAATGATTATTTTGGTTTTTCTTTAATTTTTATTTAGTTTTTCATCGTAATTTTTCAAGAATATGGACCATAACCATCAACTAGCCAACTAATCCGAGATACCCCACCCTTTCGTGACGACTTTTGTGACCTAGACCATAACACCCACATCCCAAATTTATCTCCCCTTTCCATATCTTTCCAAATACACACACACACGTGTATATATATGCGTGTATACGCATAAACCCTCACATAACGTAATCACACGATACCATCAAGACCCACCTCTCTCTCTCTCTCTCTCTCTCTAAAGACAAGAAGAACATGAGTTCCTCAAGCAGACCCAAGTCAAGAAAAGCAACAAGAGGCGTGGGTGATCATGCAGCAGCGTCATGGTACTGTGCTATACTTCTGGTTGGTCTTATATTCCTAGCCTTAGTGGATGAGATCAGTTCTACGACGATGACGACGGATGAAACGGCTGTGAGAGGAAACCGGTTCATGGAGCGGCCTTGTGAGGAAATATATATTGTAGCAGAAGGGGAGACTCTCCACACCATAAGCGACAAGTGCGGCGACCCGTTTATCGTCGAGGAGAACCCGCATATCCAAGACCCGGATGATGTTTTCCCTGGACTTGTTATCAAGATCACTCCTTTTATACGGCCAAGAAAGTTGCTTTGATACGAAACAGGAAACGGCAGCCGTCAGCTGAGATTCGTTCGGTGCACTGTATCGTTTTAATTTTTTTTTTCCCTGTTTCAAACACTTACGAATTGGATCTTCCCTCAAAACACCATACATGTACAGGTTTCCTCTTTTCTTTTGTTTTCTTGTTTAAGAGATACATGGAATTGGGTTTCTCCTCCACGCAACAGATATTTTCTCTTTTATTTTGTTTGTTTTTTTTTTTTTTTAAATGATACTTTTCTTGGCGTGTAAAAAGGGGAGTTGAATTAATAAAATTTTCAGTGTTTTGGTTTATGGGAATTCTATTGCTTTTGTTTTAATAATTAGAGCGGAGATTTCAACATTAGACCTCTTCTCCTCTTCCTAAATACCCACGACCAGTTACCCCCTCCTCTCCACATGATCGCTGTAAGGGCCCGATTGGATTGACTAAGGGTTAAGAACGGGTATAACTTATACCCCAAGTTTTATTCCGGTCCCACTATTTAATTCATGGTTTGGCAAATTTTTTGGAAGGGGTATAATTTATACCCTTCCCAGATCGATTAATACCTCTCTATGCTCCCTGAAGGGGTACTAATTAATAACATGGGGAGGGAGTGTTATTATTTAGTGCACCTCAATACTCCCAGTAAAATTACCTCATTATCCTCTCTTATCCCCCTTGTCCCTTGCCCGGGTTGCCCCTCCCTCCGTTGACTGTGTTTAAAAAAAAAAACTGAACTTCATTTAAATGTTTTACGAGCCTTTGCAATTTTCTTCAGATCAAAAAATAAAATACTTTCGCTCATAAATTTTTATTTTTTTTGCTCCAAATTAAACTATTACTATCAAGATCTTTAATTCGATAAAAAAAAATTTTAATTTTTTTTAATACTTTTAAAATTTGAAATTGCTGACTTGCTTTGCAATATCTTTCGGATAAAAAAATAAAGTACTTCAACATTAATTTTTTATATTTTTTTGCGCCAAATTAAACTACTAATCACGTACTATTTAATCCTCTCCATAAATGTCACATTAATATGGGTCCACCCTTACTACTAATAACCCTTACTATCTTATCTCCCCTTACTATTTAATCCCACCAAAAGTTATCCCGCATCCAATCAGGCCCTAAGGTCCATAGCCCGCAGTTCTTGTTCCTATTCTTACTTAATTGGAAATGGTTACAATACACATCTCTTGTTTGGGTGTACCATATGCACATATTGTACGGTCCAGATTGTGTCACCTCATCGGCAATCGTATCATTTTTTAGTTTTTCGTAACTTTTCAACAATATGATTCGTAACATTTTCTATGATTCGTAATATTTTGGTGTCTCATAACTTTTATAAAAAATTCGTAACTTTTATAAAAAAAAATCGTAACTTTTACAAAAATTTCGTAACTTTTATAAGAGTGTGTATCATACACACCCAAATAAGGGATGTGTATTGTAGCCTTTTCTTAATTATTTAGTGGCTAGTAAAATTGGGTTTTTCAGTCGCTAGTTTAATCTCGTTTGCAAATTGCAATAGCAGTTATCGTGAACCAAATATTGTGTGTTAGGGTACCCTTGTTCAACTTAGTGAGACTCTGATGACGGACTATCTCTTCCAGATCATGCTCTAAGAGAATCCCCAATAGCATAGTACTCAAAAAGAAAAATACTTAAATTTGGTATTTAGACACTAAAAAAGGCCTAGGGCTCGCAATGGCATTTGGATAAATACTCAAAGTTAGCAACATTTTTTATAAATACTCAAATTTTGGCATTTGGATACTCAAAACTACCAACATTTTCCCAATAATCAAATTTGCATACTCAAAACTACTAACATTTTCCCCTCTTTTGATTATGGACAAAAATAAACCATTATAGAGCTTCACATTGCTAACTTTAGAAACCCATTAAATGAATACTCAAAAGATGATGTGGCAGCATTTGAGTATGCCATTAGTGATGCTCTAAGAGATTCACTGCGCTAGTCTTCCCTTTGAGACGGTGTTATCAAGCCAAAAATAAAAATTAAAAAATTAAACAATTGGAATTTATTTCCTGGGCTAATTAACCTCTCGCGTTGAAGAGTGTTAGAGTGTAGTTAAGCCGGAAATTATTGCAACAAAAAACTACTCCGCAGACAGCCTACTCACCAAACATTACTTCTCATGTTTTATGAGGAGTAATGTTAAAAACAATTCCTCCAACCCACACATTATAGTCAACATCAAATTTGGTGATTACTTTCTCTCTCTTCAAATATAATGAGTCATCAAATAATTAACTATAATTAAAAATTTGTTTTTCATATGTTACCATTGCTTTTTAATTTGCATGAAATAGGAGTAATAGAGTTTGTAGGTGGGTTGGAATCATAATTTTGAAAACTACAAATATAAGTCATCAAATTGCCACATAAGTCAACAAAAGCCAAATTTGATAAAAAAATCAAAAATTTCGATGAGTGGCTTGGATATGGTCTTACACTCCGTCTATATCCAGTGGAGTTTCCAAAAAAAAATTCTCGTGTTCTTGATGTATTTATAGTTTTGCAAACGAGTCGACCAAATAAAATTACAAAAAGTTTAACTTGTTTGCTTGAATATGCTGTCTAATAGCTTTTTGAAGGAAAATGGCTTTAATTTTTTTGTTCATTCATGTTCTAACAACACTTTCAAATAAGGAAAAAAAAATTCAAATTGGATATTAAAATAATCTATTTTTTTGGGGTCAAGTAAGCTGGAAAAGCTAACTAAATGATTTAATTGTTACGGAGTAACAAATATCATTCATTAGCTTTTTTTAAGAAAATAAGCTAAATAAATTTAAATAACTTAAATTATAAGTCCTAGCAAACGGGATAACGATTACTTGCAAACCAGATTATCAACTTCTATGAATTTTGGGAGTATAAGATTCTGATTTTACTTCAATTTTATATCTCAGCAACTTCTGACTCTGTGACTATTTAATTGAATAAAAAATAGAAAAAAATACGAAATACATCACAAATATGGTGGCAGTCGTTAGGGGGTATCCATTCGAAGTTATTTAAAGGTTAATAGGGTCAACCACTTATTAATTCATTAAGACAGCTAATAAACCTGCGATTTAGGGTCGTTGTTGTCTGCCAAACTAAATAATCTCAACACCAAATCCCATATTGTCGTAGAGAATAATCCGACTGATTTATAAAAATCGTTGTTCGCATTCCTTGATACATTTTGATAATTATTATTTGAACTGTTTATTTATTAAAATTAGTCGCAAACATTAGTTCTATAAAAAGTTACGTTAATCAAACATCGGAAATTTAGTGATTGAATCACATTTTTCTTTAGTACGTGAACAACAAATACTATTTAAAAGATGCATAGTGAAATTACATGATTCGATGAGCTAGTAATCTACCAATGTTCGTCTAACTTGATTTTTTATAAGACTCTTATACCAATGAAAATTTACTTAGTAAACGGCTTGGATCATGTTGTTTAATTCAGAATGAGCACGGGCACTGGTCCAATTATTATCTTCTTTAAGAAAAAGTGTGTCAACATGGTTGAACACTTAACGAGTATGGAATTCAATATATATATATATATTGAATGAGACTTTTTCAATGAGACTTTTATGGTGACTAGCTCTTTTTATTCTGGCTCTACAAAACAAGGAATCATGTTAGTGCCTCACTGGTTGAAATTGATCAGAAGGCACTCCGATGGCTAAGTCAGTCCTGAATGGGAAGGGAAAAGGCAGAGCTCTAAGGAGACATAAATGACATACCTACCAGGGGTTATCACTATTGTATTAATAGGAGTGTCTTCGGATTGAGGGGTAGGATCTTGCGTGCCACTCTCCTAACGAGGTGATGTTGTCGACATCCTCTATCTGACAATCAGCACCTGCCACCGCTCCCTGAATGATCGCTGCGCACGATGATCCGCAAGCATTATGTGTTGGTCATGCTGATCTCGGGGGGGGGGGACTTGTGTATGTTGATTTAAGGTGCTACATGGTTGGACTGTACTATGGATGATCCCAACTTGGGGGGAACAACGCATGATTGGGACACACTTCGAGGGGAGACCCACGCCACATATCCAGCCTGTATGATTTTTGAATACCATACTGTGGTTGGTCGCTACGGTTCAACCACGTGTTGGTTATAGATTGGTGCTTTAGCACTAAGAGGAATATCCCTGCTCCTCAGCTCCTACCCATCTCCTGCTCCTCGATCGTGACCTATATGTAAGGTCTGGCCCGACCGAATAGACACGGGGTGGGCGATGATCCCAAAACATTCTGGAGCATGGGCTATGGTAGGTGATTGGGCCTGCACATTGTTCTTCTATGTGGCTTGGGCCGAATTGCATTGGGTTTAATTATTTCAACCCACTATAATATTCATGATTCAAATTAAAGATGTATTTACAAACTGTAAGATTTATGTGGGGCCACAACTTTTCTGCTCAACCTTCCTTGAACCTCCAGAATGGTGAATGAACCTTCCTTGTTTGAGCTCATCGCTTCCACACTTGAGCAACTGTGTGAGTACCGGACTGGACCGTTACGTCTAGAACGGCATTCCAATGGTCTAATAAATGTATGAAGAAGAAAGAGACAAGAACTCAAATCTAGGGTTTAGAGAGGATTGTGTGTGTGTACCTTCATCTGGCTGTGTTTTACCTTTTATAGTGAGGATGGCTTGGGCTCCAAGTTCCTCCGTATCGTTCGGCTAACGTCACCCTGACTAGCGAACCGTATCTTATGGTTTTCTAATTCCTTAATCCGTGTCCGAACTGTTACTCCACATATCCAATTCAAAACCGACGATTCGATTCAGCCTGAATTCACGGTTGATAGGTTTTTTTGGACAGCCCTACTAGTATTTTTGAAGCTGAAGCAACTCGCCATGGCAAATTTCCAACTTGTTACATACCTAACCTGATGCGACTAACTAATGTTTTCCGGTGACTTGCGTTTGATTTGCAATTTGAAAAATGATACTCCTTCCATCCTAAATAAATGTCCATATTACACTATTCACATTCTTCAAAAAATTGTTTATATTTTGTAATTTATAATATTTTTTTATGTTTTTAAAATATTTGTGTTATAGAACCAAGTGAACAATAACGAACAAGATCCATATTAGAAATAAAATTTATTTTAAATTTAAATAATATAAGTATTTTTTAAGAGATCTAAATAGTGAAACATGGACATTTATTTATGGATGGAGGAGGTAGTGTTTATAAGGGCAACTCTAGTGTACTACCTAAAAGAGTACCCTAAAGTGTCCTAACTAGTTACCTAAGAAAAACTCAAAACATGCTCTCTAGTGTACAATAATTGACTCCCTAAAATCTTAGGTGTCACCCCTCACTCCCTAAAGTGCCCCAAGTCACTACCTAAATTTGGAGATGGACTTAAGGAGAGAGAGAGAGAGAGAGAGAGAGAGAGAGAGAAGGGGAGGAGGAGAGAGAAAGAGGAGAGATAGGATGACTTTTAAGAGGGGAGAGAGAGAGAGAGAGAGAGAGAGAGAGAGAGAGAGAGGAGAGAGAAATGAAAGACTAAAAGGCAATGAATATATACATAGGGAGCCCATTAAAGTGCATTCTTCATTAGCTAGCTATCTAAAAGTTCTTAGCACATAAAATAGAGCTCCACATGTGTTTAGGTGTACACTTTAGCAAACATTTTTTAGGTAGTGCACTAGAGATGACCTAATCAATAGCTTGCGTTTGGTTTGCGATTTGAAAAATAAAAGCGATAATGAATCTGGTAACAACATGTTGCGGGTGGTGGTTGTTACAGGTTGTAGATGAGTGGTGGTGGGATAGTGTAGTTGTAAATTGCTCCGAAAAATGGTGTATAGGTGTAAAGTGAAAAATGTTTCTTTTCTTATGACCTGCTATTCGGACCATCTTGCGCGCATTTCGATTAATTTCGAGACCCTAGTGGCTAGTGGGAACGGTTGGGCATAATCTCCAGTGGCCCCAAGAGTTTTTCTAGCAAGGGGAATCGAGCCTGAAACCTTAGGTGGAAGCAAACCTCTAAATCCCAAGATAAGACCACTTTGACAACTCCTTGTCCCAAGTCAAGACTACTTTGCCAATGTTTTTTGTTAAAGACATACGTAGAATTTTCCATTCATCATAGAAAACATTATTCGTGTAAGATGTATTTTATCAATACATTTGGATCATGATTTTTTTTTATACAACAGTTATTCAACGACCTCTCACGTGATGTGAATTCTATGCATGTGTAGGTTTCACCTCATATGAGAGAGACGTTGCAAATAACCGTTGTTGCATTGACAATTTTCTCTTACATCAACGTCATTCGCATTTTGTTGGGCTCTTCAAGGCCTGAGGCCCAGAACAACTAGCAAGGCTCAAACCAAAAACAAAAAGATGGGAAGGCCCTTATCCAATTCTTGTTCCCAACGCGGCAAGTCGGCAACACGTAAGTGGTGGTGGGATCCACCACAACATTTCACGAGACACGTAAAAAACCGGCGTCTCTATCTTTTGTGGCCCACCGTGAACCACACAAACCCATGCCGGGTCCATAGGGGAAGCCGGAATTGGTTATGGTCTACAAAAACTTTTTCTGAAAACGTCTAAGAAATGAATTACTCCCTCCGTCTGGATTTATTGGTCCACAAACATACTTTTTCAAGTCCTAAAATATTTGTCCATTTTCAAAAGTTAAAGAATAAAGTATGCAAAATTTACTTTTTTGCCCCTTTCCTAAAACTTAAAACAACAACTCAAAAACTAATTTTTAAAAATAATATGTTTACATTTTTAAATTTTTTTTGCACCGTATTAAAGTTCTCAATGAGATCTATCAAACAAGATCCATATTGATTAAATTTTTCTTTTTGTAACTATATTATTTTTTAGTTTGAAAATTGCATGTAATTTTGTAGTCAAATTAGAATGGAGGGAGTATTAAATGGAGGGATTGAGGATAAAATAGGAAATTAACAAACTCAAAAGGTAATGGAAAAAAAGTTAGAATCCCCAAAACGGACCAACAAATCCGGACAGAGGGAGTAACTTTTTTGAATTTGTGCCGTCGATTTGTCTTTCCTGGATGTTTTTGATACATACTCAGAATTTTGTACTCAGAATTGACCCAAACACACACACAAGTGTGTGGGCTCCACACACACTGCACATCCAATGTGTGTGGAGCCCACAGTGTGTGTGGAGCCCACAGTGTGTGTGGAGCCCACACACTTGTGTGTGTGTTTGGGTCAATTTTGGGTACCCAATTCTGGGTACTTAGCATTTTTGTTTTGAGAAAAGTTTTCTCGGATCTTACTACTCTTCCGGACCATCTTCGGTAGTAATGACAAATTTTTTGTTAGTGGAACACCCCTAAGACTTTAATTACTCCTCCCTCCTATACACACAATCCAATAATGTTTGAGTTCCGCTAACTGTAGGAGTAACATGGAGATTCCTTTGTCCATCTAGTACTAAGGTGGTGTTGCGATAACAGCCAGTCCTTCTGAATTGTAGCTATTACTCGAATCAAAATTTCACAGCGGGTTAGGAACCCTACGATCGGGTTGCTTAAAAAACATACACTACTCCTCCGGAGAAGCATTCAAGCGGTTTGAAGTCTACGTGTCGTACGCAAGACAAGTGGTCCCACTTAGACAGGGCCCTAATAAGTAGTGGAGACTCGTGTCACCACGGCAACCAGATCTCTCCGGAGGGGGCCAACAACACAACCCCCAAGACAAAAGTAGTCGCGAGGCACCTCGAAAATAGCGTCGTCAACGAGGATGGGGCCGGGCGAGGTTGGCCCCACATTATATCCTAGGGGCACGAGGGGCCAAAGCAAAACCACCCCCACTCACAATCTCAATTTATCGATTAAAAATTAATCCATCAACAAAGAATATCTTAAATTTAGAGTTCAATTTCCATTGATATTGATCTTGTAATTTAAATTAAGGATGGAAATAAATTTTTTTTTTTTTATAACAAAATCTCCGGGCAGCATGCACGGTAGGGAAATGATTTTACACCCCATCTTCTGATAACCACACCCTAATTTTTGGTTTTTTTTAATGTTTATACTCTTGTCGTCCGATTTGTTAGTCCATTTAAAAATCTGTGTTATTTTTTATTGCTTATATCTTTCAATGTGTATCTCAAAAAATATACAATATAAATTTTGTTTGATAGATTTCAATTAATTCTATAATAAAAATTCGCATAATCATAAAAACCATAATAACTTAAGAGACATGAGCAATAAAAATTGATACGAATTTGAAAAAGGAACTAACAAATCCGGACGGAGGATGTATTATTTTTATTTTTAAGTATTGCTACAAAACCATTAAATCAACTGTCTCAATCAGAGAATGAGTGCAAATTTATTTACCCTTCACTTAGTGAAGTTGAACAAAATCTTTACTCTGATTAGTGGAAAAGATAAGAAGTCCACCACAGACAAACGTCATAATTACCAAAAAGTATTTTGATTCCATTAACTCCACACCTTTTCACCAATCAGAACAACGGCTAACCATACTTCATCTTTTAACACTTCCAAAATAGTGCATACTCAAGCAGTTCATTTCTCAAGGAACATGAATTTATAGAGGCAGTATTAAGGATTTTGGAACAATCGGAGAAGGATGCAGCTTATCCTCAATCGATGCAAAATGAAACCAAAATAAAGAGCAATATGCGGGAAAAACTCTGTTCATTTTCTAAAACCCTAAACCTCTTTGTCCACTAGTATCTCAAAAGGGTTTCAAGCTTGGTCACTCCCAGAACTAACCATAAACTGAAGCTCTTTCTTGTCATAAATCTCCAAAGAAAAATCCCTAAGCATTTGAGTAGTACTTGCCGTTGTTGAACTTGAACTTGGAGCCATAACTGATACTTTCCCACACTTCTCCTCCTCACTTGCACTATTCGAAACCGATCCCACCGCGCCTTGCACCTCCCCACCACCACCGCCGCCAAAACCAATCCCAGTTATGAAATTCGATATGGGCCTCGCCGGTATGGCCCATAAATGCGGCTGGTTCGAGGGGGGCGGAATCATGAAAAACGCTCCGGCAGGGCCGCCGCCCATGGCCCAAACCGGCACGAGACCTTGCGGCGGAGCATAATTGGACGAACCCGAATTGTTCATTTCGTTGAATTCGCTGTTGCAAGCCCTTTTGCGCTTTTTCATGGTGGCCTCTCCATCGACTACTGCCATCGCCGTCGGCGTTGTTGGAATCTTTAGGGTTCCGTTAACGGAAACGGCAATGGCTGGGACGGTCCCGGTGCCGGTGGCTTCGATGATGGCCGGCTCGGCACGCTCGAGCAGCCACTTGATGGTCTCGCCGTCGGATTTATGGTTGAGCTCTCGCGTCAGTTGGAAGATTCTGGCGGCGCAAGTTGCTGGCATTCGGACTCTCCGGCCACGGCCTTCAACCTGGTTGAAAATCATTGTGTTAATGTGTGTTCAACAAAAGCAATAAAATCCTAGCGAATTGAAGAATTTTGAGAAGCTCTTAAAACACCAACTCCAAGATTTTCATTCAACAAATTATAAACATGTGTCTACAAATATATACACATGCATTCAAAAACTTAGGTGCCCGGTCGGTTTGGGGACACATTTATACCTCGACTAATCTTTAGAGATTAATCAGTGTCAACTGTCAACAAGCCAGAGCTCAGAGTCAGCGACAAAACACCATATGAACATGGTAACACTTTAGGAATTGACAGTACCTAGGAGGTTTCGAAGAGATTCATTCAATCAATGATACAGACATTGGATGCAAAAAAGTACTCCATTCCAAGTTATTTATCCCATGATACGAATTGCAGAATTTGAAGCAGCACTCAAAACTTAGGGTGCAATGACCAGTTTGCAAACATCTCGACTTACGACTAATATTTGGTCTACGACCAATCGAGTCATCAACTAACGGGAACCGATTAAATGAGGGACAAAGCCTTGTATAGAATGAGTCTATAAGAATTGATATCATGTAAGAAGTTTCCAACAAATTCATTTAATCAAACGTTCAAACGTAGGATGAAAAAAGTACTTTCGCCCCAAATTACTTGTCCATTGCGGAAGTCATGCAACTATTGGATGAAAAATAAAAAATCTCTGTACATCGTTCTTAACATTTTCTCATACCAAATAGAAAAACCTCAAAAAGTACTTTATTTTGGGGTAAAAAATAAAAAAATTTGTGCAATCTTTATCCGAAAATTGCACCATTTTTTTTTTCTTTTTGGGTGGTGGATAAGCAATTTGGGACAGGAGAGGGTGTATGTAGTTATCAAAGTTTCGAAAACCACCTTGGTGTGGCGGTCCTTGGAGTACTTCTTGGGCGGCGCCACCACAATTGATCTCCCGACGGGTGTAGGCATTAAAGGCATGACCCCAACTGGGATTGATCCTTCTAGCTCGGAGTCTGACGGCTCTCCCTTCAAAGATGGAACAATATTCCCCCGTTGATGCCGCTCTGCCGCCTCCAACGGCGGCCCCACCGCCGTGATAGTGTATTCCGGTGTGTCACCCAGCAATGGATCAGAAGATAAAATCCCACTATTTTCATCGTTGTCTTCATCAATAGATGCCATGTTCAGCCTAATTGAACAGGACCCAGATGATGATATTGATTTCGCAAGAAAAGTAAATAGTAAAGAACCTAAGTTTCCTGCCTGATATCAAGCTAACTGATTGATAACCAGAAAAGATAGATCAAAACCCAGAAAACATTCATTGTCTTCATCATCAATAGATGCCATATTCAGCCTAATCGAAAATAGCCCAGAACCTAATATTTCTTCCTTAACATGGTAACGTAATATATTCTAATATCATGCAAACAGATTGAAACCCAGAAAAGATCGATGAAATCCCAGAAAAGATAGATCAAATCCAGAAAATATTAACGAATTAAAACCGTAAGCAAGAGATTGGGAGTGTGCGAAAGTGTTTTTTTTTTCTTTTTTTCAAGAAGAAAAACAGAGAGGGGTGGTCGTCG
This sequence comes from Vaccinium vitis-idaea, assembly GCA_963854785.1. Taxonomy (NCBI): domain Eukaryota; kingdom Viridiplantae; phylum Streptophyta; class Magnoliopsida; order Ericales; family Ericaceae; genus Vaccinium; species Vaccinium vitis-idaea. The sequence goes on along the minus strand of OY978224.1, from coordinate 38,147,205 downwards.
TTGGTTGTATTGGTTGACTGGTTTCAATCGACTGTGAGAAAATTAGAGTATAGTGACATTGGAATTGAGATTTACGCCAATAAAATAGTGATTAAAATTTCTAAAAACAGAGAAAGGGATTGAGAGAAGAGAACAAACCCTAAAAAAGGGAACGGCGGAGCCCACTTATCTTGAAGAAGAGATTCCTACCAATTGAGGGACCCCCAGGCATGTATAAATACAGGAAGGTAAGTGAATGAAATCAACGGCTTAAACTTCTCGAACAACTTATTTGCGTTCCAGATTGATACACGTGGCGTTTACCCACAATAATGGGAATTGGCCGTTTTTAATTTGGTCAAAGCTACCTAGGCAATTTCTTTAAGAATAGGTGTAATTGTTTTTTGTTGGGTTCCAGAGTTTGGGGATTTTTCTCATTGGGTTGGACCAAAAAACAAGTTTTCAGTTTTCTTTTTTTCTTTTCATTTTTTTTATTAATTTTGTTTAGATTTTACAAGCAATTCATACTACTGCAATGCATTATGCAAAGCACCCGCTTGTATCTTCAGGCGTTCTTCAATAGGTGGAAGATCCTCTCTTCCACACAACCCTGTCCGACCTCCCTGTCCCATCCATCCGCACCGTCCATCCAAGCAACCAATAGCTCGAATTCCATCTCAACCCCAAACAAATTTGAGCCGTTCATGGTCATCCATGAATCCAAACTGTTGATTTCTGAGATGGACGGTGCGGATGAGTGGAACAGGAAGGTCGGACAGGGTTGGTGGGACAGAAGATCCGGTTCCTCTTCCATGACTGTTTCGTATGGTTTCCCTCCCTCTCTCTCTATAGTAGAGGTCATTATAAATCAAAGGAACCAAACCAAGCCAAGTCCAAAGTCCTAACCAGTTGAGTCCTATGTAGAGGTAGTGTAGAGAGGGTGTGATGCAGCATTGTTGCTGGACTCAACTCCTGGAAACAAAGCAGAAAAAGATAGTTCTCCCAACATCTCAATTCCACCGTTCTATGTGATAGTGATGCCAAAGCTGAGCTCGAATTGTGATCATTTTACGTAGTTACAGGTTCATATGACGAACCCAAAGCCCTATCAAGAATTCCTAAGCTGCATCGAATCAGACGCGCGGGGAAAAAGTTGATACAGGAAATTTTCAAACCAAATGTAATGGAATGTGACGGGAAAGATGCAAATTTAAGAGAAAAATTCTCGTTTGATGACCATAAAATTCTTGTTTTCGCTTTTCCCAGTCTCGAGGTCCATTTTGAAATGTACTCAAAGGAAGCAAAGATGGAAGGGTGTCAAAAGCCAACAAAGCAATTAACTTGCCAGCTGAATCTTTCAATACAGCTCAACTAATTCAGAGCTTTGCCAAGAGGGGTCCCGAAGTTAAAGGTTTGGTAGCTCTCTGGTGGCCAACGCTGCAGTTTTCACACTGTTCTTTAAGCTCGACTTTCAATTTTAGTCCACTGAGCGATACATGAACACTGACTTGGCAACTTTGCCAAAAGCCTGAGGGGGTAATGTCCAAAACCAAAAGAATGGCCAAGAGCAGGACAATGTTTAGACTTCACTTCATCTACTTTTGACAATGAATATTACAGAGTTGTAGCAGCCTAGCAGGAAAGGCCTGTTTGGGTCGGACCAAGCTTTGTATGATGACTACAGGACTAGTTGGATTGTTGAATCACATGCAAAAGATGGAACTTCATTCATTAGGAAATTTGCACGATGGTGAACTTGGAAATAAAGAGGGTCCTTGAAGATGGAGAAGTGAGAGAGAAGTGCCAAGATATCAATTGATAGAGCGAGGGTGACTGCTTGTATACTTGTCTTTATATCCATTGTGATTTCTATTCTTTTTTTCTTTGCTGTTCTATTTTCTCACATTGTCTGAAAATAACGGTGATGCTATATAGGCCGTACTGTATTGCACAGCCAATTTCACAATGAACCTGAATGCAATTGGTGATGATAACGATTCAGATAATTCTACTAGACAAACTAGAAATAATTTGCTACTGGTTGAATGTATTGCACAGCCAATTTAACAAGGTAAAGTAAATTGCTATACCAAATACCTTTGTTGGGTTGATTACAGTCGTCTATCAGCCAAAAGGCAGATGTACAATGAAGCATCTAATTCAAGACAAAAGCTAAGTACCGACAAATTTTGGTTTTATTTTCTACGTATGAACTGAAAAGATATCTGAGGAGACAAATTGCAAATGAACTTACCAAGGTTAGCCTGGCACTTGTCAAGCAAAAGCTACATCCGATCGTAATACATACTTAATACCCTCAGTTACATTTCGGGCTTCATGAAGCATACAATTATACCCATGAACGTGGAGGAGAGCCATCCCTTCAGTAGGCACCACCTAAAAATTCAAACCAATTGCATCAAATGTCATGCCATTGTCAGTGCAACATAAAAAAGTAAATTACACACGTCAAAGTCATGCAAAAAAAAAAAAAAGAATACGAGGAAGGGATTCACCTCAGCAACAACATCATTTCCGGGGCCATAGAAGACTGTCTCACCGCCGACTAGAGTTTCAGAAGAATCCTGAGGGCTGCTCTGCTGGCTTTTAGATTTGGCTTTAAAACCACCACTTAGGTATATTAACAGAGTATAGTAGGTGCGCTTTCCCTCTCCGAGATCAGCACTTGCATCATAATGCTGTCCAAACCGCTGACCAACCTGGTACCTGGCCATTGAAAACTCTGTTGCATGAAATTGAGCTACAACATTTAGGCCATGTTTGTTTGTCAGGATCAAAGCATGGAATTGGACTATAAGTTCAATGGGACCACATCCTACATTAGGCTAAAACATTTTTGAGATTCTTTCCACATTTTTGAGATTCTTACAAAACATGGGACAAGCAATACCTTTGGGAATCAGGTATTGCAAATCCCCTCACTATTATGATATTATATATTTTCTTTTTTTCCAAAATTCGTCCAATCAAACTAACAAGACCTTGAGGCCTATTTCAGCAGATTGTACCTATGCTGCCATTTGCAACTAAAGAGGCATATGAACGAAGGAACCATAAATGTAACAGATACTTGAAGAGGATAAAGTCCAAGGAGATTTTACATAAGTAAATGATAGGAAATAATGTCTGTTACACTTTGATGCTTTGAAGCTCAGTTAGCGTCATTTAAGTAATCAAAAAATGTAAAACCCATCCATCCATGAGAAAAAATGAGTTCAAACTAAGAAAATAAAGTTCCAACTGACCGGTAGAATCTGATATTTGGATTCAAACCAACAGCAACTTTGCCGCGTATCGTGAAATCAGAAAATAGTTCGTTGAGTCCAGATTTCCATATTGAATCTGCAAGAACAGGATCATTTAAAGAAATTCGATCATTGTTTCTGTATGCTTCACCTTTTGTTGGACCAAGACTCCCTTGGTGAACAAAGCCAATAAATTCTGCGGCTTTAATGAGTGCCTTTGATTCAACAGATGTAAAGAAATTTTGCACCTGAATATCTTGAATAAATTAGGAACTATTAACCTCTAATGCATCATAATAAGTAAATTAAAAATTAAATGAAGCAGGATCAATTGTAGAGTAAACTAAAAGAAAAAAAAATCCATTACTTTTCCTGCTAATCCCATCCCATCAACCATCAGTAATCTTATTCATCAGATTTTGTTCAGAACATGAGAATAAATAAGCAGCTAGCCCGGCAAGCTACACATCCAAACAAGCTGCTGGATCAGCTCACCAAACCCCATAATGCATGTCAATTTTCGACAACACGTCTTTTCTCACAATTTCATTCCATCCATAGTAGAACTCCTTGCAACACCATTAAACCACCCTATGGAACAGCATCTCTCCAAAACCCACTACGATAATTTGTATTACCTTTCCCTTTGCACAAGTTCATTCCTTTCTTGTTTACACTCAACGGAAGTTTATATCCTCTCATCATTCACACTCGATCTTCTTCACTTTTGTAATTTAAAACCTAAGAAAGATCAAAAGCCCATAGTCGCATACCCCCATAGTCGCATACCCTCTCAATCTGTGACACTCTAGCTTATGGGTGGGAAACAGCAGTTTAGGCAAGCAAATGGAACAATTATCACATCAAGATTGACATGGTCTGATAATCAAGGACACTTAAGCTATCAACATCACAATGTGATCGAAAAAATTAAAAAGTTGAACCTTGTCCTTGGCTCCTTGCTGATCGATAAAATGCTTGAGCTTGGCTGGACTTATACTTACATAATAAAGCCAAATACGCAAAAACTGAAACCACCCAAGTATAAGGTTGATTTTGGAAATGATTTACTACCAAAACATGGCCTACAGGCTACATGTAACAGCAGAATTATCCATCTCTATATGGAAATGAACCAACTCAAGACTTAGGCCACTAAGCCATATTCCAATACACAATTGCAAAATATATGAACCTAGTTTCTTGATTCGATAAGGAAACACCAATCAACAAGCTAATTGACTTCGAAAGACAGAAAATTGATGGTGGTTGCACCTTGGAAACTTAAATATTCAAGTGGTTCCCATTGAAAATGCAGCCAAATCAACAAAATCCCACCATCCCAGTGAAACAAACAAAACTAAAGAATAAAATCACCAGTAAAGACTCAAAATGGGCGTGAATGGTTTGCAGAAATTTGTTCTCCAATAACAGCTATATGAAAGATAAACAGAAAAAGATTGTCATAAAGAGTCGATACCGTGAAGAGATCGGTGTCTTTGAGACGAGTAATGCTGAGATTAGATTTGGGTTTGACCGGTGGCCACTCAATTCTTGTTTTCTTCCCATCCCCATCTTTCGTCCTTCCTCCCATTTTTCTCTTCATTTTGGTATAAAGAGAAATGCAATTTGATTATTGACACTCTTATTCTATGGCAAAACTACATAATCAGTCCAACAGTTTAATCCATCTCAAATTAATCACACAATTTTTCATTCTCTCCGACTGAATCTTATATTTTCAATTCGTCACCTCTTTAGCATCGATAACGGTAGCCATTTCTCAAGCCAAATTCATTTATTTGGTATACGGTCTCAAAAAATGATATCTAATGGTAAGTCCTTTCTCAAGTAAAAAAAAAAGAAAGAGTTTTCCTTTTATTACATCAAATTTGACAAAAGGAATGGCAAGCCCATCTCAAATTAATCCCACAATTTTTCACTCTCTCCGACCGAATCCTATATTTTCATTTCGTCGCCTCTTTAGCATCAATAACAGTAAGCCATTTCTCAAGCCAAATTTATTATATGGCATAAGGTCTCAAAAAATATTATCTTATGCTACTTCGGCGGAGCGCTAATGGATGTGGGCAAGGAGCAGGCGAAGCCTGTTGTTCGTAATGGAAAGAAAGATACCACTACTTCGCCTCTTTGTTGGACCACCGGCACAAACACAGTGGTCTTTGACTAGGAAGTTTTCCCTTTATTACCCCAAATTCGACAAAAGGAATGGCAAACCCATTTATTGTCACGAATCCTGCTACAGGAACACAAAGAGGCACACCACAAACCACACAAATCCCATGTGGCAAGTGGGCCCCACCTTTTTCTAATTTTTTTTAAAAAAACAAAAAACCAAAACTTCTGAAGCACACCTGTATTTCGTTTCCAAACAAAGGGAAAAAGGGAGAGACGAAGGCAACGAAAGAAGATTGAACCACCCCAGCCCCCACCGCCGACGTCCTCCAACCAGGCAACCACCACCGCACCGACGAGACCCAATATCCCCAAATTCACTTTTTTTTTTTTTAACGTCCCCAAATTCACTACAAACCCTAATTTTTTTTCTAAGTTTTGGGGAAATCAATGAATCAAATTGACATATGTTTAGAGAGAGAGAGAGAGACAGAGAGAGAGAGAGAGCTTAGTGGTGGGTATGGCTTCAAGTCACTTCAGGTGTCGGTGCGGTCGGGCAAACAAAAGCTGAGTCGTGGTTGAGTCGGGTTGCTGGGGCTCTGGTGGCCGCCTGTGGTGGAGGATGTCGGCGGCGGGAGCAGGGCTGCTTCGATCTCCTTCCTTTAGCTTTCTCTCCCTCTTTCCCTTTGTCAGGTTGGATTGTAACAGGGCATTTGTGTTTGAGAAGTCTCGGGTTTTTTTCTTTTAATTAGAAAAATGTGGGGCCCACTTGCCACATTGGATTTGTGTGGTTTGTGGTGTGCCTCTAGCATTTCTGTATTGTCACATCAACAATTTAGCGTTGTTACTTTTTGGCCAAATTCCTATAAAATGATTTAATGATTTGACGATTGCCATGGATTTTTTTTTTTGGGAGAAAAAGAAAGAAATTGCATTAAATCAAACCTAGTACACAAAACAATCCAAATCAAACCAAAAAAACAACCCTAAAACTAAACAAAAAAGAAGAAAACAGAACGGAAAACAGACCACCGGAGCCATCGCCGCCGCTGTCTCGCTGTCACCGTCGCTACCCGTCGGTGTCAGAGGCCTAGATCGGCTTCCCCTTGGTCCAAAAACGATTGCCATGGATTGAGATAAAGAAAAACGGCTTTGGCGTCATTGCAAATATTGACAAAGTACTTCAATAGAAAGCCCCAAAAAAAAAAAAAAATTAGTTTTGACTTGGATAAATGGTTTAAACCATCGGGGATGCTCATGACGATTGGTAATCGGTGTCATAAATTACTATTTGGCACTTGTCATGTGTGTTATCTTATGAGCACCTATTCTTTTTTCACATTCTCAATTTCTCATTGATCAAACAACGCTCGACGCCTCCAAAAGGCAATAGTCTTGCTCATCATTTTTCTAAGTGTATTCATGTGCACTATCAATGAATGACTCCATGAGTAATAATTTGGATATTCGGAGGTGAGGGCTTCATAATGAAAGGAACAATAAATATGAAAGAATAATTTAGCATCTTCAATGCAAGCTTATACTTGGCTTTTTTTTTAGAGCGTACCGGTATTTATAAAAATAAAAAAAAAGTTATGGATGAAATAATCAGAATGAAAAATGGCAACAGTTGCGGAAACCGGAGAAAGTCGGTTACCATCTGTTACTTTTTGAATCAAAGTGGCGATGAGCCGAAAACCCAATTCAATTTTCTGTCCACATGGATGGCCAACAAGCAACCGGAATGTCTCAACTAAAGCAGGCGAGCGACTCGGGTAACCAACCTCACAAGTTCCTCCATCAGATAAAGCTTTAGGACTACCTAGGGAACTGATTACTATAAAACAAAGGTGGTAAAGACACACACTTTTGCAAACACACACAAAGGCCAAGGGGCCACACACACTGCACTGGGAATTGTCTATGGTGGTCCCACTCTCTGTCTAACCACCCTCTCCACCCTTTGATCTTTCGCGGCCTTGAACTGTCTTTTCCCTCCATCGCCGGTACCAAAATTCCCAGTTGAGACATTGGTGCAACAGAAGGCTAATCTTGAATTAGTAGGCGAAATTCTTGCAGAAATGCAGAGGCCAGGTATTCATTTTACTAATCCATGGGATTCCCCAATGCTGCTTATTGAGACGATTTGCTCGAAAATCAGCAGCTTTCTGTCGGCACATTACAAGGTGCTCGAAGACATTGATGCAAAATCGAAAAGATGAAACCTTTGGTCGCACTTATTCAAACGTGCAATCGTGAATGCATGGACCCAAAAAAGAATGGATGGTCAGGGAACATGTAGATGAAAAATCATGGCTTGTTACCAAAACTAACCCATGACTTATAGCTGGGCCTGCCCCGAAAGGCCTAGAGATGTACGGGATTGTATTAGCCTAATTTATATTGATAGTGTCTTCATTAAGACAAGCCAGACACCACCCCATCCTCCAATGGCCCAAGCCCATATTTCCAACCTCAAAACACAGTTCTCTGAAACTTGGTAGAAGGGGAACTTTCACAAGGATCTAAAGTGTTATGCTAGAGAAACCGCCGAAATTTCCTCCCTCTAGCATCATCAATACATCTGGTTAACAATACCCGTAGAATGGCTTTAATACAACAATGATTTGGGATCAAAGACAAGACAGTAGAACCGATATGTCGGGAAAGAACCCATCTACATTTCGTATCAAAATACTGTATATAAACTGAAGAACGCAAGAAAGGAGACCTATCAATTAACAAATCAATGAAAGTACACTTATGGATTACTCCACATGATATACCTAGTTGATGAGCAGCTGAGAATCTTTCTTCCATAGATTTAACATGGAGAAGAGACTCTGAAATGAAGCTTTCAATTTTTGCCATCAACATCAAACCCAGCCCCAGTCCAGCCGGGACCTGTGGGTCCTCTACCCTTAGGAACGGCACCTATTCCCTTTACTCTTCCCTGTATCTGGATCTTCTTCTTCTCTCTTCCTTCACTTTCAGCAGAAGGCCGAGTATTGTGTCCATTAACGACTCCAGCATTTTCACCATTGCCGTGATTGGGGTTGCTTTCTGTTCCGGTTGTTGCCACTGTACTAGGAACTGAGGAAGCATCTTGAACTGGACTAATTTGTGCAGGTCCGACTGGCTTCATTTCCTAAACATGATATCAAAGTGTAAAATTCAGTACTGTAATATGTAGGGCTAGATCACAACAAATGACTCGTGGCAAAGTTCTTTGGTAGTTGCAATAAAACACATATATATTGTCAACCTCATGGACCTACTAAAGTACTTTTACATTTGTGTGCACTAATGCATGCTCGTTGACCGGAAAAATTCAAAGGACCAGCGGAGGGAAGAGAGACGATACCTAAAAGTACCCGAATTGGTCAATAAATTTCCATCTAGATCATAATTTTGCTGCTGTAAAAGACCGAATTTCTTAATGAAAATATCTATTCCCGTAGATATGTAACTATAGTCTACATACCCTTAAGAAAATATATTTCCCAATGTAGCGTACCTCTCAAATCCCAAACGTAACATATTAAGCATAAAAAACATTGTTCACCGAGATCCAAGAAAGATCTGCAACATCATCAATCAATTGAAAGCTTTTGATGGCTAATGCATTAACTTCTCTGGGTTTCAACGAAGGATGAAACATAGGGTCCATGTTACTTCTGCTTAGTTTTTTTTTTTTTTCATAGCTTTTACGTTCCATGACAACAAGTTTATGCCAGATGTTGGCATGAGAATGAAAAGATGGTTTACAAGTTGCAAAATAACAAAAGAGAGTGTATAACCACCCATGTTATGAGAGAAACGTGGCACAAGGACTTGTTCTGTAGGACTAGCGCCATTATTATTTAATTTCTTTGCTTTTCTTTCTGTATTCCTCGTGTGGATGTTGGCATTTCCATAAACACATAATGACACCAAACGTGTCCTAACAAAAACTTCTCTTGAGGAAGAGATGAGGGAAACAAGATATATTCACCTAGAAATGTAAACATGAATATGAAGAGAATTATTGGAGGACTTACGCAAGGGACAGAAGTGGATGATCTGCTTGGGTTCAAATTTTCTATTCGCCTTTTTAACTCCTCCAGTCTAGCAAACTGAGTGTTGCTACTTTCTTGAACCTGGAAAAGTCAATTATATCACACAAATATTTAAAGAGGTTGACTTCAACATCCACATTTGTTACACGCATACCAGACTGTTCAAATCTTCACATAGCTTCTGCTTAATTGCTTCCTCATCCTTTACAGCCTTCAATGCTGCCTCCCACACCTGAGACAAACACCAAGAATCAGTTTGTTTAAAAGGAGGAAACTTCGGACAAGCAATAAATACAAAATTCCATTAACTCTCGATGCATTATGATACTTATGACTCCAAACACTATAAACGTGAATCCATGAATCAAGAAGGATCTTTCTGTAACTTAAATCAGATACCCATAAAGATTGGCCTGGTCATTTTCCAAGGTGAACACTTAATATTCTCAAAAATCAGACAGAAGAAAGTTCGATTGGCAATTTGAGCAAACAAGTATGGGATAAGGAACTAAAACTACCAAAAGCTAAAAACTGTTAGGTGTTTCGAAAAAGTAACTGCTTTTGTTTGATTTGAAAGAGCTGATACCCTCTCATGCTCAAATGCAGCTGTTACGCATCTGACAGCCACTTTCTCCACACCATAACGGTTGACCACTTCTGCACTTCACTTTCTGTTTAGATGGATTCTTGGGCAAGAACACGCACTAGACTGAGTTCTTGCAAATACTAAAGGTGCACATGGTGCCCTTGGAAACATACAAGGAAGTCAAGCTTCTGCAACCTCAATCTTGAAAACCATTATTGTAAAAGAGGAGGAAAGCGGAGCATTGCAAATGCTGCTGGCTTCAGCCATACTTGACTGGACACACCAAATGCCAATTTAGTTCCAAACAAACCCGCAAAGTCTTTATAGGTAAGATTCATCGAGGAAGATCAAGAATAAGAAGATTATGGTCAGGGACGGAGGTAAAGTGTTAGGGTGGCCAACCTTGCTAGAATCACCCTATACATAGTATAAAACGTACATTAGTTTTCAATTAGGTATTATACCGGCCCCTCCAAACTTTAAAAAATAAAATAGAAAGTGGCTATGTAGTGGAAAACAATTGCTCCCGTTTATATATGTATATATATGTATGTTTTATCAATTTCAATAGAAAGTGGCTATATTTTTTTCGTAGAACATTATTCCTTGGATTTCATGCTTGAATTTCAAACTACATGCAAGGAAAACTTAAAAGTTCAACAACCATATTATAATGTCGAATTCCAGGTTCTAAGTTTTGGCCTCCCCTCGACATAAATCCTAGCTCTGTCCTTGATTATGGTATACTTAAAGTAACTAGTTTGTCTCATACAAAGAAAAAAAAACCCAACAATATCACGTAATCATACTACTTTCCAGATGTGAAAAGGCCTCCAGGAGCAGAGCCCTCAACTTGTCTACAGAAGGTATTCATAGCTCAAATATAAAGGAGAAGGAGCAAAAAACATACCGTATAAATGTTCTATGATGATAAAAGAAGAACATTTTCATATTTTCATTGACCGAAGCATGAAAGATGAATCAATTAGTTAGAACTCAAAAGCAACAAACCTTTCTTGCTTGTTCTTCCTTCACCTTGGCAACTCGAATGCTCTCAGTTGACAATTCAATTTTCTTTCTCATGTGTTCAAGAGCTTAGGCCATACAACAGAGCAACAATAATAACCACCTTAATTATACCCACAAGAAGAGAAGAAGGGTAGTTTCAGAAAATTCTAAAAGCAAGTTATGACAATGATCCAACCTGCTTTTTTGGGTCCAGCTGTTAGCTTCATCTCTAAGGAAAGATTTGCCAGCTCTCGTTCAATGTCACGAATCTTCGTATAGTTTTCTTGAATGTATCTGGTTGGAAGAAGTACAAAAAAGTGAGCTAAATAGTACCCATATTGAACTTCAACAGCTGAGAATCGGAAGGCAGACTACTTCACCCACCATTGTTCTAGACTTTTAGATTCAAGGGAAAATGAAAATGCCAAACTTCAGTTGATTACTCCGTTATCTCGCAAACGAAACTTATTCATTTTTTCCCGAACAGTAAGAGAATGTTTACAAGTTTTACGGGAAGTACATCAAACTGGGCAGTAGATTACATGAGAAAACTCAACAACATGGACACACATACATGTACACAAGCATCCCAACAAAGAAGCCCATAATAGGAGATTTGCTGGTTAGCAGTAGCTGTTTTCTTTATTTTGATTTGGTGGGTTGACTTAAAACAACTATTCAACCAACTTGGTTTATCCCAATTCACCACCATTTGCATTATCTTTTCCAGTTATGGAGCTCCTCTTTGTTGGTTAACACATAGATCAATGTACACAATGCAGAAGAACACTTCAAGAACTATAGATAATTTATCAACTCAAGGCAAAATTCGAACTCAATTTCCTGACTGATTAAAGTGGAAGCAATATAAATTAACAGCTCCAAAGACAAAATAGCACCAAAAAATTCAGACATACTTTTTCAATTGAAGCTGCTCTTCCTCAATTATCTGAAACAACAAAGTACAAAATCACCAAAACTGTCAATCGATTCACACACAAACACAGACGCATAAATACCAAGAATGAAAGAAAAATAAATGCCACCCCAAATTTCTTTCCCCCACTTCTCTACTTTCATATCCCAGATGGGATATCGTTACAGATTAATCCCAATTCAAGATTCTCCTCATCCCGTCTTTAAACCAAAGAGACCCGGACTCCAAATAGCACATAGATGATGGATTGTGTGTGTGTGTGTGTGTGTGAGAGAGAGAGAGAGAGAGGTACCTTTTCGGTGTAGGCTATGACAGGGGCTTCACGCATGAGGCCATCAGGTCCGATCTCAGGAAGCAACAAAGAATTAACATTATTGGTGTTGCCAACATTATTGGTGTTGCCGTTGCTCCCCATTTTCTTGATTTTGATCAGAAATGTCCCCTTCTGGTTCTGCCGGTGATCGGACCACCACCGTCAAAACTATATACACACGAAGAAACCAATTTACTATATCAAATTCCACGGGAGTCACGCACGTCGCATTTGGGTATTTGCAGATATATAGGAGAAGGAATGATGATGAAACGAATCTACGGTAGATCGGGAAACTGGGAAGTATCCCGGTTCTACCCATATTGTTTTGCTAAATTGCTATTCGGTTCCCTTACCGTGACGCTAACTGCACATGCCCGTTAGCGTTTTTGACGGGCATTGGGGATAACTGGACGTGATTGGGTAACAGTAAATTACTATTCAGTAATATACACCCTGTCACAAATTTCGTGTCCATTTTTAGATATGCCCGGTGATGGGAGAGGACCTTTCCGTTCAGCTTGGCTTTTTCAGGTACATAAAGGATTCACTCTCGTCGAGTACTTCAACCTTGCAAAAAATCGTATTGATCGGATGTTGTTGAATATCTAATCAGAAACCATTTATTTTGAAAAAAATGGGGAAAAGTGGTTTCGATCCAATGTGTCGAATATATGCGTTTTAATATCCTTGTGATCTGATAAGGTATTGAACGGTATCTGATGAACATGAATTTTTATGAGGGTTGAAGTACTTGACGAGATCTGCATACGATTCCAATCATCAATGTGGACCTGGTATGGGCCCGAAAAAAGCCGAACTAAACAGAAAGCTCCTCTACCATTCTGAAAGGCATTCAATATATGATTTTTTATTATTTTGAAATTTTGTTTAATAGAAATAACTAAAATTTATCAAACAAAGTAAAATTGCATATGAAAACGTTATATATTTGAACATAGTATTTTTGAGGTATCCAGAATAGTGGAAATGGATTACTAAAAATTTGAAACGGAGGGAGTAGTTACGGGTTACGACTTCACAAAAAAGTGGTTTCCGTTAAGGTAAACGTAAAGTTAACTATTGAATACTGAAAATTCCCAATACCTGAGTGGACCCTTTGTGAATAACAACGCATAATAATTTGTTATATGTTGCCTTCTCTGTAAAGTCGTAGTAGTTGATAATTTAATGCATATAAAATGTGCAGAATGTGATCAATAAAAAATTTGTTAAATAGCGAGACACTAACAAATGGCAAATGATTAATCTCAAGGGTTTGGCCAAGTGAGCTTGAGAAAGCAATTTGTGTGTATATTTCATAAAGTCGCATGTTCGAATTTCACAGAGGCCAAACGTGTTAAATCTTGAGGGAGGGTTTTTTTGGTGGTTAAATTCAAAACTTTAAAATTAGTCAAGATACACGTAAACTAACCCTAGACATCTGGTTCTTAAAGACACATGTTGTATGTGACATTTATTTGGTGTGGTAATCTTGGTCCTAGGGTTTTTCGCTCCGCTCTTGATCCTCGCTTTATGTTTATGTTCTCAACCCTCGCTTTTCACGAATTTTAGTAACTTGGAACCTTTTGAAAGATGATTTCACACTCGCGCTTTTGCAGGCGCACACAAATTATGTGACTTAGGTGGTAATGTAAGTTCAAGTCCCAAACCAAAATTAAGTTCTTCATAGAAAGCGAATAAGCAAAGTCTCATCCTCAAATTAAAACTCATGATAAATACTAGTAGATACACAGATGGTTCTTCAACCAAATATGAGCACGAATTGTGCTATATAATCATATACGATATCTGGTTGAAATTTTTATGACCAAAATTATATTTCCGATCGGATTAAATATCCATCGCATGTATATAATTCCACAATGTGTGGTCTATATAATTTCACAGGCAATATATTACTATTAATCTGCTTACTATTAAGCCCAACAGGATTACGTATTCTACACTATATCTCTTCATTTTTAGTCCCGTCAAACAAACCTGCCGAAATGCATAACAAACATGAAAAACCCAAGAATGCATCAAAGTTCTTGAAACAACCACCTTTCATATATTTGCATTTAGGGATGTAAAATCCGGTGTGTCAATCTAACTATGCAACACCACTTGTGAACACAACTAACCCCGTACGTTGTCAAGAGCCATAGCCCCTGCCAAGAAGAATAAAACATAAACACTAGGGACTCCATACGCTTGTAGCATGCCATTGTTCACAATTGAACAAAGAGAAACAAGGCATACAAAAGAAAGAGCTCATTATTATCCGATAAGGGGGAGCCCAAAATTACATTCGCATATCAGAAAACAGCTACAAAGAAAAAGAATTAAAGCAATGATTTTCTCCACTCATGATTTGGCTTCTGCTATGAGTTTGAGGACTGCCTCTTTCGTCGGTAAGGCAGGAATTGCTCCTTTTTCAGTTACCGTGAGGGCGCCACAAGCATTAGCAAAAAGAAGAGCTTCTCTTAATCGCTCCTCGTCCTGCCAGCAAGCCAATAACAAGATTTATCATTCGCGCAAGTACACAAGTTATTTGTGCAGATGAAGTAAACATTTGCATGTCAAGGATAATATCAGATAGTTTGATACTTTGATAAAGTGAATCCTGCATGATCGTCCAATATCATATCTTTATGATGTAAACACTTTTTAGCATTTAGTTGTACAGTACTTTGAGGTTTTCAGCTTTGAGGTGCCTGGTTATGCATTTGCATTTTGCACTGAGATTTTTTGCAGGGGGTCTAAGAATAAGAAAAATAAGAAGGTTAGATTTTTCTCCATATGAATGTTTTCTCCATAGGAATGTTTCAATGGCAAAAATAAAGTTTAACGGCAACTGGTTGAACTCTTGATCCACAAATTTTTCTAGCACTGCATTGAGGAGAGATTATAATTTCAGCTATTCTGTTATTACGATATTATGGTTTATTAATTTGTTCACTAACTTCGTTAAGGATAACAGGATAAGTATTTAGTTTTTCTATTACGATGGATGTAGCTCATATTACTCCCAACGTCATCCATTTCAGGTATAATGACAAATCCACAGACCACGAGTTTCAGAAAACAATGTAAAGCCATCTCATGGAGTTCCCAAAACCAATTTGACTGACATAGATTATACCTAAGATTTTGAAATAGGAATGACAAGAGAACCAAGGGATGCGATCAGATTCAGATACACAAGCAGCATGAAACAACGAAGGCATAGTAGCCCACCAATTATTCTCAGCAATTATTCCTCTAAGTTCAAGGACGAGCATACCTGGTAAAGATTCACATCACAAGCTAAATTGTATAGTAGCCCACCAACAAATGCATCACCCGCACCAGTTGTGTCGACGGCTTTAACTGGAATACTAGGAACCATACCCTTGAATTGCTGAGAAGTAGTTGATTGCATATTAGTAAACTCATAAATGAACAACAATTGTATTGGACAGCGATAGAAACAATATGTTCATAACTAGCTCAAACTGACAGAATACAAATCAGTTTTCCAGTAAAACAATAGGGTAGTCATGTAAATATGCACGAAATCAATTGACTGTTGATGTAGATAAGTAGTCGAACGTTGTTTCATTTATTCCTTACACAAATTATAATATCACATGCATCCAATGTCCATTTAGTTTATAACAGAATAAAAAAACCCGGTGAGATCCTTAAAAAGAATTCCATGTATAGAAATAGATACCTTGGTGTAGTATCGACAACCCTTAGACCCTTCAGATACAAGCAAAAGCTTAAGATTAGGGTGAAACAGCTTCTCCAACACAACATTATCATCATTAGGATCATCACCGTCCGTCAAAAAAGATATTTCATCCTCACTTATCTGCAGTTCAGCAATGAGCACGACTAAGTTTACGTTTCAATACGTTTCCATCCTGACTCGTACATTCAACCCGAAACATGTTGAATCATCATACCTTTATTAGATCTGCTTGGTCCCATATGCTCATTATGCCCTTCCGAGCAGCATCTGCTGAGGGCCATAACGGTAATCTCAAATTTGGATCATAAGAGAGGAAACTACCAGACTCCTTGGCAATAGCCATTGCAGCCAGATGAGCTGACCTACATGGTTCTTCAATCAAACTAATGGAACCATAGTGGAAAATCTTTGCCTGGATAAAAAAACAATAACCAAATTAGCACAAGGAGTATTGATTTTTCTTACATTAACATGGAAATGAAAACAAGGAAGCGGACCTGCTTAATAAGGTTTACATCAAGCTCTGATTCGTGAAGAAGCATGTCAGCACTAGGGTGACGGAAAAACAAAAACTCACGCTCGCCATCATCCCTAAGTGTAACAAATGCTAGGGCAGTTCTTGCAGTGGGATCAAATCGCATACCAGAATTGTTGACATTGTTTTGCTTCAAAATATCCGCCAACATGTACCCAAACTCATCGGCACCTACCTAATAAAACTGCAAATATTTCAGTGCTACGACTGCATTAAACCTTGGCTATTAACACTGAAGGCATTATGCTCTGGCGATTTTAAGACGAGTTGCTTGAGACACTTATATAAGCGAGCAAATGTTAGCATTGCAAAACTAAAATAGAAATGAAAACGCCCAGCAACACATCACAAATCCAACATACTAGCTGGTGATATAAGCTTATAACATTTCTTCGAGAGCAATACATAAGTTCTCCCGTAATAAATATCATGTGGAGACCCTTAAATGTGTGCAAGTATTCGCTACGAATAATATACCTCATTTTTAGCACGGATGCTTTAACCCATATTACAAGCACTTACAAGCTTTATTCATTCTTGAGTATTCAGGATGAAATGTCCACTTTAATCATCCAATTTGGTCTCTTTACAGCATTTCATATTTTTCAGATAGCTCCTGGCTATTCCAGAACTTGATGAACAAACTGCCAGTAACAGAAGTTACGCACAAAACACAATGCCAGTCCATGTAGCATAGGCCCAAAGCTATTGGGTCAAACCAATTATAGAAGGATTGCGGGGAAACTTGCTGAAACCCATTAATGGATATTAAGTGAAACCGAATAAAGTGAACAATACAGTCCAGAATAGAAGATGGCATACTAGGACTTTGGAGAACAGAATATGATCAAATGCACCTTGCCAATAAAAGCTGAAGAACCTCCCAATCTGGCTATCCCAACAGCAACATTAGCAGGAGCACCCCCAGGAGCTTTTTTAAAAGCAGGTGCTTCCGCAAGTGAAGTTCCATTGACTGTTGGCACAAAGTCTATCAACATTTCCCCAAAGCAAACCACAAGTGAATTTCCATCTGCATTTAGGGCCGAACTTTAGAACAACTAGCATATAAGAAACTAGGTCCAATAAATAAGAACTGCAGAAGATTGATTGAGTAGAAATGAGAGATGACGCGCCTTCTAATATCTCAATCACCTATAAATACCGCTGCTTGAAATTATAAGCCTACGATGATAAGCAGAGTGTATTCATGCAGTAGGTAGTTTTCCCGCTTGGAACTTTCGGAGGCTTGTCCAAAAAGATAATTTGAGGAAACTCCAAAATATAATTTGGAACTATTTACAAAGTTCAAAACAGCTCTATAAAAAACGCAGAGATACTGTTCCACTGGGAACTGTCTTACCACATTGTCACCAATTCCAAAACCTACCCAAAATTACCCATCTTATGGAATGCACAACTTAAAACCACAAAGGCCCCCATATTAGAGTTGGTTTCATTGGCCGTGATCAGAGATGAGATTGGACTACGAATCCCATGGGTTATGGGACCACATTTTGTCGGCGAACAATACCCACTTTGGAATTCGATAAACAGGAGGGTCCATTTGAACCTTCCACCCTCCTTGTCACGTAATGAACATCATACCGCTCACAATTCGTTGAAGGATATCTTATCCATTGGCCAACTATCCCACAAAACATACAAAATAAAAGTACCTTAGGTGATGAACCCCTCACCATTTGTCCGATGGATAACTTATCCTATTGAATTATGCGTCCATCCTAACAAGCCTGACCAATCAAATGGAGCCTAAAAACTACCACATCAGTCCACCCAATTCACCCTACGGAGATGTCATCCAGGACGTTCACGACGTCTATGCCCTAAAAAGCCTTCAATTTAACAGACACATGCAAGAATGTGAAAGGCTTGTTATCTATAATTACCAATTTCCAAACCAGATACTCTTGCACACAACAAACCCAATTCATGAAAAAGAATAACCGTGTCAGATTCCAAATCAATCGCAAATTGATACCGAATATCCAAAAGAAAGATAACAAATCTACCCAAACACTGCATAGCAAACCAAAGGTAAATAGTACCTTGGCGATAAAAGAAAGATCCTGAATCTTATACTAAATAACTATCATATCACAAAACCCATCATCATAAGCTCAAGAAATCAAACTCTGACCAGATCCAAGATTTGGAATTCTACTAGACAAATATAAACTCCACATAGAAAAGACAGCATATACGCGGCATAAGTATCATTTATGAACCTGAAGTGGCGCTTTCATCCATTGTGCGGTAAGAGAGAGAGAGAGAGATATGACGGGAAGAATTTACCGAGCCAAAGAAAGAGAGAAATCAAGATTCAGGAAACTATATATTGCGGTGAGGTAGGAGAGGAGACCTTAATTGGAGGGTTATAATAATCCAGATGTTCGGTGAGGGAGTTGACCAAGAAGGGAGGACAAAATTTGTACTACTATTCCTCCGTTATGTGTTTGTCCTTTTCATTTTTTATTGTTGTCCTTATTGTTCTCTTTGGGATAATAAATGGCAATGGTATATGCCTCATCACCTACTCCAAACGTGTGTTTGGATTCTTTGGAAATCTAGGGTGTTTGTTTAGTAATTGAGTTGAATTGGAATTGCAGTTCTGGGTGTGTTTTAAACGAGTCGCGTTTAAACCCGAAGAACGGCGCGGCTCGATAAAAATCAACCTGTTTGCATAAGCTCGGGTTATTTATAGAGGCTCGTTTAGTAAAATGAACTGGCGGCTTGTTACGGCTAAAGACTCAACTCATTCATAATTTAGCCGATAGCGAACTCAAATTTTTAACTCTTCCAATAAACAAGTTAAGCTCTACTCGGCTCAACTCGATTCATTTTCCACCACCGTTTGAAACACGAAAATAAAAGAAATATGGAGTAATACTATATTTGGTTCCTGGTTTGTTTTCCCCGGTTTCAGTCCCTAGACTGGGAGGGTCCCAGTGGAGAAAATTGTTGTTAAGGTTTGAAAGTTAGGTGGATGTTTGGTTTTCATTCTCTCTTCTTTTTGATAGTTCAAGAATTAAGATGGTTTAAGAATTAAGATGCTCCTACTTTAGTAGTAATAAGGGATCTTTCTTCGGATCTTCTTTTCATCGTCTCTCTTTTACTATTAGTTCCACTTCCAAACATCCCAAAAGGCCAAAAGCCATGCTACAATTTAAATATGTATGTACGTACACCCACCTAAACAACAAAGGTAATGGCACAGATCGCATTCGGGGACCCACTTTTGGGTCCCACACGAGTGATCCGAACCGTTCATTGTTCTTAAAACATAATTCCAAGGGGGCCCACAAAAAATCAGCTCAATCGGACGATTAGAAGTGCTTGAACCAAAGTCCCGCTGTTTCAAAGCAATTCGGATCACTCGTGTGGGACCTAAAAGTGGGTCCCCGAACGCGATTTGTACCATTTCTGTCCCATTTTTTCTGTACACCAAGGTTTATCGAAAGGCCAAAAGCCATGCTACAATTTAAATATGTATGTACGTACACCCACCTGCACAAACAAAGGGGCTTCACCTTTGGGTCTCCTTCATTAATGCTGAGTTTCTTGTTTGATTTTATCTTTTTGATAAAATCATCCTTGATTTTATCAAATGAGATGGAGGGCTGATAAAATTCCAACTTTTTTGCATTAAAAAAGACTAAGATTTTATCAACCCTCCTCCATTTGATAATTATTTTTTGGGAAACTCAGCCTAAGCTGACTTTTGGTTTTTTGAACCTTTTAATTAATGTGCGTGAGGAGAATCCGAGAATGACATTTTTCGTAAAATGTGAAAGCCAAAAAAAAAAAACAATAATTAACTCAGTGGAACGGGGAGTATTGAAACAAACGTGAAAAAGATGTCGGCCCTGTTCGGTTTGAGGTTTTAGTTTTGTTGACATCATCATTTTCATCATTTCTCTCTCCAATCATTACACCTGCTTACATCATTAAAACTAAACTAAATTACAAACCAGACACAGCCATCAAGATTTGATTTTGTAGTGTTTTCTTGCAGATGGGGCCCCCGCCATAAGGATTCTTTTCTTGCCAAAAAGAAAAATAAATAAAATGAGCGGAAAAAGTGGGAAAAAAATGAGAACGAATTTTCCCACCATCCTTTTATAGAGACGTTTGTTTTTTAAAATCTTTATTAATATAAATTTTTTCTTTTTCATGGAGTACATAAAAACTATAATCACGTAATTTGACATAAACAAACAAAACAAGGAATTGAATTTGTATCCGGAGTCAGCAAGCCAGACAATTTAGGAAAAATTCAGAGGTGACGTATGTAGGAAAAAGTTGGGCACATGAAAGGCCCAAAAGGCACGGCATTTTGCCAGGCAAACTTCACGGAAAGCCGGTGTGGAAGGCTTCATTTTCACTGCTAATATTGCTTTTGATAGAGCTTGTACATTTGACTACGCACAACCATCACATTTTTTTTTGGGATGACTGAAGTTTGCCCGGTCATTAATTTTAAAGTCTCGAGCTACGGAATGAGATAAGCGGTTTAAGGCCCAAACGGATGACAATTGAGAGTGCAGTAGCGGCCCAACATGGTATTTAAAATGGTTTTTTTTCTGGTAAAATTGTCACGTTGAAAAACCAGCGTGATCACAACCCAAGGTGTTAACGGGCCTATTGGCCTAACATAGTTGTGCTTCGAGAATTTTATTATCTTTATTTTGAAAAATAAAAAACAGGAAATACTGTTTGATTGAAAAATAAAATCCAAACCAGAAAATGTTGCTATGTTATTCAAAAGAACCCTTCTACATGCACCGACCACGTACCGACGGCGTCGGGGACGCCGTTGTGGGTCCCAACTGATCGATCCGAGCCGTTCATCCTTCTCAAAATCGAATTCCGAGTGGGCTCACGCGGGAATCGAGGCAATCGGACGGCTGTATGAGCTCGATCCAAAATCACCCCCATTTCATTCAAAATTGGGACCCACAACGGCGTCCCTAACGCCGTCGGTACGTGGTCGGTGCCCATTGTTTTACCTATTCCAAAATGTTGGTGGAATCCTTAAGAGAGGGCCCGAGCATGTTGCCTGACAGTTTCGGGCATAAGCAAGCTAAAAAAAATTAGAACTTTATTTTTGGGGAGTAAAAAATAAAAATAGTTAAGATTAGAACTTGTTATGCATTTTACAAGCAAATGCTAAAAGATTAGTTATAATTCAAAAAAACAAAACTATGCATCATTACAAAAAAATTAAACAGACACAGTTTAAAACAAAACTATTCACATAAAATTACTCTTGCATTTTTTTAGTGGTAGATAATTATGTAGATATGAGTAATTTCTGTTTTACTTTTCGGAAGGGCTTACTACACAGTTTTTTTTTTTTCCCCTGGGACTCCTCTTTCTAATCAACTTTTTGGGAGTCTAAACTTAAATTCTTGATCGTCACTACTAAGTGTAAGTTTTGACATAAAATCAACCGGTTAAAAAGATATGAATTCACCAAAAAAATTGTCAGACCGCTTTTTCCACCATCTCTCCTAACTAAAACCAATTGGTGTTGCTAAGAGCTAGGGTTAGTCATTTCCTCCGACCCGTTCGAATCCGATCCGATCCCCGATCCGAACGGATTGATAATATGGAGATCTGTTTGGAGATTGGATATGATATGAGGATTTTTTTTGAAAATATTTGGGGATTGGGTAGGGGGTGGAGATAGGCATGTCCCCGCCCCGAATCCGTTCCCCGATCCATCCCTGCCCCGATCCGCTTCGTCCCCGATCCCCCCGTCCCTGAATCCCTGAATATCCTTCTATTCATGAGTTATGAAACTTTTGGGTCCTACTAAATTTTCTCCAAACACATAGGGTTACACTAAATTTTTTCCAAACATTTTATTGATAATTAACCTTTGTAATATAATAAATGTGATTAAATAAGAAATGGATCAGTATAATTTGAATACATCCCAACTAGGTTGACATCTACTCAACTACTCCCTCCGTCCCGCAAAGTTTGTCACTTTCACTATTCCAGCCCTACGAAAAAATTGATTATTTCTTTTAATCTGTAATGTTTTATATAAGCAATATGGATCTCGTTTGATAGATTTCAATTAGATCTTTTGAACAAAGTTTTGAAAATCACATAAAACGTTATGAATTGAAAGATATAGGCAATTTAAAAATGGCACGCACTCCCGAAAGTGTCAAACTTTGCGGGACGGAGGGAGTATCAATTATATGCATTCCTTAAAATAAACACAGAAAAATGCAAAGTAAAAACAATATTTTTCCAATTGAGTTGTTGATTTTGTTGTTCCTATTGATGAAATCAATTGTGTAAATTAAGTTTCTTCTCGATTGAGTTTACTTTTCGTACTCTACTTATCTTAGTGCTTCATATGAAGTTGAAGATCACACTACTTAAATACTCTTTTATGCTATCATGCTTGTGGTTCCTTTAATTTTCAAATTAGAAATCCAGTTGATACTTGATACAACTTGAATTGAAGCTGACAAACACTTACACATGAATACTGTGTCGTGTCGTGTCGTGCCAATGATAAACGTACCGTGCCTGTGCCCGTGCCGGCCCAGCCCGTTTGACACCTCTACTTGTAACTTGATTTTAGCATTTAATTGTAACTAGGATTCTAGATTTCTAGTAATCTATTTTTTTTTTTAAATGATTGGATCCCCGAATCCCCGTGGCCCGTGGGGATCCCCGTTCCCCATTTCAAGTGGGGATGAAGGATGAAAATAAGCCCCGTTGGAGATTGGGTAGGGGATGGATATGGAAAAGGGGTTTAAGGATTGGGGGTGGAGATAGTACTCTCCGGCCCCGATCCGTTCCCATGCCCATCCCTACTCAGAGCTTCAATTAAGTCTTTTATGGCATTCGACATCGCACCCGCAAGTCTGTTTTTAGAGTGGTCACAGAGAGTGACATTGTGTAACCAAATCCATAGGACACTCTGGGCCCAACAAAAACAATAAGAAGTTCCAGCATAGATTCACTAGAAAACCAATAAAAGTGGGTATACAAAATCACTCTCAATGTAAGAAAAAAAATTGTCACAATAAAAGTAGGCAACCACTTGGAAGGTGTTGGAAAGGAATCCGGTGGAGGCGCTGTGCGGTAGGTGATGTGCGGCAAAATTACGTCGTTTTGCTCATTTTCTTGGTACATCCAAGGGCCCTGTTTGGAGAGTTAATTTTGGAGTTTAATTTTCGGCTTCAATTTTAGGGGATTTAGGCTCTTTGAGGTAGGGTATAGTGGGTTTAGGCACTTCGGGTTTAGATACTTTGGGTTTATCCACTTTGTAGTGATTTTTTCTTCCTCCAAACAAGGCCCTTGGAAGCTTTGGAGGTGTCCACAAAAATCAAGCAAAACGATGTAGTTTTGCCGTACAATACAGCGCATAATATCTACCGCATAACACCCAAAAGAATATTTTGTTGTTGGGTATCAACAGTCAATAGATAACATTAAAGACTTGTTCAAACAAAACTCTGTTAAAACTTAATTAGAATGGTGACACTTTGTAAAATAGTTCACGAATTGGACGCACGATCAGTAGGATGATAGCACAATGTTTTTTCAATACCTTGGCACGTTGTTTATCTAATTAATATATACGTAATACTTAAAAAGGGACGGAGAGAATATATAATATCCTACAGCTGTTGATAAGGTCATCTATCCAACCTATAGGCTACCAGGACTTCTTGTATATTCAAATACGAATTAGTGCAAAAATTTAATATTCAGTCAGAATGTAAAGGTTTCAATCTTGTATTTGCGAATGAAATCCTCTCTTTTGGCTAAAAAAAATCTTGCATTTGCGTTGACGAAAATTGAAGCATTTATTGGTAGTATTGTCCTTATTTAGTGAAATAATTAAAGTGACTTGTATAGTTGTATGTGACCAATTTGCTAGGGAAGGTCATGAAGATCAAGAATATAAAAAGAAAGGGTATTTAAGTTTTTCTTTTCTAGCAATTTATTTAACTCCCACTTTGACCAAAAGAGAAGTAATCAAACGATTGTAGAGGTCAGTGTAAGGCAAAGACACAATCGCACGCAGAAAAATTACACAAGCAATTGAAAGAACAAGATAAACAATTTACGTGATTTTGACTTAAGCTAATCACTTAATTGTTCTCCATGGGGTGCTAAGGGGTTTCACTATGATGAAGAATCAGGATTACAATGGGGGCTGCCCTATGCATCCCTTTTATAGTGCAAGGTGACACAATACTTCAAAAAAATCCTAAAATTCACGAAAACGGGCCTTTTACTGTTCCAACCGTTCGGACGAACTTGAACACCATTCGGACTAAAACTTCAGAGACTTCAGACTAATCAAAAAGTTCTACACCATTCTCTTGATTTTTTGTCCGAATGGCTCTGAGCCCCGTCAAAAATTACCAGCAACATAGTTCTCAACAATTTCCTAGTGTGCAGTGGTATGAAAAGAAACTCTTGAATCCAAAATCCAAGAGTCTATCGGACTGTCAACTAAAAGGAGTAAAGAACCCTGATTTGATCTGCAACAACATTAGTAGAATCGTATGTTTTCTTGCCTCCTTACAGTCTCTTCTATAGTGGCCCATCTCGCCATAATTCCAGCATTCAACTTCTCGTTGACCTGACCTAGACTTACTCTTGTGCTTTTTAGGCTCTGATCTATTTTTGCTGCCTGAATGCCTCTCGGAACTCCTACCTCTAGTCTTGGTACTCAACGAGAAACCAGAACTAGACGTATAGGATTCTCTTGCATCTCTCCTATGAACCTCCTCACTCAAGACTAAATCTCAAATGTCATCATGTTTGAGTTTTTCTTTGCCAACAGAGTTGCTAACAGCCGTTCTTGTAGATTCCCAACTACTGGGTAATGAAGCCAAAACAATCAAGGCACGAATCTCTTTATCAAACTCAATTGAAACAACAGACAATTGATTTGCTAAAATCAACCAAGATTTTAGTAACAAATAAGGAAACCATTTGATTTTAGCAAATGAGTTTTTTTTTTTTGAGCCATAATAATTCATTTCAAGCTAAGCAATACAACTTGTGGCTAATTTTATCTAGATAGGAAACAACCCCTAAACTCCTCTCCCAAAGCTAATGCAAAAATGTACTCCATCCGTTCCAAAATAATAGTCCACTACGAAAAGTCGTGTCATTTTTCAAATCAAAAGACGAAGTACTTTCGTGTATCATTTTTTGGATTTTTTTGCACCGAATTAAAGTACTCGTCAACTCGTCAAGTACTTTAATTTGGTGCAAAAATTTAAAAAATGATACACGGAAGTACTTCATTTTTTGATTTGAAAAATGACAAGAGAGAGAGTGGGGCTCTTATTTAGGAACGGAGGGAGTACTACATAGTACATACCAAGCCACCAAGCCATTATGCCATTCCACTGCCCGAGAACAACAATTTCAACCATCATGCCATTAAAACATGTGCCACAAATTGATCTTTTTGGGCTAAAACATTTGGGTCTTTACAAAATAACGGAGTACCATTTGGGTCAAACACCATTGAGCATTTTCTCACGTAAAGCAGCACCAAAGAGGCAATCAAAAAAAAATTACAGTAGAAATTCTCACGTCCGATTATATTGCTTTCAAGGAACAAATAAGCACAACTACCACTTATCTACCATTCTTCTTGGCTCTTTTTGGGACAACTCTTCCAGCAGAATTTTCCGAAAAATCATCACCCTCATCTTCAACCGCCGGTTGTACCTCTTTCTTCCTCCACCCGGGCAAATCACGTAGCCATTCCACCACCTGCGACATACTCGGCCTGCTCTCCGCATTGCTATCTGTGCATTTCAAAGCGACTGTGATTATTGATTCTAACTGCGCTCGGTCGTACTTCCCGTTTAACCTTGGATCCACTATATGCTCAAAAGCATCATTTTCGACATACGGTGTTGCCCATCTCACGATATCACGCTTAGCCCCAGTCGGAAGTTTCTCAATAGGCTTTTTACCACTAACTATTTCGAGGAGCAATATTCCGAAGCTATAAACATCGCAGTTTTCTGAAACTTTCCCCCACATGGCGTACTCGGGCGCCAAGTACCCTAAAGTGCCCTTTACCCTTGTGGTCAAATGAGTCACTCCTTCTGGGATTAGCTTTGCGAAACCAAAATCAGCAACTTTTGCTTGGAATTCTGAATCCAAAAGTATATTACTTGCTTTTATGTCCCTATGGATTATATGAGGATCTGCCTCATGGTGCAAGTACCTAAAACCAAAACTAAAAAACTTTAGTACCTTCATAAAGAAGCTGCTATAATATCCTCTTGTCTAAAGGACACGGTGTGCCCCTTATAACATTAATCATAAGAATGCGTAACAAAAACTACAAATGGCGAACAAAAGTTTAATCTAAATGGTATAATGAAATTACGAAGATAAAAGTTGAGTGCTTACGCGATTCCCTCTGCTGATCCGATGGCTATACCCACTCTTCGCGGCCAATCTAACAAACACTGACCAGCTAATCGACCATGTAAATGAGTAAGCAAGCTATGGCTTTCCATGAAATCGTAGACAATAAGCCTTTCATCCCCACCCGCGTAAAATCCTCTTAAACTCAACAAGTTCTTATGTCTCACCCTTCCAAGCATTTCCACTTCCACAGCAAATTCCATTTCTGCCTTTGCAGTCAGTGCTTTCAGCCGTTTCACTGCGATCTGCAAAGTCAAATTGGATTTACTCAATCAGCATATACATCCAACTTGAACATTTCATCCAACACAAGTTGACCTGGATGCCCTGAGTTATTAATAGGCATGTTTCCTAAAATTAGTAGAAAAATAGTTTCCATACAAGCAACAAGACAAGTTTTTGAAAATTTGTCCCTGAAACTGTCTGAATTCACGATGAAGAAATTAAAAAGTAGGAAAGAAAAAGATAAGAGTAATATAATTGCCTCGACGCCTTTCTTTGTTCGACCCCAATAGATGCTTCCAAACCCTCCCTCTCCAATCTTGTTGTCATTGTGGAAGTTGTTTGTTGCATTAACAAGCTCCTTGAGGGTGTATATATCCCATGGATAATCCCTGCACTTATTTACACTTGAAAAACAAAAAAGAAAAACAAACTATAATAAGAAAAGAATCATTCATACTTTGTTTTAGCTTCCTCCAACAAATTATGAGAACCATAGGGGTAAATTAATTAAAAGAAAATACCTTGTCTCTGGTTGATGAACTTCCAAGCAATTAGTACTCCTACAATAATTCCATAGCATTTTTGCTATGGAAGAGAGGGGAAAGAATGAAGATTCAGATGATGTACAATGAGTAGATCTAGAGAGATTATTGAGGAAATGGTCAAAGATCTATTTGAAAATTTCGGATATACCAATGGAGAAAAGGGTGGAGCTAGTCCTATGGTGAAGACAATATATATGCAGAGTAAAATGTCAAGGACTTTTTGAGGGTAATGGAATGAATAAAAAAGGGATGCTATTCGATTTACCTCGACAGTGATTTGTCCTTGGACCACTTCAGTTCACGCAAACGCGTGGAAAGGTTGTGGGAGAGGCTGGAGAGATCAAACTGTCATCGGGACTTTTTTTTTTTCTTTTATCCGCTGTCAAACAAAAAATGCTGATGAATCTCTAATGCTTGTAGTTTTTGCGCGCCCATCTTCTTTTCCATTGGTATTATGTCATTGTTTAAATTTTAAAGGCTTCATATATGATTTTATATAGTCGCATTGCGTAATCATTCCATATAATAACCACCTAGTTGTCGTATTTAATTTGAGTACTTAATTGTTTTTTTTCCCTTGGAAAGTGATTCTTTGTTATGTTGAATTGGTTTCATAACCTTCGTGCTTATGTCATGACCCCAAGTAAGAGTGTGTTGTCCATAAAAATTACCGTCATCCCACTGTAGTCAAAGTTATGTGTTGTTTTTCGCTAATTGTTATTTTTGTGATGTATGTGAAGAGAATAACTTGTGGTAAAATACTGAGAATATCAAAAATATTATAATGAAAACTCAGCCCAAGTCCACATTCACTCACTGAATAAAATATTAGTCAAGTAGTTTAGGAGTACCATTACCAAATAGTTTTATTGGTAAGAAGTATAAGATGGGAGCTAGTAGTTTAACTTAACTAGGAGTGGTGAACATAGTTGGCGATTAGAGTTGCTACATGAGGTCTTGGATCCGGGCGTGCTGTAAGGCGTCATATGAATCGTCGAATGTGTTTTTAACGGTCCAGGTTTCATACATTATCTTATAGGTGGGATAAGTTTTCAACAGTCTAGATTATCTTACAGTTAAAATTAGTATCCCACCTATAAGATAATGTATGAAATCTGGACTGTTGAAAACACATCCGACGGTCCACATGAAGCATTACAGGGGTGGTTGGTTTCCTGTTTGCTAAAAACAAAATTTTTAGCACCCTCAGCTTCCATTTGCTTTTAGCAACCTAGCTTTTAGTGCTTTTATGAAAAATTGGTTTTTAACAACTTAGCTTTTAGCACTTTTGTAAAGGAGAAAAGTTAGAGAAACTAACACTTTGCACAATCAATTGCACCAACTATCACACATGGGATATGTGAGACCCACATATGAGCGGTAAGTCCCACAGATCTCATGTGAGAGAGTTGGTGCAATTAATGTTGGTACAAGTGTTAGTGGATGTAGCAATTAAACCTGTTTATATAAAGTAACAACTTAGCTTTTAGCTGATGATAAATAAATTAGCTTTTAACAACTTACATTTTAGCAATTTTATGAAAAATTGGCTTTTGGGAACTAGTCGTTCAGACCTATTTGAGCCTTTCACGCTAGGACGCTAGAAATTATTATATGAGGCTAATAATGCGACATCAACCTTCAATTAAGGGAATTGATATTGGCACTCCCGATTTTGTCTCTATTAGGTGAAGTTACTGAATCACCCTTGAACTGTTAATTACATTTTCTCTTGCTTTCAAAATACAAGGGTGGTTTAGTAACTTCACCTAATAAAGACAAAAAAGAGAGTGTCAATATCAAAATGGGGAATGCCAATATCAATTCCCTCAATTAATTACATTATCTATGACTTTTTTTCAACCAAAAGTTATACTCCTATGTTGTATGAAAAAAGCCTTGCCAACCCCCATCCGAGCTGTCCAAAAGTTTTGAGGATGGGTACCGAAAGGTCTTTTGGGTATTTCACACGATAATGTACCCATCCTCAAATCTGAACCATCTAAAATATGTCTGAACGGCTCGAATTGAATGAGTGTTGGCAGGGCTTCCCAACCTTTCCGAATAGCAGGCCCCGGGTTCCTATGGTACCCATTTTACACAAAGACCATTTGTAGAGTGTCCTTCCTTTTAGCGTATCCTTCTTAATGACTTGGTGTTCACTATATTAAAGGGTTGCTATTTTATCATCGTCTTTATAAAACCTAGAGGTGGCGAATGCAAGTAATTTGACAATAAGTAATAAAAGAATACTAGTAATATAAGAGAATTTTTAAATGAATTGGGGTAATGACCGCCCCTACTTGTTTTCCATTGGTTCTATCATTGTGAGAGACTGAAAGTATCATCCCATGATGTTGAGTTATTGATCTTTTCAATCAAATGAAGGCTGAATGGTTATTTGGGGTAGGTTATATGTCGAAGTATGTTTTATATAGAGTTAGTTTAAGGATGCTTTGAGAGATCATGTTCAAGAGATCACTCAATTGGTAAACAAGCCCTTTTAATTAGTACTTGTTTTGTGCTATTTGCTAGGCTTTTTTTTAAAGCTTGTTTTGATCTATTTTTGGATCATCTTGTTCATATCATTTTTGAACTTCTTATCTTTGATTGATGAAGTCCAGCTATTCAAATGAAAAATCGAGGAAAGTACTTTTTTTTTTTAATGGTTCGAGGAAAGTACATTAATACCAAAATACTAGCATATATTGACGCCAACTAATAGATATCGATAAACATAAAAGCTAAACAACATTTGCAGAATACCATTTAAACAGTGTTCCCCCTAAATTTCTAAGAACCTAGGAGCTATAGAGACGTTTTGCTGCAGAACCTTGCCCCAAAATCAAAGTCAAAAGACATCAAGGAGGGCAGACGCTAGGGGTGCACACGGTCCAGATTGGACCGTTTCTCTAGAAATTCAGTAACCAAACCATTTCGAACGGTTCAAGAAAAATACGAACCAAAACCTAACCAATATATGTGTAGAACCTGTCCAGAACCAAACCGTAAGACCGGACTGGTTTTGGTCCGATTCCGATTCTACCCGCTTAGAGTTGGAACACTTTTTACAAATGTGAACTCCAAAAAAAAAAAAATCATTTAGAATTTAGGACACCAAACTTATAAAATAATTATTGGCATTTTACTAAAATTCAAAATCAAATACTGTGCACGAAGCACTTCAAAATCTATCATCAATCCAAAAATTGAAAAAAATAAAAATAAAAAAGTAACTTAACTTAAAGACTTCTTAATAAAATACAATGGTTAGGAAAAAAAGATTTCTACTATAGAAATGAAAGAATACCTTATAGGAAAAAATATTTACTTACTAAACAAAGATACATAATTATAATTATGATTATACGGTCCTGTTCAGTTCTAACCGTGGTTCTAAAATTAAAACCAGTAACCGAACCATAATAACCGTTTCCTATGCTTTCAGAACCATAACCAGAACAATAAACCGCATAATCGGACCAAATAGAACGGTTCGGTCTGGATTGGACCGGTTTAACAGTTATATCGGTTTTCTTGTGCACCCCTAGCAGACGCATAAGAGAGCTCCATAAGCCAATACCATCATACTTACGTGCATTATTAACCACTAGAATTGGAGAGCAGACACCAATATTGCGGATTGATGTATTTCGGTTAAAAGACCCGAAGTAATAAAACCTTGTGTAAAAATAACACTTGGCGCGGTTATTGCACTGAAATCATTTTATTTATTTTTTTGAAATACGGAACGATATGAATAATGGAGAAAGCCAATGAAAGGAAGATTAGTGGTTCATATGAATTATTTAATGGGAAATGCCCCGAATAAATCCAACGAGTGACTATCAACAATAGTTTTATGATTTCATCGACTAATAAGGTTATTAATTGAATTGTAATTACAATTGAAACAATTGAAAAAGAACTATGAGTTAATATATGTTCGAAAGTTAAAAATATCATAAAAATAAATAAATAAAGGAATCCCTTAATTGCGGGATACAAGGATACAAATCATAAATTTAATTCATTATAGGATCTATTCTATCTTTTTTAGAAGATGGCATGCCGCCACTCGGATTCGAATTGAGATGCTCTAGCATTGCTTCCTAAGAGCATCATATCTACCGAATTCACAATGGTGGCTTGCTAAAATAAATAATATGCTATTTATATTCAATCATAGAGATTGAAGAAGTAAACTCAATCTAGTATTTTTTTTAATTAAGAAAGATTCAAATTGATGGATAATAATTCATAGGGATTTGAAGGTACATTATTTTCATTTATACGGGATCCGTTTTACTTAATTTCAACCTTTTGTCAGTGTAAAATGGCATGGGAGCCAAGGGTATGGCTTCCAATTGGAGATGCTCTAATTGTTCATTTCACATGTCAATGGTCATTAATTATTCAGTCCGTTTCATATTGTTGGTCTTGTACTTAGAACTCAATTTTTAAAAGGACATGGAATTAGTACATGTCTTCTCAGTGTTTATTTCATTTTTCAACGAAAGCTAATAATTTAAAGTATTCGAATTATTTGTTGTTCGAAAATGGGTTCTCTGTGTTCAAAATATCTGAAAAATCATAGTAATCCTATAATTGTAGCTATCCATTTCATAAAACTTTATGCCAGGCCAAAAAATGAACGACCATTGTGTTGTGTAGATGGATTGGGGTATATGTTTTTTGACAAGAAAATATATTGAAACCACATGATAGCGAATTTCAGGATGTAACTGCACGATGCTGGTTAAAAACCTCTAATGCATGTGGTATCAAGTCTTTTGGTGCTAGTCTATATATGGCTTTACCCCGAATTTAATTGGATTCCCGCTACGATGGAATAGATCCCCCAAAATTAATCGAAATGCTCGTAAGGTGGCCCACAAAGTTGCACGGTGCTGTGCCCACAAGCGAACGAGTTCTATTATATTTCCATTGCTTAATGTGAGATCAACTCTAAAATAAGTAATTTACCAACCTAGAATAAAAGAAAAAAAGCATGCTTCAATTATGCACCCCTATAAAGGGAAAAAAAAATTGGACCGTCGGAACGCGGCTGAAGCCACACCTCATTCCCATGGGCCTTGGGTTCTTTGAAGGTGCGTCAGCCTGCCTGAGCCCATGATCATTGTGCTCTAGCAAAAGCAATATTTATCCTGGCCGGAGTCCACATAATCAGCCCACTCCTTTAATACTTGCACATTCATTAATCTTCAAAAATGAGTTATTCAACAAAAAAAAAAAATAATTAAAATAATAATAATAATAAATAAGAGAAGAAATTTCCAGTTAAGTTGAGGAATGCATATTGTTTTAGGATTAAGGCTGAGTTTTTTATTTGATTTTAGCAACTAGCAAAGCAACCATGATTATAGTAAATGAGTTTACCAGGTGCTAAAATCATGGTTAATTTTAGCTAAATGAGACCATAATTTTAGCACATGATGAACTCATTTGCTAAAATCAACCATTAAAGTTGCTAAAATCAAACGAAAAACTTAGCCTAAAGTGTATTAGTGTAGAAAATAGACATGGACATGGACATAGATAAAAGGTTTTTTATTCTAGACAGTAACGGTTCCAAACGGGTGCAAGGGAGGACCTTGACTCCTCCACAACTCCAAGTATCCTCGTGTAGTATAATACTAATTTTTAGGTTAATTAAGAAAAATATCTATGAGATTGGCCCTGCAAGCAAGTCCCTTGACTGTAAAAAAATTTCTTAAAATTTATAGATGTGGTGGTATAAAAATTCCTAAAATTTCAAGTTATCAACATTTTTTAGGTTGCGTGTATAAAATTAAACGGTGGCTACGCATGACACATAATATTGTCTCTTCTTGAGACCTCGCACGTAGCAACTATACTTATAAAATATATATTTTATTATGAATATGAAAATACACGTGATTCGAGCTCTTACTAGACACAAATCCTGAGTCCGCTGCTAATTCTAGAAGATTTTCAATTTCATTATAAGTAAGAACACGCCCTCTGTGTTTGTGTGTGGTGCAAAGCATAATAAAATGTGAACACTCTAGACCAATAGTCTGGAAATAATGCCCCAGAACGCCAGAAGATTACTACACATAAACAATGAGATCTGAGCAGATTATTGTCGTGGATTAGAATAAAAATAATATTGGGCCAATGATTAAGCTAACATTTATAAATACTACTGCGATTAAATCAAAGTTAACATCTGTACGTAGTACTAGGTGTCAGAGGTTCGAAATCAAAGCTAAAGATTGAGAGATCCTGCCTATACCATATGGGTCCAAAATTCCATTGTACATTATTCTAGTTGTAACTAATTTATTATTATTAAACACTATTTTTTCATGGTTAATTCTACAGCTGGCATCGGGTTTATTAAGGTTATCTACTTCTGCACACCGAATACTCTTGGACCAATGGAGATTTACTAGATTGTTAACTTAAACGACTTTGAGAATTAGTCGATGTTGCAGTAGCCATGGAGGAAGAGTATTTTAGGTATTTTAAGCTTAGGGTGGCAAAATTGTAATTATGCTGCTGTGGAATTTTGCATTGGGCCCACTTGGGTCGGACCTGAAACGGCCCAACGAACAAGACGAATCACCTGCGGCCATGGCGTACGTCGTTTTTCGGGCTTTCGTCGCTGTTTAGGGCTATGAATGACCAAATTTGCCATTTAAGGAAAGATTTGACTTGCCAATTACTTGGGCAAGGAAAATTCGAATTAAGCTGCGCTTTTAGGAAACATTCTAGAATTTTCTCTAGTTTTTTATTTTGCCATTATTTTCGAATTTTCCATTTTTGGTAATTTTGCATTTTTTTTATTGATTTGGCTTCCTTTTCGGAGCAAATCAATTAGGGTTTCCGGTTTCCTATATAATAAGTTGTAAGCCTTAAGGGAAAGACAGTTTCTGAGTATTATTGAATGATAAAAGAGTCTAGAGAGCGTTTTCTCTAAACTTTCTTGTTTGTGTTCGATTGTTCCATGTCTTTTATGTAGTTCATAAGGCGCCCTGCATTAGTCAAGCTGTACATAACTCACGACCAGGGTATTCAGTCATTGAAATACGAAACGGTTGGCCAGTTCTTATTGGTAAGACTTGTTCAAATGAATTCCTGGATTGCAATTTAGGATAAACTAGTATGGCATGGATAAAAACTAAAGTCCCGAGGTTGATTCTTCTAGCTTGCATAGACCAATGGAGATTTACTCGATTGTTAACTTAAACCACTTTGAGATTAGTCGAGCTGTACATAACTCACGGCCAGGGTACCCGGCCATTGAAATTAGAAAAGGTTGGCCAGTTCTTATTCGCAACACTTGTACAAATGAATTCCTGGATTGCAATTAATGGATAAACTAGAATATGGCATGGATAAAAAGTAAAGTCCCGAGGTTGATTCTTCTAGCTTTGAGTCCAATTAAAGAACCAATAAATTACGTACCTGTAATCCATTTATCTTAATTTATGATGATTTGATTCCTTACTTTATTGGTTAGATGACTTTAACCATGAAAAATGCTTACTTTAGTACTTCAAATCCTTGTTTCAGTTGGCACAGAGATTGTGGACAAATTGGGATTTTCACATTGAAGTTGAAGATCATCTAGAAGATCTTTATCTTTTCAATTCGGTTCATATGAATCAAGTCAAGATGTACATAAGTTGTTTAAACTTGACCCGCTATTTAAACTAGCTTCTTATATATTTAGATTTGAGTTTGATTTGCCGATCTCAATTGAGTTTTGTCAAGCCAATGATCGCGTGGTGAAACTTAGATTGACGAATTTGCAAGTCATCAAGCCGAGTTTAGAAAAATAACAAATCTCGGAGTGCATTCAAGCTTTCGAAATATATTCCTACTTGGTTTGTTAGGCATTTAACGAACCAAACAAGAGTCGAGCTCGCATGGTTGGTTTTTTAGACCTACGGGTTGTATTTTTCTCCTTTTCTTTCTCAAGTCCTAAG
Organism: Vaccinium vitis-idaea; assembly: GCA_963854785.1. Lineage (NCBI taxonomy): Eukaryota > Viridiplantae > Streptophyta > Magnoliopsida > Ericales > Ericaceae > Vaccinium > Vaccinium vitis-idaea. The sequence continues at coordinate 38,111,432 of OY978224.1, read as the reverse complement.
ATCTCTCCCTAGCAACGGTGGGATGCCATGTCTACGCATATGGAAAAGAAAATTTGTGCTTGCTCCTGTATTGGCACCTCTGTTTGAGTAATTGGATTTAAATTTATGTTGGTTTGGTGATGGAAAAGGAAAAGAGGCTCTAAAATTGTTTGATTATTGAATTTATTTATTTTTCTCTTTTTCGGTAGTTCAGAATATCCTTTATTTTTTATTGTGATCTTTTAATTTTATCTTCAATCGGCAGAATAGTGTTTTCTTTATGATGAGAATTACACTAACCAGAACTTTCAGAATTACAGCTAACCTAAGGCTGACAACCCAACAAGTAGTCTCATAGTAGGCAGGAACTTAAACAACCAAATAAGAGAGAGCAATGTTAATGGAAAGCTGTAATGACCCGTGCCAAATTAAAGGATCAAAGTTCACGTATCAAATTAACAATTATAAAAATTAACAATTATAAATTTCTCAAAAGAATAATTCAAGGGATAGAGGGAAGTTTCGAAAATACGTAACATCCTTAACCATTCACCTGTATCCAAAAGTAATGCAACTAACACACAAAAAGAGACTCTAACCTGTACAAAACTAGAAAATACTAACATGCGTTCAGAAGTAACGCAACTCGAACGCGCAAAGAGGACTCTAACGGTACAAAAATAGGAAATACAAGTTCACTAACTATTCGAATATTATAACACTGATTACGGAAACTAGAATATCATATCCTATCAAAGCCTTAACCTATTCTAATACTACATAAATTAGTAATTAGCCATCTGTAGCCACCAAAATCTACCCCTTTAAAATCAACTCTAATCCAAATGAGGAAACCATCACAATACCACTGACTGAATTTAACTATAAGGTGCACAGCTCATGCATGCCACAACAAATCCAAAACTCACTTTATTACCTACAAGCCTCCATGCAAAACAATTCATAGATTATAATTCCCCAAGGAGATATAACTGTATATTTGCTAAACCCCAATATATTATAGTTATATTGTACCACCACCGAGCACCATTGTCAAACCACTCACAGAACCCATCACCATCCACCCATTCCATTCTCCCACAAACTCCAGTCGCCAAACCACCCAATCAAATCCAAGTTCTATTTTTAGTCCATAGATACAAAACCAGATTCTAGCGTGGAAAAGAAAAAAAGAGAGAAAATGAAAGAATAAAGAAAACAAGACCAATTACCTGAGTTTGATCACCGACCACGCAAACCCTAAACCTCGTCCTCTGCCCCTCTCTCAATACAACTCTTGAGAAAAGGTAAAGATAAAGATAAAAATAAGGACCCATATCTCATGTGAGATAGTTTGTGTAATTGCTGTGCCTGTAACTCTGATTAACTCTTTAAAGCTAACTATTATCCTACTCCTAGAATAGTTGACTAATCTCCAAACGTGTCAAAACACCTGCCCCTTTTGTAATTATCCCAAAATCATAGCTAATCAGTTAATTAGCATAACGTAGGTAGATAATAAAAATGAGGAACTCACTAGTCCAGGATCTCTAAGTCCGGGACTCATAGTTCCGGATCAAATTTTCATGATCCGAACCGTCCAATGTGTTTAAAACGTGTTTTCAATGGTCCCGGTGAGAAATCATCCAAAAAAAAAACCGGGAAGGGCTTGATCTAAGCAGTTTTTCATAAAACTGAAATGTACAGTTTTTGTGGAAAACTGTCGGATCAAGCCCTTTCCCGTTTTTTTTTTTGGACGACTTCTAAACACATTGGACGGTTCGGATCATGCAAAAACACGTTTTAAAAGCTTCAAAACACCAAAAAACCTCCCGGGATACCGAACTGGAAAGTAGGTGTAATAAAATTAAACATATGTATCTAATTAGCCTGACACCAGAACGTAATACATATATACCATAAAAATTTTCTAACACCACTATTTGTAGCGAGAGCCAAAATAATTAAATAGGACCTGACCTTAACACAAATTATAAATAGTTTAGTAAAATTAATAGATAAAAAAATGTTATTGAGTAACAAATACCCTGGTTACATGCATTTATTTATTGTGAGACCCCTTTGAGTTGTCCCACATCGGTGGGAAATGGAAAGTGAAGTAGTATATAATGAATCTTGAGTAGTTACTATATAACTCGAGGTTAACTTTTTTAGCTATGTGGCTAGGCTAAGATAAGGGTCATCATTTGACCCGCAAGCCCGAAGATTGGCTCGCCCGATCAACTTTTGAAACATACCACAGCCCGCCTAGCCTCCAAAAAAGAAAAGTCTACTTGGCCTGGTCTGTGGGTGGGCTTGGGTAGTAACTACGCGGGAAGGATTGGCCCAGTTCGGCCTGATGATGACCCTTAGGCTAAGAGTTAGAAAAAATGGTATTTTGTATTTTGGCAGGGGCAATGATGGTCATTGGGCCTTACCTATTTATAATATTACACTTGCATTGTCATTAGGGTTAGAGAGCGTTTCATTCTAAACACGAGAGGAGACGAGAGAAAACTTTTGTGATAGATATGAGAGAAAACTTGTACTCCAACTGGTGTGGCTACCGCGGTATTTCCTCACGTTGAGGTTTTGCACATATATCTATTATCTTTTCTGTTTTTCTCTTTATATTTTGCGATTTCTGTCACTCTAATTTCCAAGATCCGTAAAGGAGTTGTGGATTAAGCGTATTCTTTTGTTCTTAATATAGTTATCCATTTTTTTAGCAATATGCTTCATACTCATCACTCACAATTTCGTTCTGCCACTCTTAAGTATATAAATATATCACTAATAATACTGCAAAGCATGGAGTTGGTGTTGGTAATTGGCATCTCCATCATGATTGGAGTACGTAGAGATCACTCTTGATATGGAAATAAATGTCGGTGATTGGTATCTCCACCATGATTGGAGTAGTGATCACTCTTGATATGAAAGGATATGACATGTGTTAAAAGCTATATGCATTTTTCTTATGGATAAGAAATCAGTCATATATGGACGAGTAGAAAACTAGGTATACAGTATGAAAAGATTGATTGTGTGATTGTGTGTCACAGCTATGTTTAGAAAGGGTAAATTTCACCGAGGTTTCTGACAAATACAAAAACTTTGATTGTGTGATGGCGTGCGACAGCTATGTTAACGAAAGAGTAAATTTCACTGACCTCCCTTGAGGTTTCAGATAAATACAAAAAAAAATTCCTTACGTTTTTAAAATTACACTAACCTCCCATGTCAGATTTGTCGGGAAGATGCTGTTAAGTGTAATTGAAGCTGGACTTTTATCAATTCACCATTCAATTGACTGAATCATATTTTGGATCAGGTAAGAAGTATACCACTTCATCAAGACGCGTTATTTTAAACTCACTTTCCCTTCTAACTCACGCTTTTTATATATGTAGTTTGTGTGCGTTCTCCTCGGCTCAAGCCAGTTCCTCGAGCTCTAATGTATTCTTCAGGTTTGCAATCTTGCTCGCTCTTGGAACAGAAACTCTCTCTCTTAGCCTACCTTATTAAAGTCGGTATCTATTCGACCTTGTGAAAGTTAGGGACGAGTTGTTCTTCGTTGGTGTCTTAACAAGAGGAGGCAGGATTAACTTAGGCTCAACTCCTTCTGATAGTAAAGAATGGACGTATAATCTAGTTGAGGGTTGGCGCTTCACCCCTGATTTAAAAAGTATTGGATCCCACGGTAGCTACCCACAAGGCATCTTCGACTTGCCCTTTCCCTCGCAGCAGAGTAGACTAGCTGCCCTTTGCAAGGGCAGTTTCTCTCTCTTTACACCATAGTCCTTACATTTACGGTTATGCCCCTGAGCCAGATCCCGAACGTAGTTTCTATTTACTCTTATATTGTTAATCGCAAAAATTGCTCACATGATGATTCGAGGAAGTATACAGTTCACGAGTACAAAAAACTTCACTTCTTCGAATGATAAAAAAGTAAAAAGTAGACTAAAAAACAAACAAGACAGCAAAAAAAAAAATATTGGCTTAGAAAAATAAAAGTTAGGACAGTGAACGAAAAAACAAACAAAAACTTATTATGAGTTTATAGAGTACAATAAGCAGAACGTCAATTGTATAATTAATCATTTACCGGTAGTTAAATTTGAACTCGATTTTAATGAATCATTGATGAATATGAGGTAAATTAGCCCAATAATTTACTAATACCTTCTTGAATCAAAAGAGTGACCATATATACTTGGGCCCAACAAGTTAATTTGGAGTACCAATAGAGAAAATAATTCTATACCTTTGAGTATGGTAGTATTTTTGCGATGAGGGAATTTATAGTAAATTAATTATTTGTTACCAATAACCTTATTTACGCTGTTAGTGAACTAATTTTAGCTTTTGGATACATCTTAACATTTTAGATATGTAAGAAGAATTAAAATGGAGAATTTCGAAAGAAGTTCAAAACAGACAAAACTAATCCAGAAAAACTATATGTTTTAGCTGCTTTAGTCTTTGATGGACTTTTTCTAATTCTATTAAAATAATTTTTTGGTTTTTCTATTTGCTCTTATGAAGACGAGTGAAAAAAAAATAATTTGATTACAAAAAATTTAGACAGAATTAACAAAAGTTTAGATAAAACAAAAAATAAGATGAAATATAATAATTATTCCAAAAGGAACCAAACTCTTAATGGGCTTTTACTGTGTGTTGCAAGGAAACTTTTAATGGGCTTTGATTCAAATGAGAGGGAGATAGATGTTACCGTAGGTATTATGTGCTTTTAATTAGATTAGATAAGGGTAATATAGCAGAAGGGAGGTTCTTGTCTATTGTCAGATAACGCAAGGGAGGATAGTTTAATGTCCGAAACATCAGGCTAGGTTTTTGTATTTGTGAGAAACATAAAGGGAGGTTAGTGAAATTTACTCTTAAAAGAACTAAATACAAAGAAAAGAGTTAAAAAGTTGTCAAAATCTGCCTTCATTTTCTTGCTGGGTAAAACTTTACCTAGTATTTAACTTTTCACTTTCACTTTTGTCTTGCTTGACATCAATGAGGAACACGTTTGGAATCGGACTGTACATTTATGTTCAAATTAAATCAAATTTGATATAAAGTTGATGAGTCATAATTGGTTGCTACGCAGACTTATATAGTTGACCTCCATGCATGTGGGGTACTAACTCGGTTGGACGAACATGAAAATCACTCTAAATCTGTCGTGTTAAAGTATAACAAAACAGTGGGAATAGTTTGGCTATCCCAAATTGGATTACACTAAATTCGTGAGATCACATTATTGATCATGAAGATTCGGTGTGAACCATGCATTATGAACGGATTCACACCGGTAAGGAGGGAGAATCTCCCACATTTCTCCACCACATTTTACCTAATTTTATCCCCGGCCCCACACAAGCCACCTAAAAAGTAAAATGCACTCTAGCTAGTTAGCCCTTGTGCAGGTCATTGGATACACTTGATCATCCAAAAACCTTTAGCCGAAAACGCCACAGGTCCTTGGAATTCTTTTGCAGGAATCTACTATATAAAAATGAATTATCACACACGTGAAACCAAGATTATGGGGATTTTTTTTTTTCTCCTTTTGAACAGGATTATGGCAAGATCCAAGCAGATAAACAAGTTGGAACTAAATTAACATGTGCATGCAATTACATATATAGTTAGGCTAACAATCGATCTTTTCATGTTCATCTGAATCAATTATCCTTTTCACGTAAAATCTTGACATTTTTGGCAGGAGAATAACCAAGTGATAAGAACAGGCACTATAAAACAATTGAGTTTTAGTAACACCCTAGTGACAACGACATGTCACTAATTCTGTAATTAGTGACAACGCAGTAAAAAATTGTCACTAAAACTCTTTAGCGACACGCTTTTAGTGACAACCTAGTGACAAAATCATTGTCACTATAGATCAATGTCAGAGATTCGATCCAAGCCGTGCATTTTTGCAACGGACGGCCGGATGGGTGCATGGCATGGTGCCACCTAGTGCACAACAGGATCCCCCAATCCGTATTTTACATGACGGAAAACTTTAGATACTGGTTACCACTCAAAGGCAGTGTTTGATTGCAAATACAGTAAATTATAAATGTTTGCCTCTATCGTATAAACCTGAACATCGATAGTACTCAAACATATGTGAGGATATGAATTCTCCAGTATCATATCACAAGACAAATGTTGATGATTTGGATATTTGTGTGATGGCTAAATACAATCAAATATTTATGGAGAGACATGAGAGAAGAGACATACTTTACTTAAACTTGACTACTTTCAACGAAGATCATTCACAATCCCAAGAGAAATTTATCTGATCGTGAATTTCAAGAAGTCTGTAGTTTACCCTCTGAGTTTGCACATTCGATTCTCACCAGCAAAAGAAAAACTTTTGAGATCACTGGAAATTTATCTGATCGTGAATTTCAAGCCTCGGAAATTAATTAAGATGCGTGTAACATCATACAGACACATGAATATAAAACCAACCAAAATACAGTTCATTAACTCAACATTGAACTTCTGTTAGTTATCTGTATCTCCAATGGCCACCATATGATGAATCCAGCTCCATCTAGTTTTCGTCAGAGTCCATGGTCCGGTCCATTTTGGGCCGTTTTAGGCCCCTACCTAGCCAGTAATAATGATCGAAATCATTCATTTTATAGAGTTCATCAAGTAACATATACATGCGAAAAATTAGCTTGGCCAAAACATGGATAATTATGTAAACGAAACGGATTTGTGCAAGGAAAACTGAAAAATATGGCTATTGATGTTCCATAAATTCTAATTTTGTGTGTGTGTGACAAGCTCTACAAAATGATCAGTTCCGATCATCATTGCAGCCCAAGTATAGAGCTACAACGGCCCAAAGGCCCCAAACTGGACCAGTTTGGACACAAGGAAAACTAGACGGGAGCTTCATCCCCACATGATTTTTAGACAGGCTCCTACTTGCATGATCCTGCCAAACTACATGAACTTAGAACTACCACATCTATAACTCTTGATCCACATTTCGATGGGTTTAACATCCAAGTTCCCACTTAAACCAGATTTCATCTAGCACGCACGACAACAAACGGTTCGGATGCAAAGGTGGTGAGGTGAAATCTGGGTCGTTCATCATAGCAACGGACGGCTCAGATGGTGCACAATACCTGTTGTACATCCCATGCACAGCAGCAACCCCATGTCCATGGAACCACATGCATGTTTGACTCTCGAACTTAGGATACATGCATGCCTTCAAGTTACTCTTCGCTTCAATAGATATCTGCCTTGTACACTTACATACATGAATCAAAAGATTCTTGTTTCCATGTATGTGTCTAATACAAAATATAATAATGCCAGAATCAAGTGTACCTTGTGCCATTAGAGAGTTTACTTGATCGTAATTTCAGACCTCCGGAACTAATTGAAGTGCGTACAAGCTGGTCTGGAGATTCGGTTATATAAAAAAAACTGCCTCTCTACAAAGATCAAGTTGTTGGATGGTGTAGTGCGCATGTTAACAAATGCCTTGATCTAATAAACTGAGACACATGTACAGATCATTTCCAAGCAGTTTTCCAAAGATCAGAAGTAATTTTATCCATTAATATTTCACACCAAACCAAAATCTGCACCCCCTGAACATAGCATGGCCGGTTTCACAAAAAACCAAAATATATTTGATTTTATCGTCCAGTCTAAAATTCCAAAAGTTTGTGACAGTCAAGACCATAAATTGTCTCGAAAAATTCAAAGCACACACTTGAAATAGTTCTCTTTCATAGCAATTTTCAAAATCAATTTGCAGAACACTTTCCAGAAATTAAAAATAAAAACGCTCATTGTTATAGAGAATTTGAAAAAAAAAAGTCGTTTTAATTTCTTTTGAGAAATAAGTTCTTGTGAATCCCAATAAGTTGGTTGAGTGAAAGCGTGACAATGATTCAGCAAATAAGAGGTTACTACCTCAAGTTTGCTAAGAATCCCGTCATCAGCCAAAAAAACCCTTGTGACCACTAACAGATTTCCCATGTCAGTAACTTCACACCCCCTGGATTAATCGAAGCGAGCGTAAGTTGTTCTAGATACCCGATTATCAAGAGGAGAAGAAGAAAAGCACAAGTGACATTTTTTTTCAAAACAAAAAATCATAAACAACTTGTGAAAACCACTAACCATGGTAAAAAGTTGTTGAACTTTTCTGCGATACTGATTTTGAAAGCAACCTAAAAACTGTTCTGCGACACTAATTTTGAAAACAACCGCTAATAGTTGCTTAAACTCACATCTACGTAATCACATCAGTCAATTTCTGGCGCAGCACAAGTAGATCAATGCATGTTGTGTCACTAACCTGCAAGGAGAAAACAAGTAAAATTACTTGTAAAATTGCACTCATTGAACAACCTTGGGTTTATGAAACAGAAATTAATTTGGGTTCTTGAAATATACCTCAGTTTTTATAGTGTGAAGGAAACTATCATTAACTTGAGTGGAAGCACAGCTAACAACTTCCAGTCCTTCCTCAAGCAGTAGTTCAAGCACTCTTGATAGGGGAAAGACTTCATCTCTTAACGAACTATTAATCAGAATTTCCAGTCCGCCGAGGCAATGACCGACTGTGATGCTAATGGGGAAGCAATTACTTGAGGTTGAACTTGATGTGTTTGAATTGGAAACCATATGTAGGGCCTCTCTCTTGATTTTCAGTTCTTCGATTGTCTTCTCCATGTGTTTTATGTAGTTCACACTCTCCTGAATGTGATCCGACATCGAACGCTTTCCCTGAAAACACCATCAAGATCAACCTTTTAGGGGCCTAATTATTCAAACACAATCACATTTTAGAGAGAAAAAAAGAGAAAATAATCTTTCTCGTCGGAATTCAAGAGGGAGAAACTGATTTGAACAACCATTTTATTAGGGTCTTAAATCTTGGAATTATAGAAAGAAAAAAAAAAAAAAGCAACGAGGAATCATTGCAAGACCCATTTAAGCGTATAACCTTGGCATACTAGAGTGGTCTTACTGTTACGATCCACTGAAATTCAATTCAGTAGTGAAAAGAAAAGCATATAACAGAAGGAGAAGACGAAAGGAAAGTAGGAAAATTCTTCACCTTGATATAGTCAAGAGGGAGAAGAGATCGGAGCGATGCATGAAGGTTACCCATTTCTTGCCTTCTTTTCCTCTCGATCTCCTTGTGAGCTGCTTTCTGCTTGTTATCATTCGCGGTAGTCGTCTCATCATCTTTTTCCTCCGGAATGGCAACTAATTTCTGCTGCCTCTTCCCAACCCTCTTTGTAGAATATTTTTTGCTTCTTTCCAGAGAGGCATCATCCATGATCAGATCTTCAAACACCCACTCCTCGCTTTCTTCAACTGGAAACATTGGCCCAATTTTGATTTATTAATGGAGATATGGTTCTCGTGTATCAATGGAGGTGATAAAGAAAGAGATACGTTGGTTAGGGTTTGAGATTTTCTTGACAGGAAAGGGAGACAAAGAGGATTAAAGAAAGACCCTAAAACCTGCTGTTGTTTAAAAGCTTGACGGTGGGTACTGTAGGTTTATACAACTGCAGCCCCACCCTTCTCTATTCACACTTGGTGGGTTTTTAAAGTATCACAAGCAACTAATAATATATATATATATATATATATATATATAACACCTCCAATAATGTAAGCGCCCTTTTTTTTTTTTCATTAATTCGTCATTCATAATCTATTACATGGATGGAAGAATGGGACTCGATCTCGTGATGCAGTGTGGGGCATCCAAGAACTCTATTGTATGAGCTAGAGCTAGCCACCACTTGAATTATGTGAGTGTGCGCTTGAAATTATAAACTTAACATGGTACGAAAATTATAGTTTCCATGGGATACATCCAACCAAAAGTTGAATGTCAATGGAAAAAAAACCCACATAATTAAGCTAAGGCCCACAATGGCTCACAAAATAGGAATATGGTTTTTTTTGGAAACTATAATTTCCTCGATGGCTCACAAAAAATAATGAACATAAACAACACTGTACATGATTTGTTGTTATAAGGTTTCCAATCACACCTCGTGTGTGTATATATATAACAGTGAGCTCCCCGTCAGGTATACCTGAGGAGATTCCCATCAGAGACTCCTATCTCTTGATTAAATTTTCATGATCTGAAAACTGATCGGATCAAGTCCTTCCCAGTATTTTTTTTTCACTAATTTCTAGCGAAGACCCTTTGAAACATCTTTTAAACACATTAGACGGTTCGGATCATAAAAATTTGATCTGGAAATTAGAGAATTGTAGGAGACTTTATATCCATCTCATAATCAATTGGCAATGAGTTGTCCCAACATATATTAAGTGATCACTCATTCCACTTCTAAGCAACGTGGGACAATATTTTTTGATATCCCCCCTCATGAGTGATCACGTCTGTCATCGTGTAGTGTGGATTGTGAATTTTTTTTTAATATGGGGTAGAATGGGCTCTGCTCTGATACCATGTGGAAACTTTATGTCAAACTCAAAATCAATTGGCAATGAGTGGAGAAGTCTCAGCATATATTAAGTGATCACTCATTCCACTCCTAAGCAATGTGAGACAATATTTGTTAACAGTCCTTGATGGGAATCTCATCAGGTATACCTGATTGAAAGTTTGTTGTATGTATATATGTATATGTATATCGTATGTGATACACCGGATGTGTAATTATTACAAACTTATAAAAAAAAATCCCAAGTCTTTTCTGCAAAATGTTAACCAATTATTTTAATTTAACTTATAAAAAAGTATGTTTAAATTGATCCTAATTACTTGTATCTTCCTTAATTGTAAGTTGAGAGGTGAATTTTCTTTAATTCTCATATTCTGCCAAATTAATGCAATACGGGAGAAGATATATAAGCGCTCCTTTATGGATACCTTAATCACAAAGTAATTATGATTTAAATCTAAGTAAATGCAAAGCCCTTATTGGAAAAGAGAAAATCGGCGAAGAGGTAAAGAACAAGACTAATAAGGAAGGTTAAGGAATTAGAAGAGGGGAGTGAACTGAGAAAGGTTAGATGATGATTTATTGATGTGGAGGTTTTAATTTTTCTTATTTCCCCAAATAAAAATGTTTGGTATAATACACGTGCTTAGTAACTGTAATATAGGTTTGGTGGTCAAGGTCTGCATGCACTTAGGTATTTGCTCCCTCCTAATCTTTCAGATTCAAAACTTTTCAAGTGCAATCAACTTCTTTGGTGTCTGCCCATACAACATTTTATTCCGAATTTGATTGGGCTCTATTGGTAGACGAAGGGACTAATCCTTCAAGATTAGTCAAACTATGCGTAAATTGAGCCGAACTCTATGAAAATAACTATAGTTAAGGCCGGGAACAGAAGTACCACAAAATACAAATTGACCACACAAATCAAAGAAACTTCTGTCCCTATCGGAAAGCAGCATATATGCCCGGAAGCCAAAAACCAACATTCATAGGCTATCAGCAAATCTTTAAAATCTTGTTGACCACAGAGGAAAGCTACTGCATTTGCAATTGGAAAGATGAATTTTTCCACGGCAATATATTATATACTATCTTTTAGTGGGCGGAAAAATTCTTCTCCAGAAAATTTGACTTTCAAACCGGCTCTAAGCAGTCAGGTCAATAGTTATAACAATCATTTGAGGTGAACTAAAGTTTATAGAGGTTCATTTTTAATCTTTAAACCGATCCAACCTGTAGTGGGCCGAAATATAACGATTAAATGGATTAAGATTGGATCGGGCCAAAGGCAGGAGAGCCTACAAATCAAGGGAGCCTATATAAAGTAAGAGAGGGGAACCCTAAAAGGTACACAATTCAATACACTCCACTTCAATACTCTTATCTGGTACTTCTCTCTAAGTATATTGCTAGACCGTCGGAGTGCCTTCCCTAGCCAAATTCCGACCAAGTTGGGCACTAACGGCGGATATTACGTGTGCAAAGACACCAGGAAGGCCAGATCTTGTTACTACGGTGGAAATAAGTCAACTCATAAGGTTCATCTGAAGCTAAGACACCACACTACCCATCGCAATCTTACGTTGTGTGGCATAGGGTAAGTGGAGGCCTCTCGTACCACACTCATTTTGCACTAGGTTTCTTCTGCCGAGCAGGGTAGTTCAAAAGGATTTGACTCTTACCGAGACTCGAACTATAAACCTAAACGTACTTACTTTTGTCATTCCTAACTATCATTTGAGCTAATAAATGATTCAATATACAACAGTACGTTAACCTTGTAGACTTAGACATTTTATATGAGGAGACATTGCCTATCAAAAAACACAATGTCTATGAGATCCAATGTATTTTGTGAAATCCATGTACATCGAAGAATACATTTGCATTCGAATTTGTATCTTTTAGCATTGCTCTTTTGAAAGTGACTCGCGCTTGCTTGTGAAGCTCTAACAATATTTTTGAACGGCATGAAGCTCTAACAATTGGAAAGTTCTTTGGTGGTCCATGCGCCCATTAACATTGGTCGGTTAAAGGGCGAAGGAAAGGCAATAAAAGAAGTTATACAAATATATAAAGAAAGAGTGTTGTTTAATTGGCTTCAATTATATGCAGGCATGATTTGGGACAAGTAGGAGCTTATGTAGTGAAAAGGTATGTAAATGACTAGGATACCTAAAGCAACATATTTTCCTTTTTTGTTTTTTTTAACAATTCTAGTGCGGGGCTAATTTACGCCCACCTCGACTAATTCCGGAGCTCATTCCATTGCCTAATTCTGGGGAGCTGAATTAAAGCCGAGAGCAAAATTCCTTATTTATTGGCCCTAAAGAAATTAATTCGGACCTATGATCTTAGGAATGAGTGAATTCCGAACTCCCAGATCTTGATCATTAGGCCAATCCTGGGAGATTAGGTGAATTCCGAACTCCCTAAAGAAATTACGTCGCTGGTAGTGGTTGTGGAAGCCATTGGGAGATTAGGTGATATTACAAAGATTAGACCAAGGGTATCTATTCAAATTATACTTGGGGGAATCTTTCCCACCACTTGCTTCTAAAAAATAGTTATTAAAAAAAAAAACCCAAAAAAAAAAAAAAAAGAGCTTGATTCTAAACAATACATAGCATGATACACCATCTCCCCGTGATTTTTCACCTTATTTTTTTAAAGAAAAAAGGGCGAAGAGTATAAATTTCGTCCACCATCAGCGAAAACCGTTCCGCCACTGTCATTGTGGGCTCCACCGTGTGTTTATTGTTATAATCTGAACTATTCATCTTGTAAGGTCACAGAGTAATATCCAATAAAAAAATCAGCTTGATTAGATATCAATAGGTATATCAGAAATTGAATTTTAATTTATAAAATGGATGGTTAATTTGATTCTATCAGTAATTTAAAGTTAAACTCTCCATGACTGTCGATTTTCTGAACAAAAATTTAATTTTTAATATGACTATCGATGTCTGATCAAGCTAACTTTTAGCATAAATGTACTACTTGAAAGGCCCTACAAGTTAAAAGTTTAAATTTTGAATAAGCGCACAGTGGAATCCATAATGACGGTGACGGAAAACCCAAAGTTTCCACCCAAAGTTTGAATCGGTATGAACATCATTGGTTGGCCGAAATTTAGATCGAAAATGACTGAAAACCCAAAGTTTCCACCCCTGGTATAAATAATTTAAACTCCAAATCTCTCTCCATTTCTTTTGTGTTTTAATAGGTACCACGTGAGAATTTCTGAGTTATAAAAGCTTGTGGACAGTGGACTTCGGTAGACTTCACCCTCATTTTTCCATACCAAGTTTGAATCGGTATGAACATCATTGGTTGGCCGAAATTTAGATCGAAAATGACTGTTGTCTTATGTTAATGGTCGATAGTGACAATTTACAATTTGTGCTCCATGACTGTGGAAGTGCCATTCCTCATTGGATTTTGGACAAACTTTCAGTTTGAATCACAATTTTCAATCAGTTCTTAAAGACTGAGCCAAGAGAATATGAAATTAACAAACACTTCGCCCCCAATCCTGCAAAAATCACATGGAAATTAACAAACACTTTGCCCTCAATCCTGCAAAAGTCTCATGTCCAGTCTTTTTTAGGTCTAGCTTGTTCTAGTTTTGGGCCTGGAGGGACCCACAATAAATATTGAAATCGTTAATTTTGTAGAGCTAGTAGGTTGCCGATTTAAAAAAAAATTAGCTTGTAGAAATATGTTTCGTTCATGTACCAATCAATGTTTACTCGATCTAAATTTTTATGAGGATTACATACAAAAGTACATTGATTAACCGGTGATACAGATCAAGTGTCATTGTTGGAATAGTTGGGCAATATAGCCTAGTTCACACATAGAGGAAGGAACAGGCAAAATGCAGCTGAATTCGAGTTACAAAAACTTGAGTGGGTTTTAGTTAATCCTAGTTGGGGTCAAGACAAAAATGGATCCTTGCAAATGTCCAGTTGAGGGCAGCTTGGCCCATTGGATAGTCACATAATTCGGGAACAGGCCAGGCCTATCATTTTTTGAAGAAGCTTAGGCCCAAGTCAATCTTGGGCTCACACTTCTTTTCGGGGAGAAAAGTTGAGTTCCAGGCCTCTGGTAGGTCGATTTGTCCATATGAGCATCCACACCAATGAGTGTCATTTTGCCAGAAAAATGGCGATGGACCTATGTCTATGCTATTTTGCCATTGTCAATCTCTCTCTCTCTCTCTCTCTCTCTCTCTCTCTCTCTCTCTCTCAAATTAATCATATATGAAAAGGGTAATGATTTTCACCCCCCATTTCTCATAAATGCACTCCATTTTTTGTTTTTTGGTGGGAAAATTACTCATGAAAATTCACTACAAGATAAAAAAAAATGGTGCATTTATAAGAAAATATGTTGTGAAATCATTTTCCGTATGAAGAATGAATACACATTTGGTAAATGATTTTGACACTCCACTTTTTGATAACGACAATCCAGTATTTGTCTTTTAGTGTTCAAAATACACATAAGATGAGCACTAAAAAAATAAATATTGGAGTGTGGTTATCAATATTTGGAGTGCCAAAATCATTTCGCAATATGTTTGCCTAGTTCGAGAGAATTTTTGGTTTGAGGGAACACCCACTGTGCCATTTTTTTTTTTTTTTTGCCATTTAGAGAAATGGCGAGGAATTCTGCCATTTTTGGCATGCCGAGGCTTTAAAACTTATGCTCTTGGCCGAAGTGGCTAAGTCACTTGGGTGCGTTAGCGCGAGGACGAAAGCGTCTTTCCAAAAAAAATTCAATTACTTAAATTCACGAGAGCTTAGAATGATGAGCCGATGATTGAGAGAGGAAGACTAGAGGATTACATGACCTACTTCTAGGCCCACCCATGGTATAGGGCGGGCGGGAGGAAGGGGGGTGTTGTGCACAGCTGCGCCCCTCGGCCGTCTGATCGTGTTTTGGATGGCTCGGATGCATTCGGCAATTTTAATTTTATTTTGATTTATTTTTACCTGTAAAAAATCAAAACACATCTGAGCCATCCAAAACGCGATCGGACGGCCGAGGGGCGCACAACATGACTGTGCACAGTTGAGGCGAGTGTTTGCGGTAACGATGGAACCAATACCCAAGTTCAGGCTGCTTTCTTCACTTCAGTTGTTTTATTTTGTGATGTTTCAAACATCTTATCGTTAAAATTTTCAAGACGCAGAAAAACTCATCCAAGAGAGACAATGATCATCTTGAATTAGTAATAGCCAAACTAGTGGAGACAAAAGCAAATCAGAATCAGAATAGACTAGCTGCCTTGCAACTTGCAAGAGCAGTTTCATTCTCGATCTTTACACCACAGCCCTTACATTTACGGGTATGTCCTTGAGCCAGACTCCGAAATTAGTTTCTAATTACACTTATAATGTCAATTGCAAAAATTGCTCACATGGTGATTCGAGGAAGTATACACTACACCAGTACAAAAAAACTTCACTTCTTCAAATTAAAGAAAAGAAGAAGAAGAAGAAGAAGAAGAAGAAGAAGAGGTAAAAAATGGACTAAAAAATGAACAAGACCGTAAAGAAAATTGGTTTAGAAAAAAGAAATTTAGGATAACCTAACGAAAAAACAAACAAAAACTTATTACATGAGTTTATAAAGTATAAGAAGCAGAACGTCAATTGTATACTTAATCTGGGAGGCCCCACCAGAGCAATCCACATCGGTGAGATTGAGAAGAATAAAATGGTATATAACGAAACATCTCAAGTTAACTTGAGGTTAACCTTTTGAGCTACGTGGTTAAGCTAAGGGTTAGCAAGTCAGTTGGAACAGGTCGTTACATAATCATTCGCTGGTTTTAAATTTGAACTCGATTTTAATAAATCATTGATGCATATGATGAACTTTTTCTAATCCTATCAAAATAATTTTTTAGTTCTTTTATTTGCTCTCATAAGGAGGGGGAATCTCCCACATTTCTCCCCCACAAACCTATAATTTTATACCCCCACAAAAGCCACCTAAAAAGTATGCACTCTAGTTAATTGGCCCTCGTGCAGGTCATTGATAAACTTTCATCACTCCCGACTAACTTAATCATCCAAAAATCTTTAACAAAAACGCCACGGGTCCTTGGAATTGTTTTGCAGGAATCTACTAAAAAAATGAATGATCATTGTGTACCTACTATATCTGCTAACTATGGGTGCACACCGGCCCGACAGTCCGCCCAGCCTAGCCCTGTTTTTTTAAAGGGTTTGGGATAAATATTTAGGCTTAGAGCGCCAGGCTGGGTTGAGATTTCAAACCATTCAAATTGTCTACAACGAATAACACAACATTTGACACAACAATAATCGGAGCCCCACGCTTACAATCGAACCCATTCAAGTTGTTTAAAATATGTTTTTAAGGTTACTTGTAAAAAATCAACTCATTTGGATATCGGTATAGGCTTGATCGGTTCATTCAAATTTACCCTGTAAAATCTAACAGGAATCAACTAAATGAACTGATCAAGCCATTACTGATATTCAAATGGGTTGATTTTTTACAAGTTATCTTAAAAACATATTTTAAATAAATTGAACGGTTCCGATAATTCGCGTGTGGTTCAAAAAATATTTTTTGTGTCAAATGTTGTGTTATTCGTTGTGTTAACGGAACCGTCCCCATATATGTATATTACCACTAGAACCTAGTGGCTTACTGCTTAGGGTTAGATTATCTTGATGAAGAGATGCACCTCATCTCCTCTTATTCAGTGCTTTACTTACACTTTAATTTATATGTCTGTTTTTTATAATTTTTGTAAAGACTTAGAACTTTAAGTATATTATTACGGTTGTGCATTGTAATTGTGATCGTTATAGTTGATTAATTTATGTTTGTAATAACATGCTTTAGAAAAATAAATAGGCTTTGTTGGACAGGTTTGAGAAATTAAAATTTTATTTGAACTAGACTTGGGCATATCAAATGAAGCCCGATTGTAAATGGACTTTGCTTGAAAATGTACAAATCTTGTTATTATCATTCGCTGGTTTTAAATTTGAACTCGATTTTAATAAATCATTGATGCATATGATGAACTTTTTCTAATTCTATCAAAATAATTTTCCAGTTCTTTTATTTGCTCTCATAAGGAGGGGGAATCTCCCACATTTCTCCCCCACAAACCTATAATTTTATACCCCCACAAAAGCCACCTAAAAAGTATGCACTCTAGTTAATTAGCCCTCGTGCAGGTCATTGATAAACTTTCATCACTCCCGACTAACTTAATCATCCAAAAATCTTTAACAAAAACGCTACGGGTCCTTGGAATTGTTTTGCAGGAATTTACTATAAAAATGAATGATCATTGTGTACCTACTATATCTTCTAACTATGGGTGCACACCGGCCCGACAGTCCGCCAAACCTAGCCCTATTTTTTTAGAGGGCTTGAAATAAATATTTAGGCCCATAGCGCCGGGTTGGGTTGAGATTTCAAACCAATTTACTAAATTAGCTAGGTTTGAGAAATTTCTCTAAGACCCAGCTCGGCCTGGTATATATATATATATATATTACCACTAGAACCTAGTTGCTTACTGCTTAGGGTTAGATTATCTTGATGAAGAGATGCACCTCATCTCCTCTTATTCAGTGGTTTACTTGCACTTTAATTTATATGTCTGTTTTTTATAATTTTTGTAAAGACTTAGAACTTTAAGTATATTATTACGGTTGTGCATTGTAATTGTGATCGTTATATATAGTTGATTAATTTATGTTTGTGATAACATGCTTTAGAAAAATAAATAGGCTTTGTTGGACGGGTTTGAGAAATTAAAATTTTATTTGAACTGGACTTGGGCATATCAAATGAAGCCCGATTGTAAATGGACTTTGCTTGAAAATGTACAAATCTCGTTATTATCAAGTATAGGCCAGGCCTGAACCCGGCCCAGCCCGGTGCATGTGCGCCCCTACTCCTAACCCTGTTGCAAGTGAAACACATCGCACTAAAAGCGAATTACATCGCCCCCGTGACACCAATATTATGGCCAGATTATTTTGTTCTTTTGAACGGGATTATGGCAAGATCATTCACGAACAATATATATGCCCTTCACGCGTATATATATATATATATAGGGTAACAGTGTAAA
This sequence comes from Vaccinium vitis-idaea, assembly GCA_963854785.1. NCBI lineage: Eukaryota > Viridiplantae > Streptophyta > Magnoliopsida > Ericales > Ericaceae > Vaccinium > Vaccinium vitis-idaea. Next base: position 38,092,793 of record OY978224.1, on the reverse strand, counting down.
GCAAGGTGATTAGCTGAGTCAAGTGAAGTGTCATTAAGCCTAGTTAGTTAAGAGTTTGGTTGTAGTTCAGTGGGATTAGTACCCACTTGTTAGTGTCAACTGTCAAGTCTTGTATCTGCATGTCTTTCTTTCTGTTAAGACACAAATGAAAATTGATTTCTCAGGTGGCAACTCATGTAATTGTCACGCAAAGCAGAAATGAAAATTGATTTCTCTAGAAATGTTTCTTCAGACTTTCTCTCTCTTACTTTTCTTTAAACAACCTTTTCATCTCTCCATCTGAATTAATTATCCTTTTCACGAAAGGTAAATCTTGACATTTTAGGCATGAAAAAACCAAGTGAATAGTTCTATCTCGACGGGACATGTATTAATCTACTAATCAAAATACAGCCACCTACAAAGAAAAAAAAAAAGGAAAAAATAAATATATAAACAGAATTCGTAGATGACGGTACTAATGGGTTGTTATTAACATTTTCTAATTATAAATATTTGCCTCTATTGTAGGTAAATTAAGACATGTAGCAGACAACGTTTTGCGTTCCAAGTAAATTAAACCTGATTATCAATACTCAAACATATATGTGAGGATATGAATTCTCCAATATCATGTCACAAGGCAAAGGTGGATGAGTTGGATATTTGTGTGATGGCTAAATACAATCAAATATTTAGGGAGAGACGTTAGAGAAGAGAAGTAATAGCTTACCCTCTACCTCAAACTCTCACCAGCAAAAAAAAAAAAGCTTTGGAAATATGTATAATTATTTAAGATGCATGTAAAATGGTCCGGACACATAACTACAAAACCAAATATAGTTCATTAACTCTAATTACTCAACACCGCACTTCTTTTATCTACATATCCAGTGGCCACCAATGAAGGATCCAACTCCTATCCAGTTTCCTTGAGACCAGTTTGGGCCTTTGTAAGCCCCTACCTACTTGGCCCGCAATAATGATGGAAATCATTCATTTTACAGAGCTTGTTGAGTAATATATACATGAAAAATTAGTTTGATCAGTAATCGATAAATGTATAAACAAAATGGCTTTGTGCAAGGAAAATTGAAAAATAAAATATGATTTGAAACTTATATTTCTTTTTTTTTCCTTGCACAAATCTGTTTTATTCCTAATTCCTACAGCTATTGATTTTCCATCAATTCTAATTTTTTTTATAACGAGCTCTACAAAATGACCGATTACGATCATTGTTGTGGCCCAAGTATAAAGCTACAACGACCCAAATTGGACCAGTTAGGACACAAGGAAAACTGGATGGGAGCTTCATCCCACATAATTTTGTAGACAGGTTCCTACTTGCATCAACCTGCCAAATTACTTGAACTAATAAGAACTTCCACATCTATGACTCTTGATCCACATGCATCAAGGGGTGGGAATACTTGACATGAAAAATAGAATAAATTTATATAATTGAGCTAAAAATAAATATTTTTTATGACTAATTTTATACATTGGACATTAGTTTGATGAACTGTCAAGTTAAAAAAATAAAAATAAAGCTAAAATTAGGACTTTTTGACATAACATGACAACACAAACCCAATATGACCCAAAACATAACACGAAAATTTGGTGAGTTGAAAAATATTGAGGGAAATCATAAAAAAGATTCCGATACACAACACAAAATTACCTCATGCCCACCCTACATGCATGTATGACTCTTCAACTTAGGATGCATGCCTTCAATTTACTCTTCACATCGATAGATATCTGCCTTGTACTTACATACATGAATCAAAAGATTCTTGTACCATGTGTCTAATAGAAAATACAATAATGCCTGAATCAAGTTTACCTTGTGCCATTGAGAGTTTCCGTAGTCGTAACTTCAGGGCTCCGAAATTAATCAAAGTGCGCTCAAGTTAATTAGTATGAATATTCGGTTATATAAAAAGAAACCGCCACTCTACAAAGATCAAGTAATTGATTATGAGTGACAAATGCCTTGATCTAATAAACTGAGACAAATGTATAGATCATTCCCAAGCAATTTTCCAAAGATATCAGAAGTAACTTCATCCATTAATATTTCACACCAAACCAAAATCTGCACCCCTTGAACATAGCATGGTCGGTTTCACACACAAAATATATATATTTGATTTTATCGTCCAGTCTAAAATTCCAAAAGTTTGTGACAGTCAAGAGCATAAATTGTCTCGAAAAATTCAAAGCACATTGTCACTTGAAATAGTTCTCTTTCATAGCAATTTTCAAAATCAAATTTGCAGAACACTTTCAGAAACAATTTTTGAAAATAAAAAACACTCATCGTTATAGACAATTTGAAAGAAATCATTTTAATGTCTTTTGAGAATTAAGTTCTTTTGAATCCCATATGTTGGTTGAGTGGAAGTGTGACAGCAATTCAGCAAATAAGAGGTTACTACCTCAAGTTTGCTTGTAAGAATACGGTCACCCGTCACCAGCCAAAAAAAAAACCCTTCGGACCACTAACAGATTTCTCATGGCAGTAACTTCAGAACCCCCGGATTAATCGAAACGAGCATAAGTTGGCCCTGATACCCGATTATTAGGAGAAGAAGAAAAGCCTAAGTGACTTCTTTTCCAAAATGAAAAATCATAAAACAAGTTGTGAAAACCATTAACCATGGTAAAAAGTCCTTGCAAACATTTCTGCCATACAAATTTTGAAAACAAACTTAAAACTGTTCTGCGATACTGATTTTGAAAACCACCACCAATAGTTCCTTAAACTCACATCTAGTTAATCACATTAGTCAATTTCCGTCGCAGCACAGATAGATCAATGCATGTCCTGTCACTAACCTGCAAGGAGAAAATAAATTACTTGAAAATTGCACTTATTGAACAACTTTGAAACCCTAAGTTGTGCAAAAAAAAAAAATGAGAAACCCTAAACTTAGAAACAGAACTTAACCAGAAATATACCTCAGTTCTTATAGTGTAAAGGAAACTATCATTAACTTGTGTGGAAACACAGCTAACAACATCCAGTCCTTCCTCAAGCAGTAGTTCAAGCACTCTTGATACGGGAAAAACTGCATCTCTTAACCCACTATTAATCAGAATTTCAGCACCGCCGACGCAATGACTGACTGTGATGCTAATGGGGAAGCCATTACTTGAGGTTGAACTTGATGTGTTTGAATTGGAAACCATATATTGGGCGGCTAGGTCCTCTCTCTTGATTTTCAGTTCTTTGATTGTCTTCTCCATGTGTTTTATGTAGTTCACACTCTCCTGAATGTGATCTGACATCGAACGCTTTCCCTGAAGACACCATCAAGATAAACCTTTTAGGGACCTTATTGTTCAAACACAATCGCAGTTTAGAGAGAAGAAAGAGAGAATAATCTTTCTCGTCGGAATTCAAGAGGGAGAAACCGATTTGAACAACCATTTGTTAGGGTCTTAAATCTTGCTAGTATCTTTTGCAGAAGTTTAAGAGGAAGAAATTATTGGCAGACCCATTTAAGCATATACATGACTGGTATGTTGTAATTGTAAATACTGGAGCGGTCTTGCTGTTACGATCCACTGAAATTCAGTAGTGAAAAGAAAAGCCTATAACAGAACGAGAGGACGATAGGAAATTAGGGAAATTCTTCACCTTGATATATTCAAAAGGGAGAACAGATCGGAGCGATGCATGAAGGTAACCCATTTCTTGCCTTCTTTTCTTCTCGATCTCCTTGTGAGCTGCTTTCTGCTTGTTATCGTTCGCGATATTCGTCCCATCGTTTACCTCTGGAATGACAACTAATTTCTGCTGCCTCTTCCCAACCCTATTTGCAGAATAGTTTTTGCTTCTTTCCTGTGAGGCATCAATATCCATGATCAGATCCTCAAACACCCACTCCTCGCTTTCTTCAATTGGAAAGATAGCCGCAATTTTGATTTATTAATGGAGATATGGTTCTCGTGTATCAATGGAGGTGATAAAGAAGCAGATACGGGGAAACGGGTTAGGGTTTGAGATTTTATTGACCGGAAAGGAGGACAATGAGGGATTAAAAAAAGGACACTTGAACCAGGTGTTGTTTAAAAAGCTTGATGGTGGGTACTGTAGGTGTATACAACTGAAACCCCACCCATCTTTATTCACACCTGGTGGGTTATTAAAGTATGTTACAAGCAACAATTTATATATATAACAACACCTCCAATAATGTAGGTGCCATTTGATGACTAATAATGTTGCATTGGTCATATTTGTACCATGTTTTCTTTATCATCGAGTGAGTGTTTTTTAATGACTCACCCTAATTGACCTGTTAACTCTTAACATAACCACGTAACTTAAAAAGGTTAAACTCAAATTATACAGCAAATTGTCTTATATAATACTCACATTTTCCCTAAGTCACCGATGTGGGACTTAGAATTGGGGTATCACAATCTCCCGACCTTCTAATGCAACGTCCTCCTTCCCCCGGTGGCCATGGTGTAGCACTTAGTTCTACATAGCACTCTGCTCCAACTCTGGGATTCAAGAGGTGGTTCTTGTAGATAATAGAGGTGGCTCCCACCATGTAGACCGGGGTTGTGCTCTGATACCACTCGTAACGACCCGCCCCATCTGATCTGCTAACTCTTAACAGCGTGGCTCAAAAGGTTAACCTTAAGTTATACACTAGCTGGTCAAATTGTCTTATATAATACTCACATTTTCCCTAAGCCGCCGATGTGACACTTAGAATTGGGGTATCACAATTTTTGACATTCTTGTATTATTGGCACAATGGGTTCATAGGGAACCCATTAATATCCAATTATATGAGTGTGCACTTGAAATTAATTATAAACTTAACACGTAAGAAAATTATAGCTTCCATAGGATACATCCAACCAAAATTTGAAATGTTATTGGGAAAAAACCACATAATTAAGCTGAAGGCCACAGTGGCTCACTAAATAGGAATAAGGTCTGTTATGGAAATTATAATTTCCTCGATGGCTCACAAAAACAAACATAAGCATTGTTAATTTGTTGTTATAAGGATTCCAATCACGCCTCTTATAGGTTTGATTACTAAAAAATTTACTTGCCGTGAACCTAAAAAAAAAAAAAAAAAAGGGGGGGTTCCGGGGACTCCGCCGTCCCTTAGGGATGGCAGGGCCTGCCAATCTCGGTCGTCCAAACGTGTTTTGGACGGACTAGATTTAAGGGGAGTTAAAATATCCAAAACATCCTTTGGCACCCCTCAAATTTGGGTTATCCAAAACACCTTTGGACGGCAGAGATCGGGTTGGCATGCCCTGCCATCCCTAAGTGACGACAGGGTGCTGAGTTCAAAAAAAGTATGCAAACTTACATCTTATGTGATGTACTGGATGACTAATTATTACAAACTTATTATTAAAAAAAAACCCACGTCTTTTCTGCAAAATATTTACTATTTATTTTAATTTAACTTATAAAAAAGCATGTCTTAAATTGATCGTAATTACTTCTATCTCACCTTAATTGTAAGTTGAGAGGTGAATTTTCTTTAATTCTCATGTTCTTAGTCTGCCAAATTAATGCAATACGGGATAAGATAAACATTTCTTTATGGATAACTTAATCACAAAGTAATTATGATTTAAATCTAAGTAAATGAAAAGCCTTTTTGGAAAAGAGAAATAGGAAAAGAGGTAAAGAACAAAACTAATAAGGAAGTTAGAGGAATTGACAGAGAGTGGTTATATGATGTATTGATGTGGAGATTTTAATTTTTCTTATTTTCCAAAATAAAAATGTTGGGTATACTACACGTGCTTAGTATATAGACTGTAATACAGGTTTGGTGGCCAAGGTCCGCATGCACTTTGGGATTTTCTCTCTTATAAAATTTCAGGTTCAAAAACCTCTCAATTAAGTGCAATTAACTTCTATGGTGTTAGTCTAAACGACATTTTGCTCCGAATTTAATTGGGCTCTATTTGTGGACGAAATGACTCTGCGTAAGCTGAGCCAAACATTTGAGTTATAAAAATGACTATAGATAGATAACATTAGGGTAAGAGTAGTACCACAAAATACAAATTGACCATACAAATCAAGGAAACTTCTTTCCCTATCGGAAAACAGCATATATGCCTGGAAGCCAAAACTAACACTCATAGCCATAGGCTATCAGCAAATCTTTAAAATCTTGTTGACCACTGAGGAAAGCTACTGCGTTTGCAACAGGAAAAATGAATTTTTCCAAGGCACTATATATACTATTATCTTGTAGTGGGTGATCAATTCTTTCTCCAAAAAATTTGGCTTTCAAACCTGCTCTGAGTAGTCAGGTCAATGGTTATAACAATCATTTCAGGTAAACTTAAAGTTTATAGAGGTTCATTTTTAATAACCCTAGACCTATCCTACCCATTGCATTTTACACTAGGTTTCTTTGCCTAGCAGGTTTGTTCAAAAAGATTTGACTCTTACCAGACTCGAACTATAAACTTAAATGTATGAAGAGATATCGGATCTTGTTATTTTTGGAAAGGAAAGTGATCGGGACACAGATGTGTTTGGGATAATATGTTTGAGATCCACATCATTTTGTAGAGCCCGTGTACATCGCCGAATACATTTGTGTTCGAGTCTGTATGTTTTGCATTGATATAAAAATTGAAAGTGATTCATGCTTGCCCATGAAGCTCTAGTACGTTCTTTCCCCAAAAAAATTGGAGTACGTTCTTTGGTGGTCCATTTGTTCGTACATTGGTCGGCAAAGGAAAGGCAATAATAACACCAGGTATACAAAAATACAAAGAAAAGAGTGTTGTTGAATTGGCTTCAATTAGTTGAATTGGCTTCAATTATATGAAGGCATCATTTGGGACAAGGAGGAGCTTATGTTGTGAAAAGGTATGCAAATGACTAGGAAGATACCTAAAGCAACATCATTTTTTTTTTAATAACTCTAATGTCCAGGCCACCTTACGCCTATCTTGACTAATCCTGGGACTCAATCTCATCGCCCAATTGCGAGGTGTTCAATTAAAGCTGAGAGCAAAACTCCGTACACTGGCCCCAAAAGAGTTAATAACAAGTGAAAATTTTTGAACATGTAATCTTAAGAGAGCAAATTTCTAAGTTCTAGGCCTTGATCACCAGACCAATTCTTGGGGTATGCAACGTAGTAGCTTTTTCCAACCAAATGAAATCCAGAACTGATTGTATATTTCTGGTAGTGGTTGGGAAGCAATTGGGAGATTAGGTGATATGGTACTACAAAGATTAGACCATGAGGCTATCTGTACAAAATACTTGGGGGGGAATCTTTCCCCACAACTTGCTTCTTAAAAATAGATATTAAAAAGAGAGAGCATAATTGATCAGAATTAATACATAGCATGGTACATCATCTTCCCATAATTTTTCATATCAATTTTTTTTAAGAAAAAGGACAAAGAGTATAAATTATGTCCACCGCCGGTGAAAACCGTTTCCATCATCGCCATTGTAGAATCCACCGTACGTTTATTGTTATAATCTGAATTATTCATCTTGTGAGGCCGCAGAGTTATATATCCAAGCAAAAAATCAGCTTGATTTGGACATGATATCAGAAATGAACAGTCTGATTCTGTCAATAATTTCAAGACTTATTGATATTATCAGTCCCTAAAGTATTACTCGCATGCCGTTTGGGTCCCCAACAAACCAATTGTTTCAATTTTCCGTTTAAACGGTCCCCAACAAACCAATTGTCGCAACTCTCCATAAATTGATTGGATAAATAACAAATATCACACTTAAGGTTTATATTTGCGTGTAGTTAATCCCCCTACCCAATTTCTACAAGGTTTATTCAGATCTTTTTCACATTTGTTTTTTTTTCGTCAAGTTTTTTCGGATTATTGGTTCGTCTCGACAAAAGGAATTCACAAAGTAAAAAATTATCATCCAAACTAAATTTTTTTGAGTAAATTACAAATATCACCCTACAAAACACAAATGCCTGGAAAAACAGCCTCCAATGTTTTTTTTTTCCCTTTGAACATTATTGACCTACAATCACTAACGGAAAAGACCTCTATAATGCCTACCAATCCACTGCCGCACAATCATAGAAAAGTATTCAATTCAACACCACACAGAGGCATTCAACCACCATTATCTCTCTCAAGTACGCCGCTATAAACCCGCACCCCCATGACTCTAAAAATCTCTCTCCCTTCTTCAAACTCAACCAGCACATGAAAATGCCAACAAATTCACATATATGAAATTACCTAAAGCACTTGCTACTTTCCAATTGGACTGATTTTCAGGAGACCACCCAAAGAATATTTAAAAACTAATGAATTGTGCGCAACAATTGTGTGGAACCCAGAAGTTGGTCCTGCGGGCTAGTGCGCAAATGGTTGGTACCTGTAGAGAAATCGAATTGATTAGAATTTGGATTAGAAGTAGAGAAATTGAATTGATTATGAGTAATACGAAGACTTCTATGAAAAAATCATTGTTTTTCCTTGTATCTTTTTTCCTTTTTAAAAATTGACCACATTTGTTTGTTTACACCAATTTATATGGATTATTGGTTTATCTCGACGAAATGAATCTAAAAAATAAAAAATTATTAACCAAACTAATTTTTTTAATAGAAATCAGAATCTTTTTTTTTTTTTTTTTTTGTCGATTATTGGCTTGTTTTTGCATACTAAGTTTGAATCGGTATGAACATCATTGGTCGACCGAAATTTGGATCGAAAATGACTTCTGTCTTATGTTAATGGTCGATAGAGAACTTTAAAAGGTGTGCTCCATGACTGGAATTGCCATTCATCAATGGATTTTTGACCAACTTCAATTTGAATCACAATTTTCAATCAGTTTCTTAAAGACGAACGAAGAGAATATGAAATTAACAAATACTTTGCCCTCAATCCTGCACCAGTCCCATGTCTAGTTTTTTTTTTTTTTTTTTCCAGTCCAGTCTAGTTTTGAGCTTGGAGAGACTTACAACAGTAATCGAAATTGTTCAATTTGTAGAGCTATTGTGTTGTTGACTTGAAAAAATTACCTGATCGAGCATCGATAGGTGTATGAACGAAACATATTTGTACAAGGAAAAAATTGGCAATTTTAGTTTCTAATTATTTTTGTTATCCCATTTTCCTTGTACAAATCTATTTTGTTCACGTGCCTATCAATATTCGATCAAGCTAATTTTTTACGTGGATGGCATACAGAATGAGTTCTACATAATAAACGATTTCAATCATTTTTGTGAGCCTGGGAGGGGCCCTCAAAGTCTCCTAACTAAACTGGACCCAAAAAAACTAGACCGGAGACTGGTCCAACCCAATGCTAAACTAATCACAACTTTCAATTCCAGATGCGATAATATGAGATTAGCGCTCAGTTTGTGGGAACACACTAATAGGAGTAGTAATTTTATTCCAAGCTGTGGCATGGTAGTATGAATGCAACAGTGCTACTTACCCAGAATTCTACTTAGAAATTACCCAGAAAACTGGAATGAGAGTGAATCTGAGCCATTCATTCTAGTTTTTTTGGTAGATTTTCTGGGCAATTAGCATTTCAGTATGATAGAGATCAAGTGTGATTGTTACTTGTTAGAATAGTTGGGGCAGTTGGGGGAATAAGGGATCCGGGGGCCTGTAGCGCCTGGGTTGTAGCGTGCATCACAATCGTCTAATTTGGCAATCAATAATCTGGATTCGCATATTCTTTCTTACTAGTAAGAAAACTTCTGCGAATGCAGATCATTGAAAACACTTTTTGACGGTTATGATTGGGGGCTACAACCCTGGGGTGCTATAGGCCCCCCGGATCCAGGGAATAAGCTAGTTCACGCATGCAGGCAAAGGAGCAGGAAAAATATTGTTGAATTCAAGGTTATAAGTTTATAACAACTTCAGTTTCGGGCCTATCTTTCTTTGGAAGTAGCCTAAGGCCCAGAACCCATACTTACTCCAGTTAAGGGCCTCTGCTCTATCTTGTGCCCTAGGCTATTTGTTTAACAGCACATATTTTCACACTACTAGTCAAGGAGAAAGGTTTGAGTTCCAGGCCTCAGGCAGGCAGGCAGGTTTATTTGTCCGTAAGGTCAGGATCTAAACTTATACTATGTTCTATTGCCCATTCATTAGGCCCAACCTTTTTAGAGCTTTTTGACATAATAGTTTTATATAGTTTTCTCTTAATTTTTAGTAAGTTCGGGTTTCGTATAATTTTTACATTACATTATCCAGCTCGACGACAGAAATTAGAAAAGTATAAACAAAAATATAGACCGAAGTTTAAAAAAGTTCATATAATTTGATAAAAGACGTAAAAAGTAGTGTTTTTGGATCTTTTTATCGTCTTAAATGAATTTTTTACAATTTCAATATATGTTTATATACTTTTTGAATTCCTCCCATAAAAAAGTTAGGTCAAATGGGGTGACCAGAGCATGAAAGCGTCTTTCAAAAAATGTTCTTAACTACTAAGATTTACGATAGCATAGAGGGATGATTGAGAGTGGAAGAGAGAATCCTAATAGAGGATTATCTGACCTAGTTCTACGCCCAACCCATGGGATTGGGCAAGTGTTAAGGTAATTGAAAATTCTTGTTTTGCTATCAACTACTCAACGAGCAAAATAAAAGGAATCGAAAAGTAATAAATAGTGAACCCAAAGATATACGTGGAAAACCCCTTAAAAAGGATAAACACCACGAGAGGAAATCAAACCACTAAAAATGATCATTGTGCAGTTACAAAACAATCTTAACTAAACAACCGTGAATCCTAACCGAATGACCAAAGATTGAATTGCCGAATCCACGTACACCATACCAAGTGGTTGATTGTCGTACGCCTTGAATCCGTAAGTCCTCCAAGATACTTCCAGAATCCACCAGACGAACGGTTCAAGTGTAGAATCGAAGTTTTAAAAGAACTCTTGCAGTTATTCTTAAAGTTCGATGATCAAAAGATCATATGCTTACTTCGGCAAACAAGATAAACACTTCCATCAATATTTTCTGAGATAATGAGGCAAATAGGGACGACACTGATATGTTCGGTGAAATGAATAACCTACTGGGCCGCATATAAATAGATTGCAGAAAATGTAGAAGTTGCTTCAGCACTGTCTAAAGCCTTTCCCTTTCTTTGAGTTGCTCGAGCACAATCAGTGGCGGAGCCAGGATTTTTGCTCGAGGGCGGCCGACTTAATAGACATTTCTTTATCCAAGTGTATACTTATGATACGGATTTGCTTTTCATTATAATTTTCTTGTGCATCGAAAATATTCTAGCCTAATGTATTAAAAATACATGAATCGTTTTGTTTTATTTCTTTAGGCTACAACACTACTCATATGCTTGTTTTTCAAATCATGAAAGAAAGAAAGGCAAGTGATTTCCACACCCCCTTTTTGATACACACACCCCATTTTTTGTTTTAGTGAAATTTTTATGTAAAAAATTCAATAAAAGACAAAAGGAGGTGTTTATAAAAATAAAAAAAAGGGGGTGGAAATCATTGATGAAGATATAAAATTACCTATCTTTTTAATAAATGAAACCAAAATTATTACGACTGTGAAAAGATATTACAATAATAGTATCAATTAATTCAACAAGATTAGTATTAAAATAATAAGTTTTTCAAACCCCCAGCCCCCATATGCCTCCGCCCTTGAGCACAATTACTGAAAAACGTTTCCTTTTTCTTTAGCCTTGATATCTTGATTCCTTTTTCTTATGGGGATGATATATGCACGGAATCTATTTGACAATCTTGATTTCCTTCCATTTCCAAATGCCTAACAATCTCTACCTTTCAATTTACAAAAGATTTAATTTCCTCCCGTTCCTAAACAGGCACTCTTAAAATAGATTACAACTCAATAATTGGGAATACACTCTTAAAATAGAAGAAAAATAAATTACAACTCAATAATTGGGAATAAGACTAGTTTCTCAAAAGATTTTATCAAAATTTGATAAAATCACTTTTTGATTTTAAAATCCCTCCTCCTTATTTGATCAAATCAAGGGTGATTTTATCAAATCTTGATTTTATCAATCAAACGGGAAACTCAGCCGTGTGATTTGTCGTGGAATTGCCAATATATCGAGACTGTGGCCTATGGTCGTAACAGTAATGATAGAACCAAGCTTGTGCACTTAAATTTACCAAGAGACCCATAGCAAGCCAAGAACAAATGGACAATCTCCTTTCTATTCCAGGCATAGTATTCATTCCTCAAAATCTAGTCAGCTATTCTAGTTCTAGATTTAAGCATCAACAAGTGGGGATGACACCAAGGCTCGACACAGATTAAATTCCACATTCAGATTTCATAACCCGAAAACCTCTTGCTGCAATATCAGTTGCCATCCAAAAATATTACTGGAATCAATAAAACTCATCAAGGAAGACAATGATCATCTTGAATTAAATAGCCAAACTAGTGCAGACAAAAGAGGAAAGCAAAATAAGCAAATGTATACATCGTGTTCATTCCAACAATCATCCATAAAGATGACGTACCCAAGAATCAACAACATCATACTTGTAATGATTATACGAATTGCCATGGACGGAGCCAGGAATTTCACTATGCAGGGGCGAATTATTTTTCCAAAATACTTTGCAGGGGCGAACTTATATAATTCATAGGGGAAAAAAATTCCTATATAATACTAGAAGGTTTTTTTCTTTTCTTGTAGGGGCGACCGTCCCTACTGGCCTCCTTGACTGCAACCCGAAATTGCACCGGATGTTAGAAACTCACCGGACGTTCTTCTGCGACTTGAATGGAACGCGAGAGGGAGGAGAAGGGGAAAACTCAACCGGTAACTGAGGAGACTCCAACTCCCCACAAAGCATTCCCACCACTTCTCTCATAGTAGGCCGTCGATCAGGTAATTTCTGAAGACATAGAAGCGCAATGGTAATGCACAACAAAGCTTGTTCTCTATTCAAACACTGAACAGACTTATCCACTAAATCAACAAGCCTCCCTCTCCGGGCAAGTTGTTTAGCCCAAGACAGGAGATTAGCGCGATGGTATTCAGCCACCGGCGAACCATTCAACTGAAGTGGCCTTCGCCCGGATACTAGAACTAGCAACACAACTCCAAAGCTATAAACATCGCACTTCTCTGAAGTTTCGAAATCACCGAAATTCTCAGGGGCATTATAACAAACAGTTCCCCTCATACTTGGTGTACTACTACACCCACTTTTGGGTGTCCCTTCACTACCAGAGTCATGGCTATTGCCACTAAACTTATCCAACCACCAGTCCACACTTCCCATACTACCCCCCCTGCTCCTACTCCTCTTCTTCTTCTTTCCATCAGTGTACAAATAGTCGTCCACCGGCCACCAATTATCTCCCTCATTGCAATCGCTTATCGACCCTTGATTTCTCTTCTTCTTCTCCTTCTTCTTTTGCTTTCTCGAGAGCTCTTCGCAATACTCCTCCTTCCACCACTCCCTCGCCGGTCTCCTCTTCTCTTTACTCTTCTTCTTCACATTCTTCTCCCCCTCCATGTTCTTCCACCACTCCAACCCTTTCCTATTCTTCTTCCTATCCGATTTCCCAATCGAACTCGAAGAAGCCCCAACCCATTCGTTTTTCGGCCTCTCGTTCTTTATCTCGTTCCCAATCCATTCCATCACATAGTCCGTCACAACCCCGTCGTTGGTATCTTGTTTCCACCACCAATCCTTCCCCGAAAAGCTCTTCAACCGCCTCCCACTCCGCTTCACACCACCTCCATTCCCCGTTCCCGCCCCACTTCCCAAACTACGCCTATCCAAATCTCCCTCCGACAACACACAACCCCTCTCCAAATCCTCCGACGGCGATGCCAAGTCAGCACCACCCCTCACCGTCTCTGGCGACATCGAATCAACTGTAACCCTAACAAAACTCTCTGGGGACTGATTTAGACTCACATTGAATTCCTCTCCTTTTTTTTCATTACTCACATGTACGGGACAGCTTACGTGCACATCATCGACTAATCCCGGAAAGCCACTTTTCTCTACACCGGCCCCACTATTGTCTGATTTTAACCTAGCCAAACCGAAATCCCCAATTTTAGGGTTGAAATCGCAATCCAACAGTATGTTGCTAGGTTTAATATCACTGTGAATGATTGGCGGATTACAGTAATGATGAAGATACTCTAACCCCTTTGCAACGTCGATTGCGATTTGGAATCTCTTCCTCCAATCCACCAGCTCTGCACACTTGCGACGGAGCAAGCAATCCTGCAAGCTGCCGTTGTTCATGAGCTCGAAGACTAAAAGCATGCGGTGTCGTTTCCGGTCGGAGGAGAATCCGATGAGCGAGGCGACGTAGTTGGAGTCGATTTTGGAACAGAGAGAGAGTTCGTTGTGGAACTCTCGCTCGCCTTGGAGAGAACCGATGGGGTCCATGACCTTGACGGCGACATCTCGTGGAGGATTCGTTAGGGTTGCTCGGTAGACCGAGCCGAAGCCGCCTTGGCCGAGGCGGTGGGAGGGGGAGAAATCGGACGTGGCGCGGCGGAGGGAGGAGTAGGAGAAGCGGTGGGGAGAGTCGAAAGGGACGGTGCGTTTCTTTTTACGGAAGCAGGCGGTGAGGAGGAGGAGGAGGGAGAAGGCTACGGTGACGGTGGCGGTGGGGAGAGGGAGGGGGTGGGGGTTCTGGTGGGGTGGTTGTGACAGTGGAGGAGAGGGGAGAGGTCGAGAAGGCATGGTTGTGGAATTTTGGGGGAATTGGCAGGGAGTGTGAATGAGGAAAAACGATACAAAAAAAAAAAAAAGTAAAAGAATAGTCCGAGCAGTCGGTGGGTTTGCTGCTCTGCTCCGGACAATTAACTAAAGTTCGAATTTTTTGAACATGTCCAAATAACGGCTTTGTTCGGTTTGAGTTTTGATAAAGGTTTTTTGAGATAATGAGTGGAGAGAGATAGAAAAAAAAATTATTGGGAACTATGCAGGATGGGTCTTGACTCTTGAGACCCAAACCAAACAAGGTGTAATTACTTGTGAATCTCAAGTTTGGTGTGAGTGGTCTGATTTTGACCTAATAAAAAGATAGATTAGTCGAGATATGCGTAAGCGGATTCCAACCCTTAACGGTTTTGGGAAAAAAGAAAGAGAAAAAAAAAATAATGACGAAGAGCATGTGAATGGTCTAATTTTGATCGAATAATGAACATGGTCTAATTTTGATCGAATAATGAACGTAAGCTGACTTGAACCCTTAACTGTTTTGGGAAGAAAAAAAAAAAAGAACGACACAGAGATGGTGATTTTTCTTTTTTTTTCTTTTTTTTTTTTAGAGGGATATTGGTGAAGCAGCAGACAGCAGCATTATATGACTTTTGACTGGTTGTATAGCGCACGTAACCAACCGGGTTGAAGAAACTTGTCTGTTTCGTTCTGTTTTCCTATGCTCGAGAGATTTGACTTTTGGTTGATGGAATTAAACACGCGAGTCACACGTACACTTAAAACACATTTATACCCACGTGCTTTGTGGAGCGCGTGTGCACTGTTTGCCACGTAGTGTGTCGGATTCTGATGCGGTAAGGGTCCGGGTTTGGACTTCGGAGATTTCCCTTGAAACTTTTTTCTTTTCATCAATTCATCAACATGGGTTTGGACTTTGGAGATTTCTGCCTCGCATTTTAAGGGACCAAATATACATATACTCCGGCATTTGGCTCAAATCAGATATTCCACAGGGGGTTGGGAGCACCTAAGATCACGTGCAAGGAAAATTGCTACGTTGATTATCCTCTCCCACCTTTTTCCAACGGGATTAATGGCCTCATTAAATATTGGTAGACTATTTGTCTATTCCGTACCTCATGTAGCGGATTAACTGATATTGTATCAGGATAGGGATGGTATTAGCTAGTTTTCCTTATCCGAATTACTATCTCTTTCCTCGTCCAACGGTCAAAAATTATTACCATAATCTTTATCCATTTTTATCCGACTCTAATCAAACACAACAGTATAACTAATCTCAAGTATTCATACAATCTCATTTATTATCCTGTGAATCTCAATTGTCTTCTTTATCTCCATTTTTAATCTCATTTTATTTGATCATTTTTCAATAATAATCCGACAATCAAACCTGTTTAATCGGCGTCTACGCTGGCCAAAATTTCTAGTTATTAAAAAATGTGAACTAGAAAAAGTGAAGAACCTACTTTCTAAATGAATCTCTTTTACAAGTTTCTATAACGTGCGATTCTTTCCTACGTGGTTTATATTCTCCTCACTCAAAGGTATCCACGTTCCCTTGAGTCAAAATAAAATCCTTGTTACTTCTTTCTAAAGATTTGGCTTAGGATCTCACCTAAGATAGAAGTGAATGATAGCACTAGCACCTAACCAGGTTTTTTATTTTTTTTTACCTTCAATATCGCCATAATGGTTCACTTGACTTGTGAAAGTACTGAAGTTGCCAAAAATATCAGGAAAAGAAGCCCAAAAAGACCAATTTTTTCCAAGACTTAAGCTTAAAACTCTCCTGAATTTTTGATAATCCCCACTCCCCTGAATCATGGAATTACGTCAAGCAGAATTAGCAATAAAACAATGCAAAATTTATTCTTTCAGATCTTTTGTATTACTTACGAGAAATACTTATTTACGGATGAGCCATGAATAGGGTATTTTTGCCGAAAAATCCGTGCTGTGGATTCCAATATTCAACAGCTCAGATCATGCTCTCTCTCTCTCTCTCTCTCTCTCTCTCTCTCTCTCTCTCTCTCTCTCTCATTAAAAGCATGTTGGATTAAAAAATAAAAAATAAAAAAATAACAGCGCATTAATCCAAGCCGTTGGATTTCGGAATCCACGGCCCGGATTTGTTTGGCTCAAGCACCCTATTCATGGCTCATCCGTGAATAAGTATTTCTCATTACTTATTTTTGTGGTGGGTTACGAGCGAAATAAGTGGATATCGGAAATTTCATTTTGCAAATAAATTCACTTTTTCATTAATTAATTAATTGCTTGGAAAACATGAAAAATCCACACTACAAGCATTCAGGAGGACACTCAAAATGGAAAAACAAAATTCTCTACATAAATCTTTTTTGTTCATCAATTACTTCAGAAAACAAAGGAAAAGGAAAAGTGACATTTAACATAAATCCATCTTCAAAAGGAAAACCATCTTTGCTCATAAGGGATATATGGAAAACAGATGCTTGACTCAACTATTAATGAGTAGCACCGTCATATGATGCTCCGGATCACTCGAACACCACACAGTTTTGTAAGTCATACGACAAAATTGATGGACTCCATGTAAATGTGTGGTTCTGGAGTGATTCGGAACACCGCCACTGCTGAATAATTAGTCGTAATTGCCATTTGCCAACTTATCAACAAGCAAGCTTGGGTACCTATCAATGCAGTCATCCCATGGGCCTTTCTGGGCCTCCCCAACAATGGGCCTAACACACTCCCAAACCAAACTAGTACACTTAGGCCCACTCCCCATCCCAAGTTGCCACACCTTGTCCCCCTTCTTCACTCTTTCCTTAGCCTCCAAATATGCCAATTCATACCACAATGAAGAAGAACTCTGGTTGCCAAATCTGTGCAGTGTCACCAGAGCAGGCTCCATCTCTCTCTCCCCGAGCCTCAGCCCTTTCCCTATCTCTCTTATCACCGGCCGCCCCGACGCCGGCAAGCAAAAGTGTTGAATCACTGACCTGAAAATCAATTGCTTAGAAGGAAAATGAATTTCTTCAAGTTAAGTGATTATATATAGCTCTTGACAAAGAAGCATGCCCAAGAATGGGACAAGTTTCGAATGTGTTGGGTCTGTTTGATAGCGGAGGTTTTGCATTCAGCACTATGCTTTTGCAAAATGTATTTCTCATGTTACTCTCCAAAACACTGTCAAAGATTACGATTGTAATCCAATAAATTATAATTTGCTAGTCACAATCCAAAACTTAAAAAAGTAAACTCCTAATCATTGCTATTTATATATTGGCGTGTTGTGGCCCGTTTCCAGTCCATTGACTTTCCTGATTCGAACTATTTATTAAGTTTGTTGAGTAATCATTCAAACAAAAAATCAAGTTCATCAGACATCATGATAGGTACACGAGTTGCTGACTTCTGCTATAGAAAATGATGATAATCCTTCTCATTATAACAATATTTGACCTCCGTTACTTACAGTATTTAAAAACCATGTGACTTTATATAATCTTGTATTAATTTGATCAACATAATCTCACCCGTATAAAGTATTCATAAATCGGTCACATCATGAAAGTGAACTTCGGGTGGGCCCACAAAAACACAGTTATTTGGCACACAACATGCATTCCTAATCCAAAAAATGGCTCACATGCTACTCTAATTGATACAAACATGAAATTTAGTTTGATGTGGTGCGGTTAGGTTACTAACCTGAAATTGGGCATGTAAATTTCCACAGACTTATCAATAAGCCTCTTCCAAACCTTCGAAGCCACGTGCCGAAAAATCTCCATCGCGGGCAAAATCGACGGGCTCAGAGCCGTGATGTTTGACCGGAGAGTTTCTCCGGCCACCTGCAACAAATCCCTCCTGAGGGTAAAACCGGTAATTCCATCCGAGTCCTCTTCGCGAAACGCAGAGTAATAACCCCTGTCATCAGATGCCCTTTGTGATCTAAGACTCTGTACCAACTTATACTTGGCCTTATTTTTCACTTCCTTTTTGTTAGTGAGTAAAATACCGGAACTGCCCATCCGAAAAAGACAGTTGAGGGCCAACATGGATTTGTCTTTTCCTGGGTACCAACCAGTGGACAAAATCTCTGTGCTGAGAACAACAGCATTGGAATTCCTGTTGACTTTTAAGAGGTTTTGGGCCATGTTTATTGCCAGTGCACTGGCACTGCAGCCCATGCCAGAGAGAGTGAAGGTTTTGGTATCATATCTGAGGGAGAATTTGTTGAGGATGATGGAGGAGAGAGAAGGGATTGGGCAAAAACCACTGCAGTTGACGATGAGAATGTCGATTTCTTGAGGTGAGAGATGGGTTTTGGAGAGGAGGTCTTCAAAGACTGGGAAGAGAACCATTTCGACTTCTTTGGTGGATTCATGGTGGTTTGACCTGTTGGGAATTTATAATCACAACTTCATTACAAACTACTCCAAATAACATCAAACCAAACCACAAAAACAACAATGACAGAATTATAGAAAAAAATTGCAATTTTTTACAACAAAATGTTGGCATTTATTTCCGGTTGTGTTTGTTAAGTTGCTTTTGTGATCTTCTTGGGACTCGGGAGTATGCATTTTTTTTTTTGTTAATTTTAATTAATGTTCTCTTCGTCTCCTTATAAGGTCTGTTAGTTGTACTTTATCCTTGTTATCAATGAATTTCTTTATCTCTTCACTTATATTGTTATCGTTTATTCCAGTATGTGTTTGTTAAGTTGTTTTTGCAATCTTCATGGGAGTAGGCATTTTCATTGTTAATTTAATTTTTAATTAATGTTCTCGTCATCTCCTTATAAGATATGTTTATCCTTATTATCAATGAATTTCTTACTTTTTGTAATAAAAAAAAAATCTCATTTTGTAGGGAGGATGATTTTTTTTTTTTTTTGCAACGGATGTAAAAAAAAAAAAAAAAGTCATATTTGACAACTCAACAATCCACAAGCTATATATATTTGTCTCTTATTTTCTAACTCCAGGGTCTCGAAATCAGTCGAAATGTGCACAAACTGACCTAAACATCCGGTTATTAAAAAAAAAATTGCTTAGATATAACTTAGGACTAAATCAAATGCCCAGATTTTTTGAGAAAAAAAAAAAACCTCTAGTATTATATATAAAAAAAAGAACCCTCTAATATTATACATAATGACTTCCCCCGTAAAAAATAAAAAGCCAGAAAAACAATAATCCACTCAATTGAACGGAGCCGGAATAGAAAATCTGTACTGGTATGGGACAATACCTTGGTGGAATGTAGTGAAGAGCAGGTGGGAGGCAGGTTTCTTCGCCTTGTCCGGAAGAGCAGAGCACTTTGGCCATGAATGACATGCTCTGTTCGTCAAAGAACTTTTGGGCATGTCCTATGAATGTTGAAAATGGGAATCTGCAGGAATTTGGAGGTTTCAGACATGAGAAATCTACTAGATACACTGGTAGTGGTTTTGAAAAGTAAAAGTATTTGAGGAAGAAGAAGAGGAGAAAACAGAGGAGCCAGAGTGCATGAAATAAAAGATCCCATTTTTGTATGAAGAAATGAGCTTCCATGGAGGAGTAAAATAGGAGGGTGGTGTTGGGCAGAGGGCCTCCATGGGTGGTGGGCTTAGAAAGAAAATCCATGAGAGAGAGAGAGAGAGAGAGAGAGAGAGAGAGAGAGAGAGAGAGGTTGACAATTGCAATTGTAACTAATCAGATTTATTAACCTCTGCTAGTAGCTCGTTTAATTGAATGAAGCTGGTTGTAAATGTGTGTGAGAGAGAGAAAGAGAGGAATTTATGGTGAATTTTGCAGTTGGCAGCAGTGTTGGAAGTGGAAACTTGTTAGAAAACCACCTTCGTTAGGTAATCTGTGGATCAAAAGAATATTTGGGCTGAGTTTTCACGTAAGAGAACAACTTTTCTATGGTGGGCCTTTGCACCGCCCAAATTCGGGCTGTAGATTCCGAGATCCAACGGCTCGGATAATATGCGAATTTTTTTCCTTCCCAAATGCTTTTAATGAGGAGAAGAGAGTATATTGTATCCGAGCCATTGGATCTTGGAATTCATGACCCGGATTTGCTCGGTGCAAACACACCATTCACGGCCCCTCCGTGAAATTGTTTTTCTCGTATTCTCTCACAAGTCGTTCTCCTCACATACATCTAGAAATAACAAAAATATTGTAACAGAAACTCACTGTCAGTGGTATTATGGACTTCTAGGTCTTCTTCCATGTGTCTTGAGAAAAATTCCAAAAAAAGTTAACACCGTTAACCTTAAAATAACGGCAAGGGAGGTAAGTGACAATTAGTTTGAAAAGTAAGGGAAGGTAGTTGAATTTCAGAAAGTATATGGGAGGTCTCTATATTTGTCTGATAATTTTTTGGGTATGGTTTTGTAGTAGGAGAGAATTTGTCTCATTGGACTTTTGAAGGATAATAAGCTCATTTAGTGAACCTTTCGTGAGCAATTCCCTTTTAAAACTTGACGTCCACTTAACGGTAAGGGGAAATATGTTTTGGTATTGAAAATCTCCATGGGTGGGATGTCCTTTCTCAAACATTAGGGATTAAATTGATTTCATCAAACAACCTTAGGGGTAGTATTTGTACTTCACCCTTCCTCTAAAATACTCCTCCATCTCCAATTTTTTGATCCCAAATAACACTTTTCTACTGTCTCAATTGAAAAATAATGGACAAAAAGTGATGAATTTACTCTTTTATCTTTACTTTTTGAAAAATAGGTATACACAATGATAATGTTTTGAAAGGTAAGTAAAATGCTGAATAGGCCTAGTGGGTTTATATTAAGGTTTAAAAAATGTATTGAAATGTGTGAAAAGTGTATAATAGTAGACGTAAATATATTTAGTGAGTTTCTCCTCATCTGTCACAGCATCTTAATGTGCATTTAGTGCGCATGAATAGTGTATTCATAGCATTTCTCTAAGTTGAAATTCTCATAGATGATTTGGGACGGAGGGAGGAAGTAGTGCAAATTGAATCCTCATAAATGAACCCTGTTCTGGAGATTTTGGTACAGTGATTTCAAAATCTTTTTGCCAAAAATACAGTGGGCATTAAATAAGAGGAACATAGGAAATCGAAAAAGGTTCGGTTCGGTTACCTTTCGATCAAGTAAGAAGCAAAAGACGTTACAAGGACTTCTTCATCAAAACCTAAATAACCAGCAGAAAGAGTACAATAAAATTGGGGGAAAATGACAAGCTGAAAAAGAAACATGGGGAGAGGACCCTTTTTTTAGTTTTTTTTAGAAGAAAACAATAAAGATGGGTGGCTTACTGTGGACGGTGAGATCCACGCGGCTCTCTCGAAGGTTGGATGTGAAAAACTAAAATGTGAGTCGCCACCCGGGGTTTAATATTTAGAAAATGTTTGGTACCCGAGAAACCGTTTTAAGAATAATTGTTGACTCTCTTGCCATTTTGGGAAAGATTTGATCTGCGAAAAAGATTCTTTTTGGATTCGGAAGCCAGATTACGCGCGGGGAAGGTTTTTATTGAAAAATGCACCCCGCTCGCCCGGGAAATTCCCGGTCTCTACTAAATAATTTGTGGGATTTTGGTAGAAAATATTTTGTTAAAAACTTTGACAATTTAAACAAGCAAATAAAGAAATAAATTAAAACCATAACAGGAATAAAATTTAAACAAAGAGGACTAAATAATAATAACAAGAAAATAAAGGGTGAAAAGTGTACTAAATAAAAAAAGTTGCAGAGAAACCAGAAAAAAACAGAGTACGAACAGAGGAAAAGCAGAGGAAAAGTTTTGATTTAAACGGGAGCCGTGCGGCCTGTGCCACAAGCCGCGCGGCTTGTGTACAATTGATTTTTCAAAAATTTTGTTCCGGGACCAGTGAGCCCAAAATCCGTTCAAAATTTGATTTTCTTCTTCAAATCAATTCCAAACAAACTGTTTTTGTTTGTAAACAAGTTATTCAAGTGAAACTTATTTCCGGTACGGATCGTACCGTGCGTTTATCGAGAAAAATCGCCCGGTACGGCTCCGAAAAGCCGATTTTTGTTTTGAAAATGGTTTGCCGAGTTAAGATACGGTTGTTGAAACCGTTATCAACTCGGGAATGCCCTCGGAGAGCCGCGATTTGAAAATCAAAGTATGAAAACAGTTTATACCTTTCTGGAACTCGAAACAGAGGTTGAAAACTTCGGATTCTTCGGGTTTGAACTCGTAGGATCAAGACTTGGTATGAATGGGAATGGTATTGAGGAAAAAGGGAATGGGAGATGTGAAGTTTTCGGGGAGTTTGCTGGCGGTTTCGAACGAGAATTTTGTCGGAAAATCGAACGGAAATTCTCTCTGGAAATGATTTTTTGGTCTATTTTTCTCTGTTTTTCCGGGGTGAGGAGGAGGCTCCATTTATAGCCGGTTTTAAGGGAATAATCATGATGATATTCGGCGGTGGCGCGATCATAATATTCCTGAGCTGGATTGTCAGGAATTTTTCAGAGATTATCAACAGAAGCCGCGCGGCTTGCAGGGGGAGCCGTGCGGTTTATACGAGGGAGCCGCACGGCCTGTAAAGAAAAGTGTGAGCCGTGCGGTTTAGGACATGAGCCGTGCGGCTTGTGAGGCTAAGTTCTCAATTTTCTGGACAAGTTCCAAGTCAGTTTAAACGTTTCATTCGTCATCGGGCATGCACGGGTATCCAAAATTGGGGTGTCTACACTTACTTTCGATGAAATTAATACAGGAAGAACCATGCCAGTACATTTCGGTATTAATGCTAATTAATGAGTCGAACATGTTAAACAGTCAATTATTTGAATTTGATTAGTGTGAAATCTTATCGAGTTTAGAAATATGTTCAAGCTAAGTTTCGACTTTTTTTATCAGTCGAGCGGATTTTAAATAAGCTTTTAATTTTAATCGAGCAAGTCACGTGTAGATTTCGAGTAGCTTCAAATTTTGCACATCATAAGTTTGAAGTTTTGGCGTTCAACAAACTAACTTTTTGAATGAAATGAGACTGATGTTTTGTTAGAATGTCACCTCTCTTGTACGAAAAAAAAAAATCAATTTCGAGTTTAAGTCCGTTTTGTTGAATAACTCCTAACTAGCCGATCAATAGCCCTTTTAACTTTGATTTAAAATCTCGACTAGCTATACAAAACATGTTTTAAGTTTGAGAATAAGTTACTTCCACCGGCGGTGAAAACAAATGTTTCTTCCAAATCAATCACAGCGGTCCGCGTGATTGTGTACTATTACACTGGACCGCTGTGATTGATTTGGAGGAAACATTTGTTTCCGTCAGGGACGGATCCACACAGGGGCACGGGGGGTCACGTGCCCCCCCTCAATTTCAGGAATTTTTTTTTTTTTTTTTTTTTTTTTAACAAATAAGGGAAAACAAATAAAGAAGTACCTCTCGGAACACTTATTTTCATAAACCAAAGTTAAGTAAAGATCTCTTTACTTTAATTTATTTATGAAAATAAGGAAGTACCCCCCTTTCGGAAACAATGGCATTTCCAGAATTTTGATATTCCAATCTTACCAAAATCTCATCCCCTCACTTTTAGTACAAAGGCAAAAAACGACACGTTTTTCTCCGAAGAAAAGAGGCAAAAGACAATCTTCCCGTACTTGAAAAGATCATCCGATTATACCATTATGCTTAGAAAAATCTAAGGAACAAATACCGGGACTTTTTATCGGCCAAATTGAAACTTTCCGAAAAAAGATATTTTTCCATACTTAACCAGATTTTCGAGTGACACACAGGGGTGCCTCGATCAAGAGGCGACCCGATGGTGACACAACCGATACCATTCGAGTCTCGGATGAGAGATGATGATGAAGGAATCGATTATGATTCCCCAAGATATTGGAAGACGACGAAGATAGACGTCGGCCTTTTGAAAAAGAGAGTCCCAAAATCAGCTTCCTAAATTTTGGAGTATCATTTAGTTTACTTGCTCTTGACTTTAGCATTGGTGCCCCCGCTGGGGAGAATTCCTAGATCCGTCCCTGGTTTCCGTTGGCAGTGGAAAGAATGTTTTCTCTTTAAGTTTGGATTTATTTGGTCACAGTTTGCTAGGCCTGGCCCAGGGATAAGCCCAATAAACCCTTAGGCTTGGACAACCCCCGGGCGAGGGCAATAAAAAAAATTAATTTAGGTTATATACAATAAAACAAATTACTTTGCTACCTTTATGGAAGCTTTATTATTGGGGTCTTTCTAACGTGTGTCCAATGGGCACACAATAAGCACATAAAAAAAACACACACACTTTCAATGCACCTTTTACACATCTTAATACACTTTCACATATTTCTATACATTTTTCACACATTTCAATACACTTTTTCAACCTTAACATGTGCCCACTAGGCACACGTTAGCATTTTTCCTTTACAAATGTCACACTACTATATTACACTTTGTTAAAAAATTTGCATTACAAACTCTCTGCCATCCTTTAGGGCTGGCAAGGCATGTCGACCCGATCTCGGCTGTCCAAATATGTTTTTGACGGTCTATATTTGAGGGGTGTCGAAAAGTGTGTTTTGGGTATTTTAACTCCCTCAAATCTGGGCCGTCCAAAACATCATCATTAACTTACTCTAAAAAGAAAAGCTAAGTGGAATTTCAATGTTAAGTGGAATTTCAATACCTAACACCACATTAGTTTTGAATTGGGACAAAAAATTTAAGACAACAAAAAGTCATACTGTATTTGGGACTAGATCGGGGGTATAAGTAACAAGCCAATCTAAACGAACTCTTAAAAGGAAGGAAGGGAACCATGCCGACCTCTGTTTTCTCTATTAGCTGTAAAGAAATTTCTCCATCAATTAGGTTATATATTCAGTTTTTCTTTAGACCCTTTTTGGAAATCTATTTCGTAGTGTTCCTTGAAAAGTAGTGGATTAGCAGTTAGCACTGACATTTTTTTAATTACTATTGTACATATCAAATAGAAAATGCAATATTAATAGAGAGCAAGGAAACCTCTAACAAAAAATTTGAAAAAAACCTTTAGATAGCTTTCATCGATTCTATACTCCTATAATAAAGGGAGAGCATCCTTTCGGCATGAACTCCAAATTAAGACTCGCTCACGTTTTGATTTCTCAAAAATATCAACAAACTAACTTTCTATACTCCTATAATAAAGCGAGAGCATCCTTTCGGCATGAACTCCAATTTAAGACTCGCTCACGTTTTGATTTCTCAAAAATTTCAACAAACTAACTTAACGGGGTGTTCCGCTAAGAGAGTTTTGTTTTAAAACTGCCTTGGTTTTTGTGTTCACACTTTTTTATGTGATGTATTGTGAAAGGATGACATGTCTTGGTTTTTGGGAAAAAAAAAACTAGTTTGTGGAACACCCCCTGACATGAAGTGAGATTGATGTTTTGCGAGAGAGTCACCTCTCTCGTAAAAAAAATAAATCAATTTTGAGTTTAAGTCTATTTTGTGGAACAACTCCTAACTAGCCGATCAATAGCCTTTTCAACTTTGATTTAAAATCTCAGACCAGCTATACAAAATGTGTTTTTAAGTTTGGATTTATTTTATTTGGTCACAGGTAGCTAGGCCCGGCCCTGGGGTAAGCCCAGCAAACCATAGGGCAATTAAAAAAATTAATTTAGATTATATACAACAAAACCAATTACTTTGCGACCTTTATGGTATTATTGGGGTCTTTCTAACGTGTGTGAAATTCCAAAACTACTGCAAGGATTAAGTATTAGCTCACCAATCAAAAATTTAATCAATCACAAACAAAAATAGGCAATCGAAGAACACCAAGACATACGTGGGAAAACCCTAAACGGGAAAAAGCCACGGGAAGGAATCATGCACTAGAAACATCGTATGGTTACAAGTATTCTTACTCTTGACTGTGTATCCTCACCACGAGTCCTAAGAACTACTTGTCGAATCCACGTTCACCATACTCCTGCATGATTACCAAATCTTGAATCCTCAAGCCTTCCAAAGTTGCCTTCCAAACTCCACGAAAGGGCTTTACTTCAAAGATTGAATGTTGATGAAGTAGTTGAAACCTCTTGAAAATGATCGATTAGCACAAAGATCTCATTGATCATTACAATCCTTCAAGATTCGTAAGCCTTTGCCCTTAAAGGTATTTAGAAGTGTAAGAGCCAAGTTTTAGAAGTGATGGTTGCTCTCAATTCATAATTCTAAACCCTAATGTCTTTGTATTTATAGAGCAAATAAAAAAACGCCACTTTCGCTTGAGCTACTCTGAAACTCGCTCAAGCAGAACCAATCTAGAAGCAGTCACTCAATCATCTCGCTTGAGCGAACTTGTTGCTTCTTGAGCGAATTTCACATCTCCAATTATTTTGTTTCCTTAAACAAAATGCTCATCTCCAACTATTTTTCCTTAAACAAAAATGCTCATCTCCAATTATGTTGTTTCCTTATTCTCAATTTTCTTTCCCCCATGATCCTAGCTTTTTCAAAACGCAATATGTCCATATTTTTTCGAGTTGCAATCATCCCATATTTCTTTCCGAGTCACAATCTTCCCATAAGTCTTTCCGAGTCACAATCCTCCCATAATCCTTTCCGAGTCTCTATCTTCCCATATTTCTTTCCAAAACCATAGAACCACTTGACTAATGACTACCGCACTCAAACGTAATACAAATAAAAAATGATTCCTTTCCATACCTAAAGAGACGCTCTAGAATAAATGGAAAATAAGTGTACAACTCGATAAAGGGAAATACATAAAAATGTGTGTTTTGGTCATAAACGTGACAACCAATAAAAGAGCTCGGCCGATGGAGCTTATTGTGTGTCCAATGGGCACATAATAAACATATAAACAAAAAAAAAACCACACACACACACACTTCAATACACCTTTTACACTTCTTAATGCATTTTCACATATTTCTATACACTTTTCACACATTTCAATACACTTTTTCAACCTTAACATGTGCTCACTAGGCACACGTTAGCATTTTCCTTTTACAAATGTCACACTACTATATTACACTTTGTTAAAAAATTTGCATTACAAACTCGGGGACTCTGCCATCCCATAGGGCTGGCAAGGCCTGCCGACCCGATCTTGGCTGTCCAAACATGTTTTTGACGGTTCATATTTAAGGGGTGCCGAATAGTGTGTTTTGGGTATTTTAACTCCCACAAATCTGGGCCGCCCAAAACATCATCATTAACTTACTCTAAAAAGAAGAGAGAGTTAATTAGACATCCTGTACAAAAAAGATCATTATAATTCCATCCTATGAGATTTGAATACTTATGATTCTATCCTGAAATTCAAATAAACCCCAAAATACCCTTTCTCTCTCCTAATTTTCCTAATATTTCTCTCTCCTAATTTTCCTAATAATTCTCTCTCCTAATTTCCTAAAATTTATCTCATAATCTTTCCTAATTTATCTCTCTCTCTCTCTCTCTCTCTCTCTCTCTCTCTCTCTCTCTCTCTCTCTCTCTCTCTCTCTCTCTCTCTCTCTCTCTCTCTCTCTCTCTCTCTCCTATCTTGAAAAATCTTTCTTTCCTAATCTTATAATTCTCTCTCCTAATCTTCTCACACCTAAAATCTCAAAAAAAAAAAAACAAAACAAAAAGAATGAAAAATTTCTTATAACAACAAACAAAAAAAACATGATAAATTAATTGATTTTCATAGTCTATGGAAAAAACAAGATAAACTAATGATAACAATAATTCCGAAAATCAAGCATCTAACATCCCATTTTAAAACAACTCATTATCCCATTTAAGTAGAAGTTATCATGGCAAAATGGTGTGTTTACACAGGGAACACGGTTAATTGATTAACCATGTTTGTTGCAACCAAATGTTCATGCATGGAACATGGATTATTTATTAACCATGTACCCATTTTCCCATTTACGCAGAATGGTGAGTTTTCACAAGGAACATGGTTTATTGATTAACCATATTTGCTGCAACCTAATGTTCATGCATGGAATATGGATTATTTATTAATCATGTTGCTTCTATCGTCACATTGCTGGATTATTGATTAACCGTGATCATACAAGGAATATGGTTTCATATTTAACCATGTTTACTGTATGAAATAATACAAATTGACAAATCAATAAACCATGATCACTGTATGAAATAAGTATATTTTAAAGAACATGTGAACATGGTTTAGTGATTTACCATTTTTACTGTATCGAAAAAGAACATTAGCCTTGAATAAAAATAAAAAAAAATAACCAACTTCTGTGTGGAAAATCATGAGCAACAAAAACACAATGTTCAGTGACTCAATCAAACACTATAAATTCACCAGACCAAACATGATAAACTAATTTCTCGTATTGAAAAATGGAAACAATGTATAAGAATAAGGGTAATTGTGGCTATTAACATAAGCCACATCAATCGTGAGAACAAAATCACATGATTCATTTATATTTCAAAATTCTTTCAACAAAAATACCAAGTGTGAACAAAACAGCCATGGTGAGAACGATTGTTGGCATCAACTACTTACGAATCCAAGCCATGGTGAGAATGCTTTTATCGTTCACCGGTAAGGTTTGCACCGGCGGAAAATCCTTCGTTGAGAAGTTCGATCGATATGTGCAGTCGTCGCCGCCTTTACCACCGTCGCCATCGAGTTCAAAATCCCAATCCCCATCACAACGTGTTGGTGATCTATTTCCTTCTGTTAATCGGTGGTGCAAATTGACGACGACGGTGGGGGAGCAATTACCTCGAACAAGAACCTCCTTGTTAATACAAAGGAGAACATGGATCTACAATTTTTATGCCTAATCTCCTTTTTGTCTTGTTGGGATCGGCCAACAGGAGTATTGATGATAATAGTAGTATACTCCATAGTAGCATAGTACAAATGAATGAGGTTGGGTTGGCATAATCATGGACGAAACATGGCCCACACATTCCAGAGAGGGAGAGGAGAAGGTGGACGAAAGAGAGAGAGGAATTGACGATGGGGGGATGAAAGAATGAGATTAGAGATAATCACATCCCACCATAATAGGGAGGTGATTAATGTAATCCCTGAAATTAGGGAGGAATTGTAACCGTCCATATGTGTAAAATATTTGGTCCTATTAGCTATTTACAGGATGAAGTCATAAGTATTCAAATCTCATAGGATGGAACCATAAAGATCTTTTTTGTACAGGATGGCTAATTAAAATTCTCTAAAAAGAAAAGGTAAGTGGAATTTCAATACCTGATACCCCATTAGTTTTGAATTGCGACAAAAAATTTACGCCCCATTTGGATGGGGGATATCTCCCCCGGATAACATTTGACCCCCCTCTTAAGAGGAGGGCCCCACCTTATTACCCCGTTTGGCTACCCAATTCTCCCTCCCTGATAACATTTCACCCCCTCTAAGCTTTACCCCATGGAGGTGCCTCTCCCTGATAATTTTTGGGCTGCCCTCACCCTCCCCAAAAATTATCCGGGAGAAGAGGGCTGGGTTTTTTACCAATACACCCCTCTTTATACCCCTCCCCTAGCTGATTTTTAACAGAAAACAGTCGGATTTTCAACAGTGCAGAGATGGTGGGCTATTCGTGGTACTAAGAAGGTGATATACGGTGAGTTCCGGCGAGCTCCAGCGGCGAAAATCAAAGGCAGGTCTGGTCTCTTACCGATCTACCATAGCCCCAAATCATTTGTCGGTGGCCGGTTTTCATCCTCTGCTTTCCAAATTGCAGCTTCAACCGGAGAAGAAGACTAAGAGATGAGAGAGAGAGAGAGAGTGTGTCACGCCCTCATTTTTTACAAAACATAAATAAAGGAATTTCAACAATACATAAGTCAAATGATGAGATTTTCATAAATCCATCTCAAAAGGTTTCCATAAAATAAAGTACATCCTTAGCCCATTGGCTATCAAATGTCCAGGCACCCTTGCCCCAAATGTGAAATCAATAATATCCCATAAGTTATTACAAGTTCAACGTCAAAAAGATAGTGAAAAGATTAGAGTTACATTATCATTCCCCAAAAGAAAATTTAATGCATAGAAGATGAGTAAAATAACTCCATGTCATGTATGCTCATCATCCAAGTCATGCACTCCAAACCATGCACGATCAAAGCTGGGTACCTGAAAAGAGATAGGGTGAGCACACGCGCTCGTAGGAGAACTATTCTACTAACGCTAGGTGTATGAATGTGATATATGCACATGAAACCATGATATGTCAAATGGATAAACCAATGTGAGTAACGGTAACCAAATTATTAGGGAAAGGATTTGGAGGCACCAAAGTACCTAAATGATTGTCAAGTATCCACCAACAAACCATATGTTCAAAATATTTCCTAAGTACCCAAACACCACCCACATATCCATTTTCATTACACCCAACTATCCAAGTTGATCACACAAGTCTAAAATCAAGTTTACATACCGAGTTTCGATAAAGCACAATGGATAGTTCAAAAATCTCATTTATCAACTCTTTCATTGAAGAAAATCATCATTTCATTGAAGAAAATCATCATTTCATTAATACTAGGGATTTAATCCCTCTGCCGGATTCCATAGGCTCCGCGTGCCTCTGCCGGATTCTATAGGCTCCGCGTGCCTCTGCCAGGTTCTAGGGCCCGCGTGCCCCTGCCGGATTTCATAGGCTTCGCGTGCCTTTATAAAACAAAATTCGTCAAATGATGACATTGGTTTAAAAGATCTCATTTCCCAATGTTCCATTCAAAATCCATTTTCTCCAAGTTCATTTCACCACTTCACACATTTCGATAAAATGTGCTACGCACACACCCACACACGCTTTCTAAAAAGTAACAAACATTCATGTGAGATAAGATGACATATTTATTTATAAAACAATAGTTCTCGAGTCAAAACATGATTGAAAGTGATGCCAAAAGTCAATTTTATGAAGGAATAAGCGATCGGAGACCAAACGGACATCAAAGGGTGGCCAAAGACCACCCCCAAAACAAGGGCAGTGGCTGGAAATTACAGAGGCAGCAACATATGAACAGTAACAGTGCAGATTTTCACCTCTAAGGTGTGGAATTTCAACTCAATCACAAATGAGATAGTTTAGACTCAAATTGGAGATGCTAGGTAACAATTAAACATGGAGGGAGGTCAATTTCACCAAACAACAAGCAATTTCATAGATCAAAGAATCAAAGTGGGAAAACCCACACAAATTGGGGAAAACATGAAATTCAAGGAAATTGAGGTCTAGAACCAACTATATGCAACAAATCATAAGCATACAACTAGAGAGAGTAGAAATTGTTCCCCTACCTCAAGGTTTTGCTTGAAAATGGTGGAGAAATGAAACCCTAGGTGTAGAAACCTTCAAAACCCGAATTTGGAGCTCTCGGTGCGAATCCAAGGTGACCCGAGCTCCCCATGGCGCGTAGAACGTGAAAATAGCCTTGGTTCTTGAAGTGGTTGAGTGAGGAGGGTGGAATTTGAGCTTGGTGGAAGCAAAAATGGAGGAGAGGGAAGAGAGAGGGGGCTGTCGGGTTTGAGGAGGGAGGAAGAGAGTGTTTTGATTTTTTTTACAAAACTCCCCCCACACACTTCACTTATACATGCACATATTACATCTCACACCCCAAATGTCACTTGTGTATATAAAATGAGACCCATCTCATTAATCTCAAACCAACACTTAGCCAAATAACAATTTTCAACATTTCTCACACTGTGTCAGCCAGGCATGTTCCAGCACAACACTTATTTTCAGAAATCAAACTTAAGTAAAGAAAACTAATTTTGAGTTTTCTTTACTTTAATTTATTTATGAAAATAAGAAAGTACCCCCCATTTGGAAACAATGGCATTTTCAAAATTTTGAAATTCTAATCACATCAAAATCTCATCCCCCCACTTTTAGTACAAAACCGAAAAACGGCACATTTCTCTCCGAAGAAAAAGGGCTAAAGATGACTTTGCCTTACTAAAAAATAACTTCCAATTATACCGTTGTGATTAGAAAAATCCAAGGAACAATTACCGGGACTTTTTATCGGCCAAAACAAAACTTCTCCAAAAAGTGATTTTTCATACGGGTCCTTACAGAGTGGGTAGACAGCCTTCTAGTATTAACGAGAGAGAGAAAGTGGGTACATCCTCTGCTTTCCAATGTATTACTGTATTGCCACTTGTGTGGGTAATAGTTTTGCAAAAAGTTACTAAGCACGTGTGAAGTTGTTATTGACTTATTGTCATTATTTGTTGTTTTGCAAAAAATCACTATTGTACATATCAAATAGAAAACGCAATATTAAAACCTCTTAACAAAAAATTTGAAAAAACCTTTAGATTGCTTTCATCGATTCTATACTCCTATAATAAAGGCAGAGCATCCTTTTAGTATGACTTCAAATTGAGACTTGCTCACGTTTTGGTTTCTAAAAAATATCAATAAACTATAACTACTCATGTACTAGAACTGCTGTAAATTAATTGAATTGTTGAGGGCAAATTAGTAAATTAAATATGATAGTTTACCTCCTTAAATCCCACCCACGTTCACCCTGGATCCGGATCCTCCCCAGCCCTTGTTTTGGACTAGAGGAGACAGTCCGCATCTGGACGGTCCCTTGGTATATCCAAACGATTGATTGCAGCAAATGAATGGTCTCAATCATAACTGTCTCCTCCTGTCCAAAACATGAACCAGAGAGGATCCATTTCCTTTCACCCTTTGCAGTTACCAGTTCCACTTTCACATGGCAAGTATAGAATCTCATATATGCAAGCTATGGAGGGTGGATTTTCCATGATGTTCTCATAAGTACAAGGCAATTGTCCTCCTTGTAAGTTTTGGATATGTCTTTGCAAATACATACCTCCAAATGGATCTCTCTTTGCAAATATATAGATAGACCTCCAAATGGATATCTACAATTTGGTTTTATGTTCTTTCGTTTGCTTTCCTTTTCCCATTGTTATCTATTTGAGAATTTTGCATACGCATTGTGCGTGCACCAAACGCTAAGACATTTATTTATGTCTCACATACTTCAATGATAAGATAAGTTTTGATGAAGATTCTCCTATACTAAACATAGTCATAGAGTAGCTCTTACTCATAGACTCTATATCAAGTAGTACAGTTAAAGCAGGCAAAGGAGAGCAACGACTGAAGACTGATTGAACTGAACGTCTAACCATAGGACAGAAAACAACAGTACCGATAGGACAGAAGACAGAAGATAAAGATAAAACCCCCCTACCCCCCTCGCTATTTTGGGGGGTATAGCTAAACAAAGCAACAACTCCTTAGTGTACTGTCAGATAAGAAAGGTCAATAGCTTATTCGATAGAGCTGAGATAGTTGCCTTGAGTTCCTGGTGTGATTAGTAACCACTCTATTCCTAACCATTAAAACCTATACTTAAACGAGGAAGCCTTGGGAAGGGGCCTGAAGTCAAACCTCCTTATTGTACCGAAGGCTGCTTTTGAGTAAGCCCTTGAAACTAAGACCTTACTATCCGGGTAGCGAGTGAAAATTAGCTACTATAGTTATTTTCTTCACAATTCAACAAACCTGTTATACGCTCATCAATTAGAATGTGATCTGGTGCGTTGGTTTTGAAACTATCACCTTATACATGGGAGTACAAGCCATTGAGCTTCCACTAACGAAACTAGTAAGTTTTTTGGTACGTCCAAAATAAAAGTTGAATCATACTTCTCCTAACTTCTAGAATAGTGATACATACACACACACTCAACCACACACAACCACACACACACTCACATGTGGTGGAACCCAGCGGTGGGTTCCACCGGGATGGGTCCCACCGCATGTGAGTGTGTGTGTGGTTGTGTGTGGTTGAGTGTGTGTGTCACAATCATTATTGTAACTTCTATTATATTTTCATTTTAAATCGTCCTAAAACTATTCTTAATTTCATCAACAACAATATGGGCTAGCAGATTTATGGGCTTTTCGTGGTCATGCAGTATGGGCTGACATTTTGGGCATTTTATTTTTGTTGACTTTTGGGACATATATCTCCGTGATTTCCCGACAGCAAATAACTTTGAACCTATGGGCTGGAAATTTCAAATGAATTTATCCGTACATATTTGCTCCCTTCGGGATCTACTTCTTAGCATAGTTAGGGTCAACGAGGGCCGCAAATGAATCAAGCCGTTCTCAACTCGGTTCGGCTCGAAAAGACCTCGTTCAAACTCGGTTCGTTAAGGTTTTATGAGGCTCGGCTCGAACTCGAATTCGTTAAAAACTTTAACAAACAAGTTTGAACACGGCAAGACTCGGCTAGCTCAGCTCCATAAGGGTCGTCTACTTTTTCGAGGAATAAAATAATAGGAGTATAACTTCGTATTTCAATTTGATATCTTAATGCACTATCTTTTAAAAAAACTTATTAAATTTCACTATTATTTTGAAATTGAGACTATTTTCCTATAGAGTATAGAGATATAAAACATTTATACTTAACGAGTTAACGAAATATATATATTTTTCGTTAGCCAGTTAAGGCCAACTCGACTAGTTAAAAACTTTTTTTTTTAACGGCAAAAAATTTATTAATCTTTGGAAACGGATTACAAAGATTAAAGGGATCCAAGCACGAAAGGCATCAATCAAATGCCGGCAAGAACCCAAAAGGGAGATAACAAAGGTCGACAAGAAATCAACCGAAAGATACAATTCTAGTGCATGAAAATTAAGAGTAGCACTCCAGAATAGCTCCTCGACATGATAGCGCCTGAACATCCATAAAAACCCAGTAGCTTTAATCCTCAAAAAGAAAGTCCCTCATTAAAAACATAATAAACAAGTTTGAACATAATAAAACTCGGCTCGGCTCGGCTTGTTTGCAGCCCTAAGATCAACATCAATCGGATGCCTTCTCTTCTTACCAATCCAGATTAATTTTTTTAGTGATGCGACTTTGATTATCAATATTATACACTTCACTCCTCGTTCTCGCAAGTAAAATTAAACTTTTTTTCATATCAAAGTGTCTGGACCAGTTGCGTTTGCCTCAACTAATTCTGAGAGACTAATTAATCCTAACATCCAAAATAAAAAAATGAAAAAACTTTTTTTCATATCAAACTTTTCTTTGTTGTCTTAAACCTATGTGAGTATAAATATATTTTCATTGGCTCGAGCTCGAGTCAAGTCAAGGCTAGCTCGGCTCGAGCTCGACTCGTTAAAAACTTAAGAAACAAGTTTGAACACAATAAAACTCGACTCGAGTCGAGTTATTTGCAACCCTAGGATCAACATCACTCGGAATCTCGGATGCCTTCTCTTCTTACCAAACCAGATTAATTTTTTTAGTGATGCCACTTTGATTATCAATATTATACTCTTCACTCCCGTTCTCACAGGGAAGTAAAAATTAAACCTTTTTTCATATCAAAGTGGAGGACCAATTTGTGTCCGCCTTGACTAATCCTAAATGACTAACTAATCCTAACATCTAAATAAAATTTTAAAAAAAAAATTTAACCTTAACCTATAAGCCCATCCAAATACATTCAAACCCAAACCATTTCTAAAGTAATGCATCATAATCAAATTTAGCTCATCTCAAGAGACTCAAATGAATCATATTTGAAAAGTACATTAGCCAAGTTGAAATAATTATGTGCTTTACCCCACCATTGTGTAATCTCGTAACATAGAAAGAAAAAGTTCCTACAAAATTATGATTGGGAGGAAATCAAGATGATATCAACGTTGACATATATCCTTATACTTTGGTTCTTGTGATTTTAATATTTGATCTCTCCTCTTAACAAATTCAAGATCTAAACATTATCCAAAATTTGCAAAATAATTCGTACAATTATAATGTGGAAGACAGATGCATGGTCTCCATCATCTCACTTGTCGATTAGAAAATTTTAAGCGGTTCCAAGCTTGAAAATGTGATCCGAATAGTTCACTTATAAACCTAATGCAGAATTTTATTTGAAAATTGTCAGATTCGGCAATTTATTGACAAGCCCGGAATTGGGCTAAACTTGGTGGGCTGAAGCAGAATTGCATTGCGGTCAATACTCACCACCCCAAAGTTGTGACTGATGGTGGATTTTGGCCAAATTCATTTGTTTAAGCCAATTTAGTATTGTTGTTATATTACAAAATATTTAGATTACGAATTACTCTTAACGTATAATTTCGTTTAAGCTGATTCCAATTGGGAAAGTCTTATTTTTCTTTTTAGTTTTCAATTTTAGTAGTTTCGCTAATTTTTGAGATACTTTATTTTTTGGTAGTGTTTGATAGGGTTTCCCTGTAAAAGGGCATTTAATCTCTTTATTTCAGTATCTTTTAATCAATAAACAAACAATGAGAATTTTCTCTCTTTCTCTTATGAATTCAAGAACATCTTATGGATTCGAAAACCTATCTTCATGTAGATTAGTATCTTCTCCACTACAGTGAGATAGCAATGGTAGATCTACTTGATTGATTAATTGTGTGCTTTACCAAGCATCAAGAGCTAAAAGCTAATTGACTTTAAGTTAGCTCTATTTTTGGCGTGGCGGAGTTATTGTGAGGGCCAGAGGGGCCCTGGCCCCACCCATTTGTTAAGCCCAAATTGTATAAAAATTATAAATTCCAACCATAATTAAGTAGTAAGAATAAATCACATTAAATTATGCTGAATAATATCGGGCTTTGACAATACTGTACTCCGTTAAATGATTTTGATAAAAACAATACTCAAGATTAATATTTTAAGTTGTCGAAATCGTTTCGTACAAACTCAAAGTCTCAAAATAACTAGATTTAATCTTCAAAAATCATCATACCGCAAGTTTCTTTCATAATTCGGTATCCTTCAACTTCGATTCCTGGCTCCGGTCCTACCCATAGACCAAAGGGCCCAGCAGCATGCTCCTCGGCATTGTGTCCTCCTCGAACTCTCTCAGTTTTTATGGAAAGTGAAAGCCTAGAAATGGGGGGCTCTGCTGTCCGTGGGGGTCGGCAGGCCTTGCCGACCCCATCCGAGTCGTCCATTTCGCTCATCAACGACTCAGATCTTACCTCTCCAAAGTGTATCCGAGCCGTCCATTGTTTGATGCAATCCGAGCCGTTGATGCACGAAACGAACGGCGCGGATGGGGGTTGGCAGGGCCTGCCGACCCCACGGACAGCAGGCCCCCCGGGTTCGAAAGCCTACCACCCGTGACTGATTGATTGCAACACAAGATGGCGTAGCAATTAGTACTAAAATTGACAAGCTAGAATCATAATATTGCAAAAAAAAAAAGAGAATCAAACGTTATCACTGTCATTTCTCTCTCCTTTTCGGCTCAAGTACCGACAACCATTTTTACCACCACTTTTATTCATTTTGTGCATAATTGATGCTCTAAATTTTAAACCAAAAGGTAAGTTAACGAGTATAGAAATTGATACTAAGTTTCCACTAAAAATATTGCATTCCCAGATTTCCTACTATAGTCAAAATTGTACTCCCTCCGTCCCATATTTGTTGTCCGTTTACGGGTAAGCGTGTCATTTTTCAATTGCTTATATCTTTCAATCTATAATGTTTTTTACAATTTTGAAAATTTTGTTTAATAGTACTCATCGAGAACTATAAAACAAGATCCATATCGAATATATATAACATTATATATTTGAACATATAACTATTTTTTTAAGGTCTAATGAATTGTGCAACTGGACAACAAATATGGGACGGAGGGAGTATGTTGTTTCCGTTACATATCAGGTTAATCTTATATATTATTGCAGAATGACTTTTCGCGAGGAGAGCTCTCAGCGCGACAAGTGGTACAATTTGATTGGGTTGTCATAAAAAATTTATAAGGACACATGTGAGATTATTATTTCCACTCTTAAGTTTTATATCCATTTATAGGTTCTATCTATATGCAAGCTTTAAGTTATTCAAAAGTTATTCCTTAACTTTATTTGAATTAAGGTGTGATAACAATGATTGATTTACTATTCCAAATCTACATTTTACGACTATAGAAACTCCCTTAATCGAATTTCATCTATTCTTTTTCCTATCAATTCCCTATCGCAATGTACGGATTTACGTAGTGGATCTTGCGTTTGTATTTTCTTTAAGGAAATAAAAATCAAGCATTTGACTTTCAAGGATGATATGAAAGTTGTACATTTTGTGTGCATAAATCAAGTGACAAATAAGTGGAGTTTAGGTTAAACCCTTCTGCATGTTTTCTTTTGTTTTTCTTACTTTTATAACGAAATGTAGGAACTAATATGTTGACTAAGTAACAAATCGTAGTACCAAGTCCTGCATCGATGATTTGATCCAGTAATATATGGACTTTTTTACTCGAAATTTAATTCATTGGCAAGCACATTGTTTTCATTTTGTTCATAGCACGAGTTTCCTGTTAGATTAATACGTTCTATGCACAAGCAAATATATCAAGATATGTACAAAGCTTTTGATATTGCATAGCATAGGTTTATTACCATAGGACGGGATTAGTTTATGAAAAGCAGTCAATCTGTGCCCGAAAATTTTATTTACAAGTATACTATACAGCAAGGCAGCCATAGAGGTTGATATACCACATACATCATAGGTAGCGGGTTTATTAGCATAGGACGGGTTTATTTATCAAATTGCATTCCATATATATTTTATTTTACTTAATGTAGCGGATGTAAGTTTAAAGTTTTTATGTTGTATAATTAAGTTAAGCGGGTACCTAATTATATTCTAAGATCCTCCCGTGCATGGCACGGGTTTTTTGCTAGTCTATATTAGTATTGCAGGATGGCTTTTGGTGAATAGAGCTTCCTGAGCTTGCCACGTGTCCCCCAATCCTTTGCACTTTTTAAGCAATTAGCAAAGTCCTAAATGGTAGTATTTAATTCCTTACCGAGTTAAGCTTTGTTAAGGTTTTGTGGTGATCAATTTTAAAGGAAAGTAGTTATTCTTTTCCAAGTTAATCTGTGATACCGTAATGATTCTTTTCCAATTACAATACCGAAATTTTTCCAATTTGAAATTAACGAAAGTAATGAAGAGTAATGAAGGAAAGTAACAATTACAATAGATATGCAATATTATAAACATATTTCCGAAATTTTTAAGGAAAGTAACGATTATTTTCCGAAAAGATTGACAATTATATTTATTATTTAAGTACAATATTCAACCACTAGATTTCTTAACGAGAAAAGGAATGGTGTGTTCTTTTTGGGTAAAAGGAAAAGGAAAAGGAATGATTTTGTTCACATAAAACATCATATATTTTTTTTATAAATCAGTCATTATTATATAAATAATTATTGACTAATTACTATTTAGCAATAAATACAGACAGAAATTATCTTGAGGAGCAATCTGTCATTTTCATTTTCACACGCATAAGGAAAGATTAAGAATTTCTTATATGAACGTTCCATAAAAAACACGTGTATGCATACCTAAAAAAAAAACCAGAGATTAAGAAGTCACTATCCATGGAAATTTTCATTTTGACACACTTAAGAAAAGAAAAAAAATTATTATATAAACTTTCCATGAAAAAGACACGTATATATAAATAAAGAAAACATTGACAAGTCAACATCCAATGGAAACTTTCAATTTCTCACCCCCAAGGAAAGATTAAGAATTCTTATATTAGGTTACCATAAAAAAATTCATGTTTATATAATGAAGGAAAGTAATGACTATAATAGATATGCAATAGTAGAATACATATTCCCGAAATTTTCAAGGAAAGTAACGATTCTTTTCCAATTTCAGTAACCGAAATTTTTCGCATATCATTTGGCGGAATAAGTTGATTTTTCTAATCACGTGGTTAAAAATTTGAGAAGAGTAATAGTCAAGCGTTTGGGTCAGAGACCATCTTCAAGGGAAGATCAGAGATAGTACGGTAGCCGCTTCGATTCCTAACCTGTAGTTTGAAAGGTAAATCTTTTGTTTTACTACAGTTTTTTGATTCTTCATCGGTTGTTTGACGGAAAATTCATCTTGATAAGAATCTCAACGCAACCCATTATCATAGCATGGGTCCTTTAATCTTTGTTTTCGATAATTTTTTTTCTTCACTGCTTTGTTAATTTTTTAACAGATTTATAAATTAATTAATTTTATCCTTAAAATCCTTTCATTATATTATATCTTATATAGTATTGCAGGATAGATTTTCCCAAGGAGCGTCGTAAGTGCGACACATGTCCCTTGAAATTTTTATAATTTTTTATTTTATGAACTCCAAAAATATTGTAGTGGTTTTAGTTTCCTAAAAGGGATGATTTTGATAGGAATTATATGATGTTAATCATTTCCTCTTCTATCCCAACAATGGTAATCACACTTTCACAATTACCTTCAATACCGACGCAACAAGGAAAGGAAAAGGAATTAGTATATTTTTGCTTCCAGTCCAATGTGCATACCAAAAACAAAAAGGAAAAATAATTTTCTTTAAAGAATGATTTGTCAAGGAATCAAGTAAACTGATAAACTCTAATTAAACTCTAATAAAACACCATTATTTTCTTTTTAAGGAAATGATTTTTTTACAAAGTCTACAAGGAATGAACTGTCTCACATTCTTTTTCATTTCAAACTCTATAAAATTCATACTGAGAATGCAATTCTCACGCACCGACTTGCTGGCTGTGTAGGAAGATAGCTCGCATTTCTTGCTCAATGACTTGCTTGCCATTCTTCTCCCTCGATTAGTTAGTATGAATCTTATACTCATATTTGTAAAGTTTTATTTTTTTTACTGTTCTTTATTTTTTTGGCTTTGCATAACTAATATAGTTGATTTGTGTACGAATAACCCAATTGTATGTTACCTGCTAATATCCCTATACGTTACCTGCTTCATAGGATTTATTTTTTTTTACCACAATGTATAATTTGGCATTGGTACAAGAGATTCGCGGTGTTTTCATATTTGAAAAATCCTTTTCTTTTGATATCTCAAAAGTGTTCTTCTCTAATATGTCGTTTTACAGGATGGATCGTGAGAATATTGACTCTAATAAAGATCACTCCAATCGAAAATGACAAATTGAATGTCAAAAAGCTCACGA
The DNA here is from genome assembly GCA_963854785.1 of Vaccinium vitis-idaea. Lineage (NCBI taxonomy): Eukaryota > Viridiplantae > Streptophyta > Magnoliopsida > Ericales > Ericaceae > Vaccinium > Vaccinium vitis-idaea. The sequence goes on along the minus strand of OY978224.1, from coordinate 38,051,002 downwards.
TGATCGATCAAACAATGAATAAATCAATGAAAAAGCAAAAGCAGCACGCAGTGTGAGATCTATAATCTTTCGTGAGAAGAATATGGCTTCTCAAAAGAACACCAATCACTCCATCGGTAATTGCCATCTTTATTCGTGACTTTGTATATATGCAGATTTGTTATTCTCTCTTTATACAGTTTTTTAATACCTGACCATTTCATATGAACTAGAGCATATAACCCATCTTTAATACATTTACGGTTAGTGGCATATTCAAACAGGCCGACATCCTCCCAAAAATGCATAATTCACTTGCGGGGTGCTGATGTGCGCATCGGAGTTGTTGAACTTGGTAATCAACGTTTCGGATAGACGCCTCTGATCTACAAAGTGCCGAGACAAAATCAAAACTGTTAAAAACACATGCGATGGCTTAGATGCCGCACACCTAGGTTATTTTTAATTTATTTTATTTTGCCGTGGTCGTGCTTACCACAGGTTCGGCTAAAATTCAACTAATGTTGCATCATGAAATAGTAGCGAAAATTCAAAACAAAACTGGACTTGGGGGGTGCTTTGCACCCCTCGGCCGTTGGATTGAGTTTTGGACGGCTCGGATGCGTTCGGCAATTATCCTTTAATTTTGATATTTTTTACCGGTAATAAATCAAAACACATCCGAACCGTCCAAAACACGATCCAACAGCTGAGGGGCCCATCCATTTCCAACAAGACCGTGTGCTTTGCACTACGCTAAATGGTAGCTAGGCCTTTATCAATCTCAGTTCATAATCCTTTTTTGCACGGGAATTATTGATTTGGGGTAACTAATGCACATGATTGGGTAATTTTTTTCACATGATGGATAGTCGTGTATGTTAATTCTGATTTATGATTGTGTTTGTTATAATAGATAAAAATATTGTTACGCCAATGCCACAAAAAGAGTCAACCTACAAAAAAAGGAGAAAAATATGGGTGCCAGCTAGGTACTATCACATAGCGGACTGGCGGTACCCAGCACATCTCTCGGCTGTTCAAAAGAAAGAGAGAAGGTTTTCATGAGAAGCTCCGTGAGCGCAACACGTGTCCTTTGAATTTTTACTATTTTTTATTTTATGAACTCCAAAAATATTGTAATGGTTTTGGTTTCCTAAAACGGATGATTTTGATAGGAATTATGTGATGTTAATGATTTCCTCTTCTATCCCAACAATAGTAATTACAATTAACTAAGTTCTAAAATAATCATTGCTTTACTCCGTGCATAGCACGGGTTATATGCTAGTTAAGAATGTGAAGAAAAATGACTTATGCGAGAATACCAAAAATAGCACCGAAAATACCAAAAACACTAAAATAACATAATGGAAACTTAGCCCGAATAGAATCTCTAAGTCTGTCATATCTGATGCCTTCTAGCTTTTATCATCATTCCACGACATTATATAAATCTAGTTCCTCAATTTTTAGAAACATACGGGGTTTTTATTTTAGCGGTAAAATTTTTCTAAAAGCAACTTCTTTGTACATATATTGCCCTATGGTAGGTATATCTTCAGTACTCTCTCGTTCATACTCATCAATTGAGAATTACATGAATACCGTTATTGTTGTTTTTTTGCTACTGTTATAAATTACTCTCCTCACCGACGCAATATTGTTGAAAATGACTTATGTAATTAGGAATTGATATTGAAACAATCTAGCAAAGTGTTTTTAAAAAATGGAGAGCGAATTATAATTTCTATTATAGACAACTTGGTTAAACTCTAATTTGGTAAAAATTTTAAGGAGGTGATTTTTATTTTCTCAAAAGATTAGTTCTCACTATATATCATCCATACTTCCTTTTTGGCTTAATAATTCCACAACCCAAAGAATCTCCCCCACCACTTTTTTATTTTATTTTATTTTGTCCTCTCTTTTAAACTATTCCCCCACGTTCCTTGTCACCTCATCCCCCCCTCTCTCTTTCATTCACATGTAACAATTTGAGAGAGAGAGAGAGAGAGAGAGAGAGAATGCTTTCACATGCTTTGTTTGCCACTATCGTCTTATCACTATTCCAACAAGCCATTTCCAAGCCAGAATTAGTAACACCACCACCATTGCCAATCCTACCCCTCCCAAGTTATTCACAGCTGAAATGGCAACAAAGGGAAATCATAATGTTCCTCCACTTCGGCGTCAACACCTTCACAAATTCCGAACTGGGCACGGGGAAAGAGAATCCGGCCATATTCAACCCAACGGGCCTCAACGCTGCCCAATGGGTTGAGACTGCGGTCGAGGCCGGGGCCTCTTTGGTGATCCTAACTGCGAAACACCATGATGGGTTTTGCTTGTGGCCTTCAAAGTACACGGACCATTCCGTGATCGGAAGCCCTTGGAAAAATGGACATGGGGATGTGATTCGAGAACTCTTAGAGGCGGCAAAGCCTCGGGGCGTTGATGTCGGGTTGTACCTCTCACCGTTGGACCTTCATGACCGGAGATATGGGCATGATAAGGAGTACAATGAGTTCTACTTGGCCCAATTACAAGAGCTACTCAACAAGTAAGAAAGAAGCTTTCTTTGTGTTTTCAACTCTCTATAATTCTCTGAAAAATATCTATATAGAAGAGGAATCTTTGCTATCCGGATTGCACTGTGCAGTCCGTGTGATATGGATCCATCTCGTGACCACAATGATCCGAGTCCTCCTTTTGGCGAGATCCGCCGAGAAATTGTCATGTACGATTTCTTCTCTTTTTTACGGCAAAAGTCAGTATTGTTAGTTGTAGTTCGTGAGATTTGAATCCGGTCAAATGCATGAAGTACATTTTGGTGCTTATACAATTTCCTGAACAGACATTGGGAGCATCTTATCTCCCAATGTTTATTTAGGGGGAAAAAATGTCCGGATATAATTTGACGAATCATTTTCCAAAAAGAAAAAAGAAAGCCAAATATCTATTAAAATGAACGGTGGTATCGAATTGGGTTCGAGATGGACCACCATATCGACTGCACGTTGTAGTCATGCTCAATTAGGATTTCAGAAGATTAATTAACTAACACCAACAAAAATGTTTTCAAATTTTGAAAACCGTTTTTGGACAAAAATGTAAACAATATTAAGGCTGAGATTGCCATAAGATTTTATGGAATTTCCTATTTTAGCACGTTGATTTTAAACATGTTAAAATGGGAAATCTCATAAAATCATCCAGTTGATTTTATGGAATTTCCCATAAAATCTTATAGCAAACTCAGCCTAAATCAATGAGTATTCGAACTTTTTCGTGGTTTCTTTTTCTGAAAACAGAAAGAAAAATAAAAAAAACAGAACGGAAGGATCGTACATTTAAATCTTATGAAATGGTTTTGGTTTTACAGTTATGGAAACGTAAGAGAGATATGGTTCGACGGAGCTAAGCCTGTGAACGCGACAAACACGACCTACTATTTTAACGATTGGTTTACGATGGTGAAGGAATTGCAGAGCACAATCAACATCTTCTCCGACGCCGGTCCCGACGTCAGATGGGTCGGAGATGAGCAAGGATTCGCCGGAAAAACATGCTGGTCCACTATTAATCGCTCTTCACTATCAATCGGAAATGCAAGCCTTGAAGAGTAAGTAACACTCATAATTATAAAGCCCGAACGCACTTTATGATTCTTTCTCTCCTTTTAATTCTTTAATTTAATGACGCCATCTCTTAGTAACTTTTTAATTCGTGCACGTCACGATATGGGCTATAGCATATTATAAGAAGATTTCCTGGGAATGGCAACAATACACACCCCTCATTTGGGTGTACCATGTGCACCTATTATATGGTCTAGATTGTGCCACCTCATCGGCAATCATAACATTTTTTTAATTTTCGTAACTTTTTAGCAATATGATTCATAACATTTTCTATGATTCGTAATAATTTAGTGTTTCGTAACTTTTATTAAAAAATTAGTAACTTTTACAAAAAAAATTCGTAACTTTTATAGGGGTGTGTATCATACACACTCAAATAAAGAGTGTGTATTGTAGCCTTTTCCAGATTTCCTACCCCTTTTGGATATATTGGGCGGTTTGGACATCCCAACAAACTTAGCTAAACCCGAATTGTGGGACCCTGCCATCCCTTCGGGTCGGCAGGGGTGTCGATCCCATCCGGCTGTCCGTTTCGCGCATCAACGGCTCAGATGTCACCTAACCTAAGTATATCAGCACTGTTCATTGTTTGATGCAATCCGAGCCGTTGATGCGCGAAAAGGACGGCTTGGATGAGAGTTAGCAGGGCCTGCCGACCCCAAGGGACAGCAAGCCCCCCGTGCCCGCTAAACCCATTATTTAGGCATTATAGTATCTAGCCAGCCACACCCCCCCCCCCCCCCCCCCCCCCCACACACACACACACAAAACCTATCACAATAGCCTCAATAAACACCTCAACAATTTACCCCCCCCCCACAAAACCTATCACAATAGCCCCCCCCCCCCCTCCCAAAACCTATCACAATAGCCTCAATAAACACCTCAACAATTTACATGTCGCTATAGTACCTCAACAAATTTCCCCACTTTTGTTGATAATCCACTCATCTTAGATTATTTTATTGCTTTTCTCGCTCTCCTGTCTTCTATCTCTATATTGCTTTTCTTGGTAAAGAAGAAGAAAATTAAATAAGGAAAGAAAAAAGTAATATTTTAATAGATGATAGATAAAATAGATAGTATTACTGGAGTGTTGAAAAAGATGTGATTCGTTAAAGTGAAAAATGTGCGTTGTTCGTTAGTTTTTTTGTTAAATTTTGTCTAGGCTGCTGGGCTTGCCCTTACATTAGGATTTTGAAGGGTTTATCTTTTTTCAATCAAATACCGTGTTTAGAAGGCTATGATAAATTATCCATCGAATACATTGGATTGGTACATACTTTTAACTAGTACTGCGGTTTCTTTCATAATCATGCTGTCTTTGAAGTTACCCTCTACAAGAAAATGTTCAATTTTTAGGTGAAATTCCACGACGACCCCCTCATCTATGTTTGTTTCTCATGGAAACGAGCTAACATTTAAAATTGTTCAAATAGACACCCTCATCTATATGGAATGAAAAAAATGGCAAACTCTGTTAATGAAATGTGGGTGATTTTTGTAGATGAGGGGGGCAGTATGGGCCTTTTTTATAGATCAAAGGGTCAGTTTAGGCAATTTTTAAGGGGTAAAATCATCATTTCCTTCATTCCGTTGAGTTACTTTTTTCATTCCATATAGATGAGGGGGTCTGCTTGAGCAGTTTTAAGTGTTAGGGGGTCTCCATGAGAAACATACATAGATGAGGGATTCTCTATGAAATTTCACCAATTTTTTATTTGCTTCATGAGATTCATGCTTCTCAACTTCTAAAAGCAATAGTCATTTTCAAATGGTAATGTGAATTAAATAGCCCTACGGTTGTAAATTAAATAGTTTGAATGCATGGGTAATGTGAATTAAAATAGCCCTACGGTTCTAAAAACTACTAGCAAATAAGCCGAGTGCAATTTTATTCACCCACTAAAGAATAGTAGATGAACATAACCCAATTCGTATAAGAATATATTTCAGTGACTAGAGTCAGAGACGGTATTTGATCGAATAACACTTTGCTTTTAACTCAAATTTTAGTCCAGCATTTAAAACCAAGAATTAATAGCTTGGATCAAAGCTTTTATCGAGATTTTTTTTTTTTAGATATAGCCAGAAATTCAAAACAAGAAGTGAAAATCTATTCATCAAAGTGAAACCTAGACTAGGCATAATCATGCAAATTAATGAGCTTAAAGTACTTGTCAATGATGGTGCAGCTATCTCAACACCGGTGATCCGAAAGGGACCGATTGGCTGCCGGCAGAGTGCGACGTTTCAATCCGAGCCGGATGGTTTTGGAACACAACAGAAACAACGAAAACGCTAAGTAAACTCCTCGAAATCTACTACAACTCGGTCGGACGAAATTGCTTGTTACTACTCAACGTTCCGCCTAACTCTACTGGGCTCATATCCGATAGCGATGTGAAAAGAGTGAGGGAGTTTAAAAGTGCAATAGACACCATATTTGGTAACAATTTGGCTGAGAAATGCTATGTAAAAGCTAGTAGCCAAAGGGGAGGCAAAGGAGGAGGCTTTGGACCTGAAAATGTGCTAGACACTGACCATTTATGGACATATTGGGCCCCAAAGGATGATCAAGATGAACAAGATTATTGGATTGAATTGGAAGGAACAGATGATGGGATGACATTCAATGTGGTCAGGATCCAAGAGGCAATTGGACTCGGTCAGAGGATCAAACGGCACAAAATCTACGTGGACGGTGATCGGATCGCGAGTGGGACTACTGTAGGGTACAAGAAGCTTCACAGGCTTAAAATGGGAGTTGTGCATGGGTACAGTGTGAAGATAAGGATCACTAGATCAAGGGGGGTGCCTTTGGTCTCTTCTGTGGGTCTCTACTTTGATCCCTTTTGGCACCCAAAAGGGCAGTGACGCTTCACAATTGTTCCCTTACCCAACTTTTGCTTTTTGGCTTTTGGATTGTCCCAGTGTCTAATTTAGGGACTAAAGTCATAAGGCAGTACCACCAGACACAACAGTTAATGAAATTCCCAGCTCTGCACCTAAGCAAGGCATAAAAGAGGTCCATGCTACAAATTCAGAGTTTTTTTGTGTCAATTTAATCAGTATTGCAATGAAAACTCAATTCCATGTATTTTTTCATGAAAGCGTGAAGGGATGATAGAAGTCGAAAAACGAGGCCAAATTCATGGCCATTCGGGAAACTGAAGGTTGCATCCGTAGCCAAAAATGAAAATGATTTTTGTATCCCTGGCCATAAATTTGACCTGTTTCTATTTCTAAGATTTCAATGTGCAGATCTAGTAAGCATGATTTTGTAATGCACAGCTTTCTGCTCATTCTTGAGCTTGAATATGAAGCTTCTTATCAAAACAGCTGAGAAAATCTTCAATCTGCCAGTATGCAAACTCTTTCCCTAAACTAAATTTCCATCTTAACAAAAAGAAAAGAATATAAAAGAACCTGAATCTACGTTAATGTTTCAATATCAATAATGTTTTCAAATAGACAAGGCAAAAGGACGAACACACAGACACACTATATTCAATCGGCTCATTACAGTCCTTTCTTCTTCGTTTTCTCCTTCGGGTGCTTGGAAACTATGCCATTCAAAACACAACTCCAAATTCTCTAACTTACCAAAAAACAAACTCCAAATGCTCATGGCATTATTGAAAGGTTGAACAAAAAGCTTTTGCTACTAGAAGCCACAACAAACGGCACGCATATCTCTGGCTACTGGCCTTATTTTGCAAACCTTCAAAGTATGGTTTGGGGATCCTGCAGTGCACCAGTCTCAACCGTTCAAAAGTCTTTTTAATGGTCCAGATTCGCAAACTCTTTCTTCCCAGTCAGCGAATCTGAACCATTGACTTTCATGATGAACGGTTGCGATATGCGCTACAGGATCCCCGGATCCTCAAAGTACAATGCAAATCAGCTTTGTCAGCGGGGAGGTGGACTTGACGGAGTTGAAGAATCTCTGGGATGGTAATACGGGTAAATGGTGTATACCGTTTGCGCTGTGGTGAGGGCGAAAAGGTAGACAGCAGCAATGACAGAGAGAATGGCCCAAGGGTTCCTGAAATAGGTGTGGATGAGATTCGCACGCCACTGGTTCCACCGCTTCTTGCAGTACTTATTAACCCTCTTATGCACCGAATAAAGGTTGCTGTCTGGGTCGAGTGTTACTTCCTTAGCGAGGGAGTTGAAGAGCTTGGCGACGGCTTTGTCACTACCGATGGCATTCAGAATGATGCCTCGGTCATCCAAGAGGCTAACGTCCCTGCCGCTATCGATGATGTTGTTCATGAAGAAGATATAGGACGTTACCTGGTTCCCTGCCCCAACGTGGAACCGTTCGAAAGCAATGAGGTTCAAAAACATAGACTCGGTAGCATCGTCCACCACAATGAGCGGGAGCCTTAGAACCCCGCCTTTGAAGGAGATGTCTTTCAGGCTCCCGCTCTTGCTTTTCTTGAACCGGATCCCGACTTCGTTGAGCTCCGTTGCAGACGGGATGATCACGTCGCCTTCTTCACGGCTTGGGCTGCTTCTCTTTTTCTTGCCGGGGTCTTCCCAAAGGAGGCTCTTTCTGTAAACGTCAAGTAAGTGCAAGCATTCGCCAGTTACGAGTGGGAACCGGGTGCTGGACCAGCAGAACTTGAGCATCAGCTTGTTCGCAAACTCCTCATCTTCCTGCATAAGTAATTAAACATATTTTTCTTTAATTTTCTTCTTAAACTCAGAAATATAGGCAACAAAATTCGCTTAATTTAAGCACGATCACTAGTATATTTTCTTGTAGGGTTCAGATTCTCTCGCGGTCTTTTGACGGCCCGTTGTGGGCTAGTTCTTCTCATGCCCACTTTGCTGGTTAGAATCGTTAACTTTTTAAAGCTCGTCAAGAAAATCAACCATTTCAAAGACCATATTAATCGGATGGCATCAACATGCACCTATCGCAATACATTTCTCTGGAGATTATTGAGTTCTGATTCAGTGTACAAATGTACTTTTTTTGGGTGGATAAATGTGTTCCAAAATCATGTTCATTAATATCCGATTTACATTATGTTTGGGAGGTTTCGACGAACCGTAAAAAATAAAGCGTTCTTGATCATTAAAGTGTATCCGAGAAACGCTCATAAAGGGCCATAATAGGGTCGTCCTGGTTTGGGATAGGAGAGGATCCTCCTCCTTTCCTGTATTGGAAATTCTGTCCAAGACAAGAAATTAGTGTTAGGAATCGAACAACACGTTCAATGCATAACAACCCTATGAATCTTAGAAACTAGAGTGATAGAAATCACAAGATAGAAAGTGCGTAATGAAAAGAAATCTGGAGAGACATACAAATATACATGGAAAACCTCAACGCGAGGAAAAATCACGGGAGTCACACTAGTCCACTAGAACCGAAGAATGTGTGAGTATAAGTCTTCTCTCTTCTCTCTCAGAAAAGTTCTCTCTCGTCTCCTCTGTGTTTACACTGAAACGCTCTAACCCTAATTATGCAACTGCAAGATAAATAGGTAAGCCCCTGACAAAGCACAAAATTTGTGCCATGAGGGCTCCGCCCCCTTCACCCCATGCTCGAAGTTGTCTGCGTCCCCAACAATTAGTTTGTTATATGGTGTAAAAATTAGAAGGAATCAATCGATCAACGTCAAACAGATGAAGGGTATATAAGATGACGCACCTCAGTATTCTCGTTTTCAACAGCAAGAAGAATGGTGAGAAGACGCATAGGGAGCTGATTTTCAAGCATAAGCATATCACGTCTGATATAAGGCATATTGTGCAGCTTCCCATGGTTACTAAAAATTGGATCATTGTGAGCATAATCATCCATTTCTTGTGTCGAGGTACGCATTACCTCAAGCATAAAGCAGCCGTCAACAATCAACAATTGCAAGAACCGGTCGGGGTCTCTTCCCCAAGAAGGATCGAGCGACTCGTACGAGTCTTTCAGACTTTCAGCTTCTTTGGCCAGAGAGTCAACATAGGACTCGAGAGGCTTGTTAGATCTTCTTAGAAAATGGAGGAGAGCGCGGTGCTTGTGCTCCTCCATTGGCATCAAACGGTCATCACCGTAATGGTAAGGACCGAACGAAACAAACTGAGGCTTGTAGGCATTCTTGTTTAGGTCCGAGACGCATGCCGGGACTCTGTATATGGATTGCTTGGCCCAGTGCTTCATTTCTGCAGTTTCGATTGTGTCTGATGATGCCATCTGCTCCATTTCATCTTTAACTTTTATTATCCAAGAATCCTTCTTTTCTCCCATTTCCTCCATAACTAGCTACCAAAAAAACCACCCTACTTATAATCCTAGCTATTGTAAGAGTAAAAGACACAAGCATCATGTTTTCTTGGAATGACCTACTACTTGAGCATCTTTCTCATTTTTTCTTGTTTCTTTCTCTCTCGCTTGTCATTAAAGTAAGGGACTTAAAAGGGATTCTGTCTAGGCCTTCTTATGAATCCTACAACCAGCTGTTTTATCCCTTGCAATTTGCAGCAAGTTTTTCTAGCACAACATACACATATATGTATCACATCTCACATGTTTCGTGGGGTCCATATTGGACCATATATACTGCATAATATTCTGCAATGTTCATGTAAGTTGTGTGTGGTTGTAGATATTGTAATTTGCCTAGGCTGTATAGTTCATTCAACTAGTTATGTGCAGGGGTGGACACAAAGGATGCCGGGGGTGCCCGGCATCAGCACTGCTCCAAATATTGTCATATATAGTACTACTAGTTTTTTAGGTTAATTTGGAAAAAATTATATGGGATTGGCCCCTACAACTATAGTGGGTCAAAAAAATTCTTAAAATTCCTTTATATATATGGGAAAAAATCCTTAATTTCAAGTTATTAATCTGTCACTGGTTATGTGATGAAACTTCAAAGAGAAAAAGGGAAAAAAGTTTAAGTAGAAAGTTGAACTTTTGGGTTAATTATGCCTCAGTTTAAGTTGGATGTCGGAGAAGCCCGAATTATAAAGTGGACCCAAAATACAAACATGCTATATTTTAAATTGACAGAAAGGGGGACTTAGGAATAATGTACAAAGGATTGATCGATGATTCGTGAGATGCAAAGCACCTCTGCTTCAGGAATTTTCTTTTGTTCATGCCTAGGTTGCACGGACTCGGGTACGTGAATCGGATACGGGTGTATATCCAAGGGTCGGACACCTCAAACTTGAAAATAGGGGATTCGGGGATATTTACCCAAATTTGGATAAAGGTTCCAAATGAATCAAGTATTTTGCAACCTCTTCTCCTACCTCTACATTCCCATGCAAATGACAGCCGCCAAGCAAAGCACCCCAAACAAAAACGTCTGGCTCTACTGGCATATTTCTTCCAAGGCTTTTTGCCTCTTCAAACAGCCCAGCATGACTAAGTTTTATCAACCATGTATGCAAGCAAAGTGTTGGACCTATGGCTCAATTGAGTAAACGTGTTTCATCACATCAAAACACCAGTGGCCTTTCTCTATTAACCCTCAATCAGAACCAGCTGATAAAAATGCAACAAATGTCACATAATTTGGCCTCACCCCAAGTTCTTTCATCTCATTAAAAATATCAAAAGCCTCTTTACAATACCCATGAAGTGAAAATGCAGAAATCATAGCTCTCGATGCTAAAATATCCTTCTGGGGCATTCCCTTAAGAACCTCAGCTGCTCTTTCAATGCACCCGCATTTACCATACATGTCCACCAGTGCTGTTCCAATAGCTACATCACACTATAATCCACTTCTCGTCAAGAAACTGTGTACCCATTTCCCCTTGTCATTTAGAGAAGTATAAGCTGAAAGAATCCTAGCAACGGTCATCTTATCCGGTCTAACCGTGTCATCACCCGAAACTTGCATTTCATGAAGAAAAAAAAAACTCTATAGCCTTTTTTGACCGACCACTTGAACAAAACCCGTCATGATAGAGTTCCAAATAATTAATTTCTCCTCTTCATCCCCCTAACAGCCAAATCAAAACCGTCATTTCGTAGACACCCAATAAGTCAATAAGCATCCAATTCATCCACGTGACAATGTCCCTAACCCACAATTCATCGAACACCCTCAGTGCATCATTGCGGAACACAAAAGCAGAGTACGGAGTAATCAACAAGTTGTTAGCGAGAACATCTTCATCAAACTCATACTTTACGGCATGCCCATGAATGCTTCGACCCATTCCACTGTCACACAGTTAGACTCTAACCTCTTTGTGCAATCTTTCGAAAGAAACGGTAACGTTAAGCAATTGGTGTCACACCATCACCCAACAGTTGTTTATAAAGATTTTGGGTTTGGTCCGAAGTGGGTCCGTCCATATTATTGGTTTTATTGGCGTGGGCTCTGGTCATGGCGTTGTACATAGAGAGATTTGGGATCTGTGTATATTTAAAACAAAAGAGGCGTAGTTGAGAAAGCCGCATCTGAAATTGCTGGGGATGCAGTGATTGGGAGAATGGGTTTGCATGAGCTCTCTCGTGTTCCTTTTTGCATTCTTCTAATAAGCGTGTGATGGTTCTCCTCAGTTCTTCTACTATACTCGAGTTCTACAAACGAGAAAATCTTGGGTGCCAATAGCCTGAGGGGGGTGGTGATTAAGATTATGTTAGGCAAGCAGTTGTGTGACAATCAACACATCCACTTATACACAAATGATCTAATAAGGGATCCCTTAAATGGGATTCCGTGCGGACCTCACCTTTCCGAGCCAAATTTTGACGATCCGAACCGTTCAATGTTTTTAAAATGCATTTTTAAGGGTCTACGCGAAAAATCTTCAAAAAAAAATACCCGGAAGGGCTTGATCGGATCAGTTTTTGTTAAAAACGTATATATAGCGTTTTTAACAAAAACTGATCCGATCAAGCCCTTCCGGGTATTTTTTTTTGAAGATTTTTTGCGTTGGCCTTGGAAAATGTATTTTAAAAACATTGAGCGGTTCGGATCGTCAAAATTTGATCCGAAAAGTTGAAAAAGGGCCAAGTCCGCACGGAATCCCATTTAAGGGATCCCTTAAGGGATCGGGACTGTCCACTTATATGTCCATTTTTGTTAAATTCTCCGAAAGGGCATCCTGTGATCCGTCTCTCAATGCCCATAGTTCGGCCATAGTGCTGGAATTAGCTCTTATCTCCCTACGGAACCCCCACGAGATCCAATTGCCATTGTGGTCTTGGATAATCATTTTTTTTGCTAGAAAATGTCATATATTGATATAGTTAGTCAAAAAATATCACATATATCCAACACACTAGCCACTTGGCTCAAAAAAAAAAACCTACTGCAGGCGTGTGAACATCGAGTGCGAGAGTGAATCTCACTCTCGGACATGCGCTAAAGTTGACCGGCGTGTGCGAGCCCCGGCTGACTCCGTCGACGACGAGTCTTACACCATTGAAATTGCCTCACCGAGACCTACAACCCTCTGGTCTCAAATCAATTTTAGGATTACTTCTCTAGCGACTCGTTTTTTCCGGCGACTCGTTTTTCTACGACCTTCCTCCTTGCCGTTCTTCGCCATCGATTTGCAAGTAGAGGAGAGAGAGCCCCAACGAGAGAGAGAGAGAGAGAGGGGTGAGGCTACAGTGGCTAGGCGAGTGTGACGAGGTACTGTGGCAAAGATAGGGACGATTAGCGAGGAGGCGAGGCTGCTGGGTCTTGATTTCTCGATTTTTCACGGGAGAATGGTGAAAACCAGGAGATGGCGGCCTTGTTCGTTTTGGGTTTCAAAACCCGGTTTTCTCAATTATTATCCTATCATTACCGTTATTTTTAAATATTATTCTCATTTTTCTCTCTATCTCTCTTTAATCATTAACCCATATTTTTAATTATTATTCTTATTTCTCCCTCTAATCATTACCAAAACCCAAACAAAACACACCCGGCTAGTCTCCTGGAGATGCTTTGAGTGTTCTTGTGATGATTTTCTTTTTCTTTTTTTTTTTTGGAACGGCAAAAAGGTGGGATGGGGCGACTAGTTTAACACCTCCCCTGGGCGTGATCATATAGGTTCCCGACCCACTGTGGAATGTCCAATATGAGTCATAGCTACTGTCCGGAAAGGAGAGTCCATCACTACAACATCATCTTGGTACTAGATGGATAAAGAGTTGTCCACGCAAGTCTCGCAGTTGGCGGGACTCGAACCTGGACGGATCATGTATGGGATTTAGGGAGGGAGTACTCAAGCCCACTCACTCTTGCCATCTAGGCTAAGGTGGTGTGTTCTTGTTATGATTTCCATGCATAAAACTGTTTTTTTTTTTCCCGTAAAACTGTTATGTTCAATAATATTATGGGCTAGCGGATTTACGGGCTTTTACGGTACGGCCTTTTTTATTGCTCTCGATCGGGACATCTATTTCCGTGATCTATCGATAACGGACAACTTTGGACTTTGTTCACCCAAAAGAAATTTTAAAAAATACTCCTAACAACTTTCGACTTCCATCTAGAACAGTATGGGCTGGAAATTGAAGATTTTGTCATTTTTGTACGCCTTTGTGCTGTTTCAAATGAATTTTCATCTATTCCTTAAGTCTCGGATCAAGACCACTTGACTAAATCCCGGGTTACCTAGCCAACATACTTCCACCCTTAACATACTCCAACATCAGATTATTTTAGTGGTGATATTTCTGGAATTAGTATTTGTGTAGGTCCATCAAGACCCAATGCACAACTAGCCACACAAATGGCTGGTCATTGTGCTGGACCAAACGTTTGGACCGGATCCTCCAACTTCAGGTCCGGCAATTGGGTGTACCATATCGGAACCTAGTCGTCTGGGACCGACCTGGTCGATCAACACCCAATCCATGATCCGACTGGCATAGCCATGCCACTCAATATGTTGTACGTCACCCGAAGCAGATATTGCGTGCGTTGAGCACGACGATTCTAAATAGGTCTACCGTTTCTAGCAACCCTAAAAGTAAGTACTTTTCTTCCACCTCCAAACGCTCACTTAACAATCAGAGTGCCTTCCCGATTGATCCCGGCCAATTAGGCTATAACGGTGGTTCCTTGTTTCAAAGATCTAGGTCAGACGCTGCAACCTAAATCGAATCCAAGTTAAAAGCCCTATTAAGTCAGCGTTGAGTAATTTACCACTCCACAAAATTAAACCCCCACCCCCATTCCTGTATGTGCGTCTGTTGACTTTAACCTATAAACTCATTCAAATTAATTCAATCACATGTCAGTATAAGATAAGGGTCATTTTATTGTCTGCCTGATGGGCAAACAATAAGTGGAAAAAAAAAAAAAAAACATATCTCTGTGTATTTTTTACATTATTAATATATTTTTACAGAGTACGACATTTTTTACACATTTCAATGTACTTTTAAGCCTTAACGATAACGCAGTGAGCTGATTTTAACATTTTTCATAAAATAATGGATCATTATCAAATGAGTCCTACTTCAAAAGTACGTTTTAGCCAAGTTGGAATAAATATATGCTCTTTACTTCTTCAAATTGCACGTAATGTGACTCACAAGGACGAGGATCTTCTTAATTTCTTAATATAGAAACAAATAATTCCTTGAACTTATCGACTATCGTAGGGATCGAGGAAATCCAGATTTGATGGACTTGACGTATCTAAATTATTGGATTTTTATAATTTTATTCGCATCTCATTTGTCCTCTCATCAAATCCACGATTAAGCATGATCAAAAATATTTACAGTTATTTGTCGACAATAATAAATTTGGAAGGCAGGTCATACGATCACAAGTCATCTAGAAAATTTTAAGCTTCGCCATCTTCTCGTAACTCGTGCAAATTGCCCTCCAATTATTGACCTATTTATAAAAGATTGGCTTGATCCGAGCTAAAAAATATTATGTAAACCGTTCACTTTGTAGATCTAACCTCGTAAAAACCAAGTCAAACAGACTAAAGTAACTTAGTGTATGAATCACATTAGAAAGAAAAAAAAGTTATGTGATGACTTGGTTCGATTACAAAGTCATCGTTACGAGATCGATTTGGTTCTTTGAAGAGTTTTTTTTTTTTTTCAGTTGAGGTCCACACAAAGATATATATTTCTCTCTCTCAATTTTTTTAAGGGAAAGCCTACCAAGCAACAAGTTCATTTCCACTTCAGACTTAAAAAAATTAATCTTACACATTCTGAGACAGACACCTAATTTAAAAATATGAGTGAGTGCATATTTTTTAACAAACGTAATTAACGTGGGAAATAAGATATCAGTTCCTGACTGTATCAAGCTGTCTGGAAAAAAAAAATTATTTTAAAAAGGACAATTAATTATAGTCAGCCACATGTAAAGACAACTTGGTTAAGCAATAATCTGTTAAAAAAAATAGTGAGGCCATATTTTATGTTCTCAAAAGAGTTCTCGCTAACATCTATGCTTCCCCTTTTGGCTTCAAAAAAACCCCAAGAGTCTCCTCACCACATTCTAGCTTTGTCCTCCTATATCTCATAAACTAGTTCCTTGTCCTAAGTTCAAAACTTGACAATCTCTTTGGGTTCAGAACGCCAGAGCTTTTTTTGTGAATTTTCTAGTCCCGCTATGGATAATGACCTATCCTTTGATTGAAGCAGAAAAGAGATTTAGTCGAAGAAACGCAAGCTGACCAGACGCCTCTAACTGCCAATCTAGGTCCCCCACATTTCTAGTCCCCATGATCTTTCTCTTTTTGACAAGCACAGAGAGAGAGAGAGAGAGAGAGAGAGAGAGAGAGAGAGAGAGAGAGAGAGAGAGAGAGAGAGAGAGCATAACCATGCTGTCTCATTCTTTGTATGCAACAATCCTATTTTCACTACTGCAACTCTCCATTTCCACACCACAATATGTAACACCACTATTGCCAATTCTACCCCTCCCATCATATTCACAGCTGAAATGGCAACAAAGGGAAATCATAATGTTCCTCCATTTTGGAGTCAACACCTTCACAGACTCCGAGTGGGGAACCGGGTACGAGGACCCAGCCATATTCAACCCAACAGGCCTTAATGCGGCCCAGTGGATTTAGACTGCTGTCGAGACCGGGGTCTCTTTGGTGATCCTCACTGCAAAACACCATGATGGGTTTTGCTTGTGGCCTTCTAAGTATACGAACCATTCTGTGATCGGAAGCCCATGGGAAAATGGCCATGGGGATGTGATTCGAGAGCTCGTGAAGGCGGCCGAGCCTCGAGGCGTTGACGTCGGGTTGTACCTCTCGCCATGGGACCGGCATGACCAGAGATACGGGCATAATCAGGAGTACAATGAGTACTACTTAGCCCAATTACAAGAGCTACTCAACAAGTAATTTTTTTTCTTTATTTTGCCAATCAATATGAAAATTTTATTGAGGAACATCTAGGGCGGCTTCTCTACATACCCAACCAGGGAAATTCCTCTGCCAGGTTGTAGGTAAAGCCAAAAATAGGACATACTTGGCTATAACATTAGCCACCCTATTACAACTACGTGGAACGAAATTAAAAGAACATGGATTAAGACAACTTGATAAATAAACAGAATCTTTGATGCCCACTTCTAAATTGGCCTTGACATTGGAAGTCCCTTACAGCATCTGAATTACTGTTTGAGCATCCCCCTCCACCATGTAGGGTTTGTCCATATCATTTACTGCTAGAATCAAAGCAAACCTGACAGCCATTGCCTCAATTGATTCTGCCGAAGAGCTGAAGGGCATTGGGATGGCTTGCGCTTCCAAAACGGTACCCATACTATCCCGAACCACCAGCCCACTCCCCCTTTACCAGAACTTGCATCGAAAGCCCCATCAACATTAACTTTAACAACTCCCTCGGTAGGTGGATTCCAGCTAGTGTTAACTCCCTAGGTACGTGTTTCCTTCCCGGCTTTAGTGTTGCTTAATTCTAGAGCATACGTAGAAAAATCATCCATAACCTTTGCATGAATTCTTGTTTCAGCTACTCTCTCCCCCTTGAAGATCAATTCGTTTCGGGCCAACCAAATATGCCAACAATAGGTAGCAAACAAACCTAACGTTGTCCACTTTTCTTCCCCTTGAGCGCTTACTCCAACTTCCTTCCATACCTCTCCCAATTGTTCCATACTCATCAACTCTGGCCAAACGCTAAGTTGAGAGGGAGTGAATTAAAGCAATTTTATTTGTGTTTTAATTATTTAGAAAATAATACTTTGATAACCACATTTTGTGAACACGTTATGCTACAATGTGTTGTCACCAATATAATGATAGAATGTGCCCCGTTTGCCATAGCATAGTCTTACATCACGATTGCACCAGGCTAGTCAATGCGACGTGGGTCCACCTCAAGACCGCGATGAGTCGAATTGGTCATTTTATAAGGCCTCAAAAGAAATCTTCATGTGGAATTTCATATTCATCATCAACACATTGGTGGTGATTTTATCAACGATCATATTTGTCTCAAAAGAAATAAACATCCTATGTCAGGATCAATTCATTTTTTCTAACAAACATTTTTAGATTATTTATCTATCAGTGGTCGATCAATTTGAATTTTTGCACATCATTTTATTTGTGTTTTCATTTCTGAAAAATTCTCTGACATAAGAGGAATCTCAACAGTCCTATATTATGATTGCAACATACGGAGGGATTAAGTCTCTAAAATTACTCAAAATGCGTGTAAGTTGGCCCAGACCACAATGAGTCAACTTACTCATTTTGTAAGGCCTCAAAGGAAACTTCCATCTAGCTAGAATATCACATTGATCGACGCATTGGTAGAAATTTCATCAAATAACGTTTGTCTTGAAAGAAATAAACATCCAATCGATGACAGTATCAATTCATTTTTATGACAGACATTTTTAGGTTATTTATCTATTGGTTATCGATCACTTTAAAGTTCTAAACATGAATTTATCGCCGAGACCTACCAAATGAATGGTTCAGACATCGAGATGAGCCAACCAAGTGAACTGGTCGTAAACATTTACTGTTGGTTTTGGTCGGCAGTTATGGAAATGTAAGAGAGATATGGTTCGATGGAGCAAAGGGGGCGAACGCGATAAACATGTCGTACTATTTTAATGATTGGATTGCAATGGTGAGGGAATTGCAGAGCTCAATCAACATCTTCTCCAACGCCGGTCCCGACGTCCGATGGGTCGGAGATGAAAATGGATTCGCCGGAGAAACATGCTGGTCCACCATTAATCGCACCTCACTATCAATCGGAGACGGGATCAATCTTGAGTAAGTAACACTAAATGCTAATCATACTTAAATATTTTTTAAAATATTTTTGTTGTCTTCATGAGATTTATTTTTCTCAACTTCCAAAAGCAATAATCAATTTGACTGGTAACAAATTAAAACACACGTTTGACTCCATTTGTCAGAGAATTTTTTTTAATGCAATGATTATTTATAAATGTCCCACTCCACATGACGTGAGACCTACATATACATGGGACCCACAACATGCGATAGGTTGTTACAAACAACCGTTGCATTGGAATTTTTTTCCCATTTTGTCCGCTATGTGAATTAGTAAAAGACAGAAATAGACCACTGTCGTAAAAACCAGCAAATGTGACCCCATGCATATTGTGCTCAGTGAGTGAGACGATGCAGTGAGAAAGACTATTGTCCGTACAGAGTGGATTGTGTACGCAAACTTCTTGGTCTTGTGAGCAATTGCACTCGAATAACAGTACTGGTTAAAAGTTGAACTCATTCTTAGGTTAACAGGTGCAAAATCATTAGCTTTAAAGTAGTTATCAAAAATGGTGCAGCTATCTCAATACCGGTGATCCAAAAGGGACAGATTGGCTGCCGGCAGAGTGCGACGTATCGATCCGACCAGGCTGGTTTTGGCACAAATCAGAATCACCGAGAAAACTGAGTAAACTTCTTGAAATCTACTACAACTCCGTTGGACGAAATTGCGTGTTACTACTAAATGTTCCGCCTAATACTACTGGGCACATATCCGGGGACGATGCGGAAAGGTTAAGAGAGTTTAGAAGTGCAATAGACACAATATTTGGTACCAATTTGGCTGAGAAATGGTATGTAAATGCTAGTAGCCAAAGGGGAGGCGAAGGAGGAGGCTTTGGACCTGAAAATGTGCTAGACACTGACCATTTATGGACATATTGGGCACCAAGGGATGATCAAGATGAAGATTACTGGATTGGATTCCATGGAACAGATGATGGGGTGAGTTTCAATGTGGTCAGGATCCAAGAAGCAATTGGGCTCGGACAGAGGATCAAACGGCATGAAATCTACGTGGACGGTGATCTGATCGCGAATGGGACCACTGTAGGGTACAAGAAGCTTCACAGGCTTAAAATGGGGGTTGTGCATGGGTACAGTGTGAAGATCAGGATCACTGAATCAAGGGGGGTGCCTTTGGTCTCTTCTGTGGGTCTCCACTTTGATCCTTTTTGGCAAAGTTCTCCTCTTTCGCGGCGAAGGCATTTGACACAGTTGCAGGCGTGAGCAATTATGTTAAGCGTGCTAGGACTGAATTGCAGTCCAATTTTTTAGGCCACTAGATGGTCATTGCATTGCTTCAATCAAGACTTCCATATTTCCCAACCGTTGTAGAAAAGTGGAGGGACTGTTCCTTGTTGTCCGAGAGTCCAAGACTAACCCAACTCACATCAAATGGCCGTTATTATTTCAAAACCAACGGGCCCAACACAAACAATCCAAGCAGGAATTACAGTGCATGTCGCTCCACTATCCACCAGACACAAGTTGATGAAATTCTCAGCTCTGCACCTAAGCAAGACAAAAGTGGTCTTTGCTACAATTTCAACGTTTTTGTTTCAGTTTAATAAATACTGCAATAGAAACTGTTTTTCAATATATAAGTGGCATCCACAATTCGTACTCGATATAGTGGTAATTTGAACAGCTGAAACAAGTGAGGCATATGAGTCATTAACAGAACTTCATGAAGGCACAATGGGATCCTATATATATATGGTTCCACTTCTAATCCGGACTTTTGATTTCCGGACTTTTGATCCCAAAAAAATTTTGACGATCCGATCCGTCCAATGTGTTTAGAAGGTGTTTTCAAGGGTCCACGCGGAAAATTTTCAAAAAAAAATACCGGGAAGGGCTTGATCCAAGCAGTTTTCGCAAAAATATATAAATACAGTTTTTGCGAAAACTGCTTGGATCAAGCCCGTCCCGGTATTGTTTTTTGAAGATTTTCAGCTAGGACCCTTGAAAACACCTTCTGAACACATTGGACGGATCGGACTTTCCAAAAAAAAATTGCAACACAAAAAAAACCAATTTTTTCTTATTTCCGGGAGGTGTGGATGTGAAGTTTTCCGTATATATATATATATACATATAAGTCAAATTCATGGCCATTCGGGAAAATGACATTTGTATCCTTGGCCACAGATTCAACCTCGTTTCTACTTCTAAGATCCCATTGTTTCAGTAACTCTTCTGCGACCAGTTCTACCTCACTAAGCATGTAGGACTCTAGGTGTACCTTAATCAGCGGGATGGTCGAACATGGAGGCCCCCATCAGAGTGCAGAGTAAGCATGACTTTGTAATTGCCTGCTTTCTGCTCATCGCTGAGCTTGAATATGAAGCTGGTTGTCAGAATAGCTGAGAAAATCTTCATTTGTCTGTATGCAAACTCTTTCCCCAAGCAAATTCTTGGGCTGGCCTGCAAGAAAACAATGGTTTGTGTAAAACACAAGTGCAATACAAATATATTATCAACAAACTTCATGTTTAAATCTCAATACTTTTCAAAAAGTTTAGAGCTTGCGGTGCGAATAAATAGAAAACATGAAGTTACACAGTCAACAGGAAATGGCAAGTCCATGAAGCCAGTTTAGCAGTTGGTATATTTTTTAGTGGAGTGGAATTGCACCGACACTTTTGCTTGGAAAAAAATGCTTAATTTGATTCTCTTCCATGGCAAATATTGATTTTCTTCTAATGGCAGGGCTATTTCATTGATCAAAAAACTCTCACCTGAAATGCTGTGAACTTAAAAGAACTTCCTTGCTGAAAAACATCATCTTCATTGAGCCATCTCTCTGGACGGAACTCCTCTGCATGTTCACCCCATTGCCATTTCATCCTTCCCATGACATAAGGTTTTATGCCACTTGATTCCCTCTTCTTGCACTAACTTCATTCGGTAAGGTATCATCTGAAAAACAAATCTTTACATGATTCCATCCTGTGTCCACCGGAAACAGACAAGCTGCTTGTTTCATCTTGCACCGTAATTTGCGAATAAAATTGTCTACACTTTGATGTCTGGATAAGAGCTGCTTCTGTGCCCATATTAAGGAGCCTTTTGATCTTCTTTGAATATTGCGAAGAAAAAAAAAAATAACAACTCTTTAACAGGTAAAAAAATTGGACCACGACCAGAATTTCATGAACGGAAGAAATAATTTGAACCCAATTTTCATCTCAACGAGGTCGCTTAAATCCCATCTTCGTGGCTTATTCAAATAAATCAAGCATATGCTGCATATCCCATTCAATCTTCATCCCATCAGTTAAGCAATGTATGATACACATTATCTCCTCTATCAGAACAGTTGGTGATCCTCTCACGGAGAATTCATGAACAATACCATCAACCTCAATCATACTGCAGCCAGGAATGGCCTTCTTAATCCCTTTACCATGCATTAAAGCTCTAATTCTCTTCGCATCATGAAATCTACCAGCTTTGGCATATATCTCACCCAAAGTTACATAGAAAGCATGATTTAAAGGTTCCAAACGAATCAAGTATTTTGCAACTTCTTCTCCTAACTCTAAATTTCCATGCATCTGACAGCCACCAAGCAGGGCACCCCACACATACACGTCTGGCTCCATTGGCATAACTCTTATAAGGCCTTTTGCCTCATCAAAGAGCCCAGCTCGACTAAGTACATCAACCATGCAAGCATAATGTTGGACTTGTGGCTCAATTGAGTAAACGCGTTTCATCACATCAAAACACCAGCGGCCTTTCTCTACCAACCCTGAATGAGCACAAGCTGACAACAGTGCACCAAATGTCACAGAATTCGGCCTCACCCCAAGCTCTTCCATCTCCTTAAAAAGATCAAAAGCCTCTTTACCACACCCATGAAGCGCGAATGCAGAAATCATAGCCGTCCATGCTAAAATATCCTTCCGTGGCATTTCCTTGAAAACCTCAACTGCTCTTTCCATGCACCCGCATTTACCATACATGTCCACCAGTGCTGTTCCAATAGCTACATCACACTCTAATCCACTTCTCTTCAAGAAACTATGTACCCATTTCCCCTGATCAATTGCTCCTACAGAGGCACAAGCTGAAAGAACACTGGCAACAGTCATCTTATCCGGTCTAACCAAGTCATCACCCAAAATTTGCATTTCATGAAAAAACTCTATAGCCTGCTTCGGACGACCCCCTTGAACAAACCCCGTTATGATCGAGTTCCAAGAAATAATATTTCTCCTCTTCATCCCCCTAAACAAATCCACAGCTGAGTCAAGATCGCCATTTCTTAAACACCCAATAACCATCGAATTCCACGTGACAGTATCCCTAATCCCCATTTCATCGAACACCCTCAGTGCATTATTCAGAATCCTACAAGCAGAGTAAAAACTAATCAACGAGTTGTTAACGAAAACATCTTCATCAAACCCATACTTCACGGAATGCCCATGAACGGTTTGACCCGTTCCAGAGTCCAACCTCCTCGTGCAATCTTTCAAAAGAAACGGTAACGTTAAGCAATTGGGAGTCATGCCATTATACAGCAGTTGTTTATATAGGTTCAGGGTTTGGTACGAAGTGGGTCCGTCCATGTCATTGGTTTTAGTGGCGCAGGCTCTGATCATGGCGTTGTACATAGAGAGATTTGGGTTGTGTGTAAATTTGAAAACAAGATGGGCGTAGTTGAGACAGCCGGATTGGGAAATTGCGCAGAAGAAGAGAAGACGTGAAATGAGGAAATAGCGATCTCTTTCGGGTAAGTGTGGGGATGTAGTGATTTGGGAATGGATTTGTTTGAGCTCTCTCATGTTCTTGCATTCCTCCAGGAAGCGCGTGATTGTGTTCCTCAGATGTGCCATCAGTTTGTATAACTGAAGTTTAACAGATATGGCGCGACAATTGATTAATTGACCTTTAACAGTTTAAATCTAAGACACGTTTAAGAGAGTTGTTTAAAGGAAAAATTCGTCAAAAATGCAACATTTTTTACCTCCTTTAAAAACAGGACACGGGTATTTTTAGATGGGTCAGAAGTACATTTTCCTTTTAACATTTTAGCCATAAGGACATAAAAGAATTCTACAGACAAAACTGCCCTCCTCACCAGAAGCAAACCAACCTCAGTGCCCATGGCTTTCTCCAGTTCTCCTCCCTCGTCATTTAGATCGCCAGAGAGAGAGAGAGAGAGAGAGAGAGAGAGAGAGAAGCAAGAGCAGAGAAGAAGATGATATACCAATGATCTGAGATTGGCTCTCGAGTGCATCGCCAATCCGTTCGTCAAGGTCAACTTCGTCGGCGCCGTTTGGTAGAATGTTCACAAGGTTGAGGTTACGTGCTGCGACGAATCTGCAAACGAAGTTCACTTCGAGTACAAGGAGTTCAAGAATGACGTCACGACGTTGTTCCTTGCTAATCATACCGGGAATGTCACGCTTGTTAGGAAACTACTGGTAACACGTTCTGGATTTGATTTTGATAGAGCGTGTCTATCCGCTGATTTTGAAATGTTCTATACTATAACACGATTTGGATTTGATTTTAATATAGCGTGTATATATTTGTTTTGTTGGACTCTTGCTTTTTCGTTTTCGCTTTCCTCTGTTTTTGGTTTGGGTAAAGTTATATTTGCCCTTCCTCTGTTACTACTGGTAATGCTATTTAAATTCCTGAGATAGTGTCCTCCAAGTGTTTGATGAAATACCTCTACCAACCAAATTTGAAACAACGGGCAAACATTGAAGGAAACTACATCACATAAAACAGAATAACAACTTCAGAAGGTAAGATAGAAAAGTTCACCAACTATTAATCAATAAAAGTATACATCAGGTTTGAATTATCATGTGACTGGTAGATTGCAATTGGTAATGGCGCATCCTTGCTTCTGGCGAAATTTGCAAAGCAAAATAACTTGCTAATTAATTAATCTTGCTAATTAATTAATTTTGGACTGAGGAAGTTTTAATTTGTTCTCTCTATCATTTAAAATTTTCGAGCGATTGCCTTGTGCCCATGTCGTGGCATGCCTTTTCAAGCATGGTGGAATTCCTTGTGTCCATGCCTTTTCAAGCCCATGTCGTGGCATTCTTGTGCCCGTGTCGCGGCACACTTTCGTGACACTACTAATGCGCCTCGCGCCATAAGCGCTACTACACACTTTCGTGACACTACTAATGCGCCCCGTGCCATAAGCCCTACTACACTCTTCTTTTAACTGTAGGATTTGTATTGTTTGAAGCACTAGATTCAAAAGTAGGAGTTTTAAACCAAGTATGTGGTTTAGTGACTTGTCACTAAATTCAAAATAAACTTGTTCATTGATCTCGTTAGCTTTTATGAAGTTTAGTGAGTTGTCACTAGTTTCAGGAGTTGACTAGTTGGTGATTTTTTTTTTTCAATTTTGGTTTAGTGACTTGTCACTAGATTCGAAATAGCTTGGTTCGTTGATCTCTTTAACTTTTATGAAGTCTAGTGAGTTGTCACTAGTTTCAGGAGTTGACTAGTTGGTAATTTTTTCAAGTTTCTGTACAAAATTAGAATTTTTAAAAATTAGTAAAATGTCACTTACTCTTTGGGTCGCCGGAATTGGTCTGTCAAAGGTGGTGCGGAGGTTGTGTTGATTTTTTTTTTATGTACAAAATTAGGTGTTTTAAACCAGGTATGAAGTTTAGTGACTTGTCACTAGATTCAAAATAGCTTTACCCGTTGATTTCTTTAGCTTTTTATGAAGTTTAGTGAGTTGTCACTAGTTTTAGAAATTGATTAGTTGGTGATTTTTTCAAGTTTCTATACAAAATTAGAACTTTTAAAAATTAGTGAAATGTCACTAACTTTTTGGGTCGCGGTCAGACGTGGTGTGGTGGTCAGCCGGAGGTTGTGTTAATTTTTTTTTGAATTTTTATGTACTAGATTAAGTGTTTTGAACCAGGTATGAAATTTAGTGACTTGTCACAGATTCGAAATACCTTTATTTGTTGATTTCTTTAGCTTTTATGAAGTTTAGTGAGCTATCACTAGTTTTAGGAATTGATTAGTTGGTGATTTTTTCAAATTTCTATACAAAATTAGAACTTTTAAAAATTAGTGAAATGTCACTAACTTTTTGGGTCCCGGTCAGACATGGTGTGGTTGTCAGCCGGAGGTTGTGTTAATTTTTTTTTTTGAAATTTTATGTACTAGATTAGGTGTTTTGAACCACGTATGAAGTTTAGTGACTTGTCAATAGATTTGAAATAGCTTTATTCGTTGATTTCTTTAGCTTTTATGAAATTTAGTGAGTTGTCACTAGTTTTAGGAATTGATTAGTTAGTGATTTTTTCAAGTTTCTATACAAAATTTAGAAATTTTAAAAATTAGTAAAATGTCACTAACTTTTTGGGTCACTGGAAGTGGTCTATGTTGATTTTTTATTTTTATTTTTTTTGTACGAAAGTAGATGTTTTCAACCAGGTATGAAGTTTAGTGACTTGTCAATAGCTGTATTCCTTGATTTCTTTAGCTTTTATGAAGTTTAATGACCTGTCACTAGTTTTAGGAGTTGACTAGTTGGTTGTTTTTTTTTAATTTCTTGTACGAAATTATAAGTTTTAAAATTAGTAACATTTTGCTAATTTTTTTGGTTGCCAAAAGTGGTTGCCGAAGGTGGGGTAGGTTGGGCGGTGGTCAGCCGTAGATAAGAGATTTTTTTTTTTTTTTTGAATTTCTTGTATGAAATTAGAATTTTTAAAAATTAGTAACATTTCACTAATTTTTTTGGTCGCCGGAGTCGCCCGGAAGTGGTCGTGCGGAGGTGGAGTGGTGTCGGCTGGACGTAGGAGTTGTTTTTTTTTTTTTTTAACTTTTAAAAATTAGTGACATTTCACTAATTTTTTTGGTCGCCAGAGGTGGGGTGGGGTGACGGTCGGCCGGAAGTTGTCGTCGGAGGTGGGGTAAGTGGGGCGGTGGTCAGCTGTAATAAGAGTTGTTTTTGTTTTGTTTTTGAATTTCTTATATGAAATTAGAATTTTTAAAAATTTGTGACATTTCACTACTTTTTTTTGGTCACCGGAAGTGAACACCGGAGGTGGGGTGGTGGTCGGCCGGAAGTGGCCGCTGGAGGAGGGGTGGTGGTCGGCCTGACATAGGAGTTTTTTTTTTAAAAAAAATTAGTGACATTTAACTAGTTTTGCATGTGGGTATTTTAGTAATCATGCATGACCCTTGTCTTTATGTTTAATTGCAAAAGTTCATTGTCCTCCCCTTTAATAATGTCAAATCTTTTGGATTTTTGGCTAAGTGGCCCTTGTTTAAATATATTGACTTTTCACGGTTTTTTACGTGATGTATTGTGAAAGAATAATCTGTCTTAGTTTTTAGAAAAAAAACTATTTTTTGTTTGTGGAACACCCCATAATGAAAGTGTGCAAGTGAGAGATGGAGCACGAGTAAGTGTCCTATACAAATATTTGAAAGTACTAAATTTGAGAGACGAGAATTGAGAGTACAAAAACAATGCAAGAATTGAAAGCAGAGCGAGTTACAAATGACACTAAATGTTTGTTTAGAACCTAAGGAAAGGAAAAGAATTTCTTGTAGCTTGTTTGGTTTGAAAGGGAAAAGACAAAAAAAAAAGACTGAATAGAGTATTAAAAATAATAAAATTTTCTCTTTATTTTTCTCACACTTTTCCTTTTTCATCATTATTTTTCTTTCCTTTCTCTAATTTCCATCGGTTTCCGCAAATTCGGAAATATTTGTATTGGGGATGTCCTTAGCTTCCCCCTCTCACTAAGGATGTCATTGCTTAATTGGTGTACTCTATTAAATTTGCATTTAAAGAATTTATTGACCGCATCACCTGATTCTAAATATTGTTCCTTAAATTCTATTTGGAAATCATTTTGCTTTAAAGAATTTACTTTCAGCATGACCTAATTCGGTACAAAACTCTATTGCAAATATTATTTTGATTTTAAAGAATTTACTGACAGTATGACCTAATTCCGAATAGGCATGTATCAAACTTTATTTCGCAATCAATTTGCTTTTAAAGAATTTACAAGCAGCATGACCCGATTCTAAATACCATTTTATAAAAGTACTAAACATATGGGGCAATAATAAGTCGGTCTAATAAATTCCATCTTGTTTTCATGGGTTGTATATGGCCGGTCTAATATACAACCCATGAATCCATATTCAACCTTAACATATGGGGCAATAATAAGCGGGTTAAATATGAACGGGCCAAATATGGATCAAGTAATATCCGACCCAACCTGTTTTCTTTTTTCTTCCTTTTTTTTCCCTTCGTTTTGGTTGAACCCCGTGATGGGATAAATTACTAATGGAAAAAAGAAAAATAAACTATGTCCTAGCACGCCACGTGTGGTTGGGGGTTGAAAAAAATCATTTTTAGTTAAAAATTGATGTATGTGAAGAGAGTGAATTTTAGTAACTTCTAGTTAAAATGGCAAAAATTTGTATTGACTTAAAATGATAAATTGGGCCTGAATTGCAATTCAAAACCAGTTGAGGGGGTGACCAGTGTTCTATTCTACATTTTACTATCGAATGGTCAATATCAATTGGTGAAGATCTAATGGTGTGTGGGAGGGGTATACAGTATCCCAAGAGGAGAGGGGATACAATAGTAGCTCCCAACCAACCAACCCTATAAAAGGGGAGCAGAAGATAGGGCGGGGAGGGAGGCAGTAGAGAAAGGAGAAACTCAAATACTCTCTCAGCGCCAGCGGTGCGGAGGATCGATAATTCAGCACCGATTCGAATATGCCGTCGTCTTTGTCCATTTACGTTCAAGCAACTCATTTCGACTACAGCGTCGAATTCTATTCATTGGCCCTTAATGTCCCTGGAGCAGACGACGTCTTCGAGATCCGAAGAGGTCGAAGAGGCTCTATTCCGGTTGCCACTAATCGGGTCCTTTCACTTCCTTTCATCGATAAAGATACGGGTACAGAGGCCATGGTACAGAAAACATACCGATCGCGTTCGGGGACCCACTTTTGGGTCCCACACGAGTGATCTGAACCGTTCATTATTCTTAAAACATTTTTCCGAGGGGCCCCACCAAATTTCAACTCAATCAGACGGTTGGAAGTGCTCCAACCAAAGTCCCACCGTTCCAAGCCAAAGTCCCACCGTTCCAACCTTGGAACGGTGAGACTTTGGTTGGAGCACTTCCAACTGTCCGATTGAGCTGAAATTTGGTGGGACCCCTAGGAAATATATTTTGAACGCAACTACGGTACCGAAGGTGGGGATACTTTTTGTTTTCGGACTGATAATGTCCTTTTTTAGTATAAGGTGGGGATACTTCTATTACATCAGTTTGTGGGGCCTATTTTTGTGTGTTCCAAACCTTTTATTAATTTCAAATATATTTTGAGTGTGCCTGCAAAAATTTAGCTCAATTGGATATGTATAAGTAGTTGATCCAATGTTTCTACGTTTCATTCAGAATCCTAAATTCTAAATGGAATATGAGAACATTGGATCGACTTCTACAAACATTCAATTGACCTAATTTTTTACAATCCCCTCGAAAAAAAATTCATGCTATTGCTAAAATTTGGCATGGAGCTTTCTAAGTTCTCTCGATGAATTCACCTATTGAATTCATCTCTCTGCTCGCGTGCGTCTGAGCATATGTGGGGCCTACAAATGGCCGTTCATTTGACATTTTTGTGAAGAAAATTGAAAAATAGCACTTCTTCTGTTTGATAAAACAAAACAAAGACACAAGCACGGACGGAACCAAGATTCCGTGAACAAGGGGGCCAAACTATAAAGAATAAGCACAAGTACCACCATTATGTAGACAACTAAGTAGGTTGCTAATCTTCTAGTCTCAGTCAACCATTAATATACCCTGAAAATACTTCTTAATTGTTCAAATTCCGGATGCCAAACGATATTATACTCAAAATGATTAAGCCCCATTCTTGAAAATGTTGTTTGAACTTTCCAATTCCTAAAAGTACTTCCCAATTGATCATGTAAACTTGAAGTATTCATAATAAAAAAAATTTAAAAAAAATCCCAAAACTGCGGAGGCCTTGGAACCCCGTAGCCCTTTACTGGTTTCGTCTTTGGACACAAGTAGCTGAAAAAACCAACCGAACAAGGTGAGATAGTAGGAACTGTAAGAAGAAGAAGAAGAAGCAAATCGACAACAGGAAAAAAGAACACGTGGAAATGAAGCTACATTTTTTGCTTGTGTGATCTTCTATGTACAATGGGGAGGAAAAAGAAGCTGAAAACATGGAATTCCAAAGTACACAGCTCCTCCATGGTGTTATTGTATACATCTACATTCCATATTTATTCGTGAAGAAAACCCTGAACCCATTGTCCCGCAATGGCTTCCCTGTACAAGGCCAGGGCTTCTCGCATTTACTTGGGCTTGAGCCAGATGCTGAGCCCTCTTCTTTCCAGAAGGATGCGTAGAAAGGTAATCTCTCAATGTCGAATCCCCCGTGAGCTGCCCTAACTTCTCATACACCTTGGGTGCAATTCTTGGGTCATACCCGGCTGAGGCCATTAACAGCAGCCCTATGTAATCTGCTTCCATTTCCATCCTAGCAAAAATCCATGAGAACCGAAGTTGATGAGGTTGAAATAAATACGGAGTATGTATTTTCGAAAATTTGTAATTGATTAAACATTCTAAGGTCCATCCACACATTTAATTTACAGACACAACCTTATTACAGAACCACTGATCAAATCGAGCATATCCAATACTCACGATGCCATGGTTGGTAGTTAACGAACTATAACTTAGAATATTCCACACATAAAATCAAAAAAAAATTACTAGACTTGTGTATGTGACATTATCCTCATGCAACCATTTCCCACCGAGCAAAATAACTCGTCACTGCCAGATAGTTCAGGGTTTAAGTTTCAAGATATTCCAATATATAAAATTTAATTCCGGTTTCTTTCATAATACCTCCTCGGATGTCTTGGAAACCAGACATGAAACAAGAAACCATGATTGTGGATGTCAATTAGATTTATGCGATGAAGTATATAAGCGCGGATAGGCTCTTGAATCTTGATGCAATGGACCACAAATGGTCATGTTGTTGCTCCAAGAACACTAAATAACTTCTCTTAATAGCACATTCTAAATAATAATGATAACAAAAAGCTATTTCGGATTTAGATGGCAAATTACGTTAGGTAAACAAGTCGAGAAAAAATAGTGTGTGCCGGTAAATGACCCACCTACACAATGCCACAAAGCATAATAATAGCAACTAGCAAGTAGCAAACAAGTAACAACGGCAACCAAATTTCTGTTCTTAACGAAGCTTAAAAGTCTGACATTAACCGATTAACGTACAGAAACCAAAATTTACAATAGCAATTAAACAAACCTGAAAGAGAATCATACGAGTAAAACTAAAAGCATGGAAAAGAAGAGCAGAATTTACCTCCGCGAGAAAGGAAGCCGTAGGAGAACAGTGGACATTGCGTAGACAAGATCAGGCATAAGGAACTGAAAAAGAATCAATTGCAATATGACCAACCACAGATTCTTCGTAATTTGTTCAGCTGCATGACGAGCAACAACATGCCCAACCTACATGAAGAAACAAACTCCACATCACGTTCCTACTAACTCCTGAGTATTCAGGTTCAGTAAGTTCTTCGAACAGAGATAAATGCAGAAAACACATAGATGGATACCAAAATGCCCAACCTGCACGAAGAAACAAACTCCGCATCACGTTCCTACTAACTCCTGAGTATTCAGGTTCAATAATTCACCGAAACAGAGATTAATATGCAGAAAACACATAGATGGATACCAAACAACCTTAAAAAGTATCAAGAGCGAAAAATAAATAGATGGACAGGGGGTCAACGTCTAAAAACATCTATACGCCTTGTTATTGATTTGTGTGCTTTTAATCTTAGGAAGTGACCCTTGACCTTAGCTCAAGTGGTTCATTCCCCTTACTTCGAGGGGGAAGTTCGGGGTTTGAGGTCATGGAGGAGCGTCGACCAACCCCACTAACTTACTTGTGATTAGGAAGGAATCACATCCCACCCAGGGCTCATCTCTTGCCTTATTTTAGTAATTTTTGTGCATCTTTATTATTTTCCCCAATTACTAAGGAATCAGTGAATCACTAATCAACCCACTCTAACACTCTTGTTCTTGTTGTTTCTTGTTCAAAAGAAGAATTTCTTGCCTTGTACCCAAAATAAGGATTCTTGTGAGAGCATCTCCAAGGGAGGTATCAAAACCAAAATCAAACTATATTTGAAGAGTCATGTAAGCAAAATGCACTCCAATGGAAGTAGCAAACTGGGTACACTTCAGTCTTGGAAAAGTGAGAAATGAATCTTCAAATTGCCAACTGTCTAATTTTCATGATAGGTGAATTTATTAATTCATTTGGCAAAGTGGATCCCTTAAAGTCATAAATAAATAAATAATAAAAAATAAAAACACCTTAAAATTTGAAGAGTCCTTCGGAGTGCACTCCATCCAAATTGCTCCTCCACTTGCCACATGTGTCACCAAAACTAATATGGTACATAAATTTACTACTCCCCTTGGGGACGCTCTTCACATAAATAAGGGTTTTAAGCCATTTGCCCAAACATCCTCAATCAATACAATGTCACTTCTCTTATTTCCTCGTACATTAAAGGTCCTATGGGGTAATTTCCTTCTATCGATAGAAAACAAAACATGCCCAACCATTTTAAAGCGGTGATGGTGACCAACTATTCATAAAACATAAATAACTGGTCCGTAAACACTAATCTGGGCCACAGAGACTATACCTCATGCCCAAGTATTGTGGCGATCTCCGGATCAGTTCTGAAATGCTCAAGCAACCCAGTGAAGACCACAATCTTCCCCCCAGGCAAGCAAAAAGCATTCACCACTGGTTCATCCACCACCAAAACCTCCCACTTCAACCCTTCCAAATGCCCTGTGTCCGCCTCTCTCCCCTTCCGTTTACCCCTCCTCCTAGTCTCCTCCACCCACGTCTCATCAACATAATCATCCTCCTCTCCCCTCCACTGCCCCTCCACATCATCACTCATCGCAATCAACGTACCCAACCCACTCTTTTCATCCCTCACGGCTGCCCCACTGCCATCCGTCATTGCATACCTGTTCAGGATATAAATAACAAAGTTATGCTTAAGCTGGTAGATGAGTGGTAGTTAATTATATGATATCGTATCAGTGCACACAGTCGATCGTCTGAACATCCCGCCTACCTGATAATCAAATATTTGCACATGTTTAACTCGCTTATAGAGAAGAATCTGACCACCTTTAAGGCGTGTTAAGGATATACTCAAGGGGCAAAATTGGAAAGCTTACAAAAGTTTCAAAAATACAATGTAACAAGAGAAAAACTTGGGTGCCGGTGGCGTTACCTGTCGCGCATTTCATCTTGGCTGTCCAAAAGTGTTTTGGACGGCGCAGATTTTATTTTAAAGAGACAGGAGAGAGAAATTGGAGAGAAAGGGAAGGGTTGGGAGAAATCTGGACCGGCCGAAATGCATGCTCAGCACCACGTGTACCATACCCGCTCGGCACCCAAGTTTTTCCCATGTAACAATAATATTTCCTTAGATGGTTGGTTTTCCAACCTGGAACAATAATATGGGACCGAGGGAGAAAATAATAAAGTTAAGCTCTCTCTCTCTTCCCGCTTTTAAGCGGTTAACGGTTAACAATCTAACAGTACCCGAAATCGCGCCAAGTGTGCTCGTGCTTCAGCCCTCTGTACACCGCCTCTATGATGTCCTTGGCCACCACTTTGACCCGAATGCTTTCCGGGTGGATCTTCCCCTTGAATACGCCTGCTTTATTTGCTGGAACTGCGCCTCCCCGATTTGCCTCTCCATGTTCTTCGATAACAATACAAAATGTTCCTTTTCGTGTACGGCACCGTTTCCAAGTTCCCGAAATAGACCGTGATTACAACCCCGGAGGTTAACAACACCACCGTGATCACCGTTCGTGGGTTTTTGTACCATTTTCGTTTCGGCCGGAATTGAGGGACCTGTTGGCGTGTCACGTAGTAGTATCTTCGAGTGGAGAAGTGAAAAGGGCTGAGTTGATTTTGCTGTTTTATGCTGAATTGGAAAGATGGGTTTCTGGAAATGGGGATTAGTGGGTGGTTTGAAGTGGGCGGCGGCGCGGCGGTGAAGTGGTGGGGTGGTTGATTCTTGGAGTGGAGGAAATCGAATGTGGCTTTTGATCTTCTGTACCACCCCATGATCTGGTTGCAAATTTGGATTCAATTCATTAGGGGAGAGAGAGGTGGAGGAGATGAAAATGAGACCGCTTTGAAGATGTTTTCACTTTTCAGTGGAGGGAGTGGGACGTGTCTGGAAGTTATCAGGACAATTATTTTTATGATTAATATGTATAATTCATAATATTTTTCCCCGTTTCGATTGAATTTTTATTTTTCTGATTCGTCGCATCTTGAAGAATCAACAATGTAAAAATAATAGTGATAAATAAATTAAAGCCAAACAAACGAAGCACAGGAGGGAGAGATATTACCCAGGCGTGAGAGTATACAATTACTAATAAAACAAATAGTTAAATGAGTTCGGAACACACATTTAACGAATAAATAAGAATACATAACAGTATATTTTCAGCATTTTAATTATAGGAAAGTGGGGCAAATGGGAAAAACCCCAGATAAATTGAAAAACGATGACAAACAAATAACAGAACATATGAACGGGAAAAATACCTATATTTACCCGATCTAGCCTTTTGGATTATTCAAGTAAAGACCTGAAAATTAAACCTATGTTCTTTTTCTTCATCATCACAAAATTTTCTTCACTGCAACAGCAAACCAATGCTTCTTTTAGTCAGCTTGTAAAGTCCCATGACAATTTCGGAGCTCTTCACCATCTGCCCCTGCCCCTACGACCTCCGCCTCTCCCTCTACCGGAAAACCTATCGTTTCTCCGATCGGAGGAGAAACCGCCTCTTCCACCCCTTCCTCCTGAAAACCTGCCACCACCACCTCTTGATTCATCTCTTTGTTGTAACCGAGGCAATTCTTTAACCACCTCTAAGCTCACACCAGCTGCATTTTCCTGGCCTACAAAGCACAGCAAAAGGAAAAGGAAAACAGATGCTTAGATGTATGAGCCGGTTATCTTAACCCAGTTGATTGGCAGAATTAAACAGGAGTTTACATTACAAATCACGAAGGCAACAAGAAGTAGAGGAAAAATATGGTATACACATTACCTCTGGAGTCTGGAATATGTCAATATGGTATTACCAATCCCCTCACTATTAAGCCAGTTGGATCACTCATCCTATGGGATATTAGTCCGGTGAAATTACTCATCCTACTGGTGGTCAATCACAGATAGACTAAGCACAAAAAAAAGCTTAGGGAAACAATTTATAAACAAACCCCTGGTCATTATACATTTTACAAAGATATTCCTATATGTAACCATGAAAACAGTTATTTTACCAAAACAGTTATTTTACCAAAACAGCTTTGCAATACATTAAAAAAAAAAAAAACTTAGTGATAATCCCATGGTTGATTAGCTGATGAGCATAACTAACATGCAGCCAAGCTAATTCTGGAAGTAGAGATGCTAAAATGGACAGCATTTGTTAGTGAAAGGATTAGAATAGGGCTGAATCTTAAGGCATTGTTTGGATCAAGGATTTCTGAGGCCCCTACATTTTTCCTTCCATCCAAAAATACAAATCCCTGATCGAAAATACAAAACACAGCCTAAAGAGTCCTCAACTCTGTAGAGGAATCTCTCCCATATTACCAAACTAGTCATACAGCATATACCTGAGAGAAAGGTATCCAAGTCTTCAGCCGGCACATCAAACACAGCCCCATTTCCATCAGCGGTTAGAGTAAGCCCAACCACTGACTCTGCCTTTTCTTCGGGCAAAAACCTCCTTAAGACGCCATAAGCAAAGCTGAAATATCATGATACCAAGAGAGGGTTAGGTATGAGGCATCTCTAGCATCGATCATAACCATAAGAATGAGCAGATAAACAATGTCAGAAATCCGACAGTGGGCCCCCCAACAAGAGCCAAGGCAACCAGGGTGGGAAACAGACTTAAAAAGTGATATGGAAGGATTTGGGACTCACGAATGGCTGTAGAAGGGCCTTCCAGCCTCAAGAAGTACAGTAACATAGTTCTCCATCGAAGTGAGCAGTGATCTACTCTTGATCTCAGTATAACCCTGCACAATACATGCTAAGTCCAACCTCCCACAACAAACTCAAGATCATAGCTAGAAGGTGAAGAGAAAAAAGAACTCACAGCAGTCTTGGCAAGTGCTTTTGCAAGCAGTTCTACCGGTGATAGACCAGACGTATTCAGTAGCTCCTCAGCAGCGGACTTGAATATTGGAATGACACTACAGTTTTTGAAGTGTAAGTACCAAAATGTGAAGAGGCATCACTAAATTATCCACCAGGAAATAAATACCAAATATGATGATTACCCATCAGACACTTGTGTGATAGTTTCAGCTGCATCCGAGCCTGCGGCTTTGGCAATGTCAGACGGCTGTGGAGCAGACAAGTGCTCAAATTTCACACCAGATTCTCTTTCTATCTTAGAAATATTTGACCTTCTTGGATCAACAAGCATCACTGCAACCCCCGTATTTCCTGGAACATGAAACAGTATACCCCTAAGTAACTCACCGAACTCATGATACATGGACTCTCCGAACTTAAGGAGTTCTAGCATTTACCAGCTCTCCCTGTCCGTCCAGATCGATGAATATATGCTTCTACGTCACGTGGAGGTTCGCACTAAAGTATATTGCGATTGTCAGTATGTCATATATTAGTATAACTGCGAACAAAACTTGATAAACCCCAGTGTGTGTCTATGTACTCAGAAGCACAAACCTGGATGATTAACTGGACATCATTGATGTCCAATCCTCGTGCTGCCACATTTGTGGCCACCAAGGTAGTGAACTTGCCTGACCTGAATCCAGAAAGCGTGACCTAGGAGCATCAGATCATATTTTAGACAAACAGAGGAAGATTAGTAAACTGAAAGGGTTCTCATAAGACAAGCAACAATCTATACACTCAGTTCATGTTTGACGCTATTAACAGTGAAGGGATATATAAGTCCAGAGCTTAAGTACTACCACCGGACCAATACTGAAGGGATTATTAGTATCAGATGCCCAAGGCACTATATATCCTATGTTATGTGGGATTGTCGTCCCACAGATTTGTAATTTTTCCATAAATGGTTGCACTCTAACCCCAGAGACGAGTTCCATGGTATTTG
Source organism: Vaccinium vitis-idaea (assembly GCA_963854785.1). Lineage (NCBI taxonomy): Eukaryota > Viridiplantae > Streptophyta > Magnoliopsida > Ericales > Ericaceae > Vaccinium > Vaccinium vitis-idaea. Next base: position 38,013,817 of record OY978224.1, on the reverse strand, counting down.
TAATCTGATCCATTTCTAATCTGTTCAACCAAACAGAGTCACAGACCCAACATCACTGGCAAGGTTTGCTTGCAATGGCAGGGGGGGACTGAAACAAGGTAGGCCACAGAAAGGAGCTTCTTAAAGTCTTCATGTTCACACACAACTATGGAGCCATCTCATTATTTTTTGGCATACCTCACGCTGTGCTTGCTGAATGTCCCCATGCAAAGGACGTGCTCCAGGTAATAAGTTAGCAAGTTCAGAAGCAGAATCCTTTGTCTCAGTGAAAATAATAGTGCGCCCTCCACTGAATCACCCGTACCCAAAGATAGAAGAAATCAAAAACATCCATCAATGACAACATAAGGAATATCTGAAAGTCATACTAAGCAGTTGAGTAATGAGCACGAGAAATAACCAACCTGCTGTAACAGCGAATAATATCAGGAATAAGCTGGGACCTGGCTGATTTAGAGCAGGGAATGATTATATGCCTCACATTGATACTTGCCTTCATTTTTTCATTACCGACAAGGTCAACAGTTTTTTTGTTAGGTTTAAGAAACCTAGCAGCAATCTGAGAATGCAAAGGAACACAGATTTAGCAAGACATATTGATGGACAGAAAGCGAGAATATGCAGAGAAATGTTTGGTATGAAAAAACACGAGCCAAACTCTTATTACAGAAGAAAAAAGGGGCAAATAAAGGCATATGTGGCACAACTATGAATTCTGATACAATGGTTAGAAAACGAACTTGCTTCACCCAGTCTGGCAAAGTGGCGCTGAATAGAAGTGTTTGAACTTTGTTGACATCTTCCACCTTGCCTACCAATTTTAAACAGGGTAGGCGTTAGTAATGCAACTTAAATTGAACATTACAATACATGATCGTACAGGAAGAAAAAAACGCTTCTATCTTCTGTTTACACCAGTAAAAAAAAACTTTTGCCTAAAATAGAGGATATAACTCCTCAATAAACTTTATGTAATGCATCACGACTCACATTCTTATGTAGAAGTGAATAACATGACACGCATACAAGATATAAATGGATGCTTCGTTACTGGACTCTAAGTTACAGTCCAAGGTACTCGGAGACAACCAAACAATCGTAATGAAGAATAATAATAAACTGACACTATCAACCAAAAGGTACGTGTTGCACAGTGAATTCCTACCCAGAATAAGTTCAACATCTTCAACAAAACCCATCCTTAGCATTTCATCAGCTTCATCAAGGACACGGAACTTTAGCGAGCTAAAATCAATGTTTCCCCTCTCTATGTGATCCTACACCAAGATTTCGGTGGAAAAAGATTATCGCAATTATCCACTGGAGATAATATCACAAGCAAATCATCACTTTAAAACAGACATTAAGACTAGGCCATAAATCAATGGAATGGCTACCTTAATGCGGCCAGGTGTCCCTATGACTATATCTACCCCTCTTCTTAATTTAATCTCTTGAGATTGGTAGGGAGCGCCCCCATATAAACAACATGATGTCAGCCCCAATGCTCCACCATAAACTTCAAAGTCAGCAGACACCTGTGATTATAATAGAAACAATCAATAACCAACCAAAAAAGGAAAGAAAATAAAAGCAATAACTAACCGATAGAGGAAAAATGAAGACCAAAGAAATCAATTCTACTATAGAGTCATTATCCTTATGTAATACCTGTTTGGCCAATTCTCTAGTTGGTAGAAGTACAAGAACACTTGGCACCCTCCCATATCCAGTCTTCCGTGCTGCTTTTGTGGGTCCATTTATTAAAGACTCCAATATTGGCAACACAAAGGCCAGTGTTTTACCCTGTATGAATTCAATGCACAGTTATCAGTATGAACACAGCTACGTGTACGGATGCGTGCGTACGCGATATGCACGAACGTGCATCTGACCGTCCGTGCATGAAATCAATATTTTAAATAAACTATTCACGCAAATAGTTTATTTAAAATCTGGTGCGTTGATTTCATGCATGGACGGTCAGGATGAGATGCACCGTCCATGCCCGTGCATATCGTGTACGCAAACGTGCGTACGCGAAGCAATTTTGTATCAGTATCCAGTAAACAAGACACCTGGGAACCAAATATGCGAATAATCATGAAGTGGAAAATGAGAAATCTGCAACTTAAAGAACAAATGTTCCTTTGAAAGCTTGAATCCAAGAGATAAAGTTCTCAAATTTCATGTTTCCATTGCCATAACTAACTGCTAAATTTCATTTTGATGAGCAAAACAATACAAATTCAGCAAATACCAATGAATAGTCTAGCGCAGAATCTGTACCTGTCCAGTACGGGCCCGACCCACCAAATCAGACCCATCTAGAACAGCATCAAACGTCATAGCCTGAATAGGAAACAAAGCTTCAATGCCCTTCGACTTCAGTACATCTCTCAACGGAGCCGAAATCCTAAAATTCGACACGGCATTCGGATTCTCAACTTTATCTTCATCAATCTCAGCCAACTTTTTAATCTTCAAATTCACCGGCTCGCTTAATTCCGAGCTCGTCTCGCTCCTATCCTCATCAATCTCCTTAGCCTTCCGCTTCTTATCTTTCTTCTTGCTCTTTTCATTTTCAGAATCAGGTTCCAAGACCTTCTCTTTCTTCGATTTCTTCTCCTTCTTGCTCTTCTTATCGGACAAAGAGTCCAAACCTACGGTTTCTACGTCTGAGTCGATCTTCGTTGTCTTCTTCTTCCTCTCCTTTTTGTCTTCGTTCACTGCCAGAGAAGGCATGACTATGGTCAGGGTATGGAGAGAGAATGAAACCGGAAAGAGGAACAACAGATATCTCCTGCCAAAAGAATTGCAGTGGCAGGAGCGAAAGAGGAGGAGACAAGAGAAGGGTTTTAGGGTTTGAGGTGACGGTGGAGTAATTTGGGAGCGTTGGATACTCAAACCCTAGTTGATTTGGACGATTACCGTTAGATTATGACATACCATGCTAAACTGCACTTTTCCCCTTCAAGTTTGGTCTTTTCCTTATTTTAACCCTCTAGCATAATTTTTCAATGGAAAATGCTAAGAACAACAGCAGCTGGTTGTCTAAGACTCTAAATGGCATTTTTTGCTATTTTAGCTTACCAAAAGGAGGAGAACCCTGCTGCAACAGCCAAGGTAAATCATTGTACATCATCCATATGTGAACAGTGCTAGGCTAAAATTACCCAAGCACTGTTCATCAGCCATCCTATTTTTTATTGTTTTTCTCTCTCTCTCTCTCTCAACGGAGACAGAGATCGACGGCGTTGGGCAAGATCGACGGACGGCGAAGAGGTAACGACGACGACAAATCCCAGATCTGGGATTCGAACAACGGCGACGAACAACGGGGTGGAAGATTCGAACGACGGCGACAGCGTGAGAGGCTCGCCGGATCTGGGATTCGAATGACGGCGATGGCGATGGGTATGGAGGCGACGGCCGATGTGTGTGTATACATATGGTCCCCTTCTAATCCGAACCTCCCGTTTCCGGACCTCCATGATCCAAAAAAAATTTTGACGATCCGATCCGTCCAATGTGTTCAGAAGGTGTTTTATATACATTTTTTGCGAAAACTGCTTGGATCAAGCCCTTCCCGGTATTTTTTTTTTTGAAGATTTCCCGCGTGGACCCTTGAAAACACCTTCTAAACACATTGGACGGCTCGGATTTTCCAAAAATAATTTGTAACACAAAAAAAAAGCAATTTTTTCTTATTCTCGGGAGGTTTGGACTAGAAAATTTGCCTATATATATATATATATATATATATGTATTTAAAAAAATGAAAAAAAATAATATTTTAATAAAAGGTATGTATTTAAAAAAATGAAAAAAAATAATATTTTAATAAAAGGTAAGGTAAAATGGATAGGTTGTTGGAGTGTTGATGGTGACAGGGTGGCTATATGTACTGTACACCAGGTATTGTGGCCAAATTTTTGGCTTAGTTGCTGTTTTTGCTCTAAAGGCATCTTCAACCAGCCTGAGATCCCCTGCCCCTTCTCCCTGCCCCCCTCTCCAACACTTGACACGTATCCTTAACACCGAAAAAAACTAAAAGGGCTGGCGACACCCAATCCCCCCTTGTTATCTCCCCTACTAGGCTACCTCTAGATCTAACCCATGCCATGAGCCTCCAGCAGCGTCCGCCACCAGTCTAACCTCAAACCGCCGGTTCAACCCACCATCCCTGTTTCCCCTCTCTCCTCCCTCACCAACTCCGACAACCGCGCCTTTTTTCTCCTCTCCTCCCAATCCGTCTACTCCGCCATCTTATCCTCCCTCTCCGACCACTCCAACGACCCCTCTGCCACTAGCTCTACTACACCCACCGTCATCCGCCGCTTCCACCGTAAGCTCTAGTCCTTATGCTCCTGCCTCGACTGCAAGTCCATCTGGATCTCTGAGTCCAGCCGCAGGGAATCCGACTATTGCCGTGAGTTACTCTACGTCTACCACATCCGGCGGCGATGGTTGTCGGTATGCGACTATGGTAGTTTTTTGGTGTGGAAATGGAGTGGAGCAAGAGGGGATAGACGATGCGTCCGATGGTGATGGCTATAGCGGGACTGAAATTTGCTAGATGAAGTGGGGGAGATAACAATAAGGGATTGAGTGTGTCCAGCCCTTTAGTTTTTTTAGTGTGGAGGACACGTGTCAAGTGTTAAAATAGGGGGCAGGGAGAGGGGGGAAGGGGATCTCAGGGCTCTTCAACCTACCTCCATTCCTCCAAAATGGAGGGTGGATGTGACACATTGAGCGGAGACTTTGATCATGCCCATTTTTCTTTATTTTTTGTACTTTTTTTGAGAATTTTGGAGGGACCCATTATCCTTTTTAAAGATTTGGTCCTCCAAATTTGGAGGACCAAATCTCATTTTGTTCTCCTATCTCTATTTTTAGAGGATGAGCCCCACCTAAAAAGTACAAAAATTGAAGAAAAGTGGGCATTAATTACAAAATCTCCCCTCAATGTGTCACATCCATCCTCCATTTTGGAGGAATGGAGGTAGGTTGAAGATGCCCTAAAAGAAACGAGTTGGCTTCAGGCTCAGTTTTTTATTTGCTAATATCAAATATTTGATAAAATCAAGTGTCGATTTTATTAAATGAGGAAAAAAGATTTGCTAAAATCAACTCATCATTTGCTTAAATCAAGTATTGATTTTAGCAAATCTTTTCCTCGTTTGCTAAAATCAACACTTGATTTTATCAAATATTAGATTTTAGCAAATGAAACCTAATGTATTGAAATGTGTGAAAAACGTATAAGAGTGGATGAAAATATATTGGAAAGTGTATTGGAAGGTGTGTTTTTTTTTTTTTTTTTGTATTTTCCTGCGCTTGACTATTAGCGCAACTCCCCAAAGTGTATTAGAGAGTGTGCTTTTTTGTCTTTTCATGTTAGCAGGAAGTCTCAAAACTTTTACTTTGCGTTCTTGACTTCATGTGGGTGTGGGTGTGGGTGTGGGTGTGGAAGTGTGTGTGTGTTTTTTTTTCCTTTTATGTTGCAAAAGTGCTAACTGCCCAACGTTGTAGAGTGGTGGCCCGAAGCGTAGGGCAAAGTTGGTTGTAGCAAAAATACCTAGATTTTTGGTGTCAAATCCACAAGGACTGAATGTAACTGGCAGAAGATTTAGCTTGCAATGGTATTTGGGCGTTAACACGACCAACTTTTAAGAGTGGATTTGTTTGGTGATTGTGATTTCTCTCTCTCTCTTTACCTCCTAACTTAGAGAAAATGACTTTTGACTAGAAATATAAAAGGAGGCTAGGTTATGGGTTTAATCCACCCATGACTTATTATATTTTGGGTTTCTCGGATATAACTCAAGTAGGAGTCGATATACCTCGCTCCCACCTCGAGTGTTTAGCAGTGAAAATCACATTTAATAAAAGATTGGGTTTGGTAATGGGAATAAATCCCAATGAATCATTTTATAAAACACCGAGCGTGCCATGGTTCCAAGCATTATGTGCGCCAAATATTTGTCTATCCCTAATCAAATAAATGAACAACCTAAGTAAAGACCAAACATATGAAAAATCAATCAATTTACAAACCCATATTTAGACACAAATTAGTGAGAAATCATGAAATACCCTAAGCCATAGGGTAGAAATCACCCTATTGTGAACACCCCGCGGAGTTGTCCACGAAAACGGTTTCGATTGATTGAATAGGAGTCGCCACTCGGGTTTGAGGACCGTACCCGAGAAACCAATTGAAAAATTACTCTTTTACCCTTTGGAATTGAAAATATTTCACTGGTCTTTTAAAACGAGATTTCTCAGGTCCAGGAGCTAGGTTACATGAGGGGAAGGAATTTAAAGCACCCCTCATGCCCGGTGCTACCACCGGTCTCTACTAAATGTTTAAGGAATTTTGAAAACACCGTTTGAATAGACTTTGATTACAAATTTATACGAGAGCATGTAAATGCATTTAAAAGACGAAAATTAAATGAATGGATACATGTGTGATGTGTTATGAATGCATAATAATGATGTTCTCCCCACTGAAATGCTTGAAAATGTGATTAAACAGCTCAGATAGGCCACAAAGCAAACTCACAAATATCTTATTATGCGCACCCGGACTATAATCTGAGCACCTGTATCAAGCAAGTCCGGGCGCCTGGGGTCAGTTCAGGCGCCCATAATGACCTAGTCCAGGTGCTTGGACATGGTGTAGGCGCCCAGAAGGATCAAATCCAGGCGCCTGGAGTATGAACCATACAGACATTTTCACGATTCCAGGCCCCTGATCAGCAAACCAAATCAGACTTTGATGTTTGTTCCATTATATACACAATGGTATTTTGTGTCTCTTTGAACCAAATAACCCCAAAATCAAATTCATGAGATGATTTATTCTTGAAATAAAAAAAAAGGACAAAATGGATTTATGATGCATATTTTGAGGATGCAAGTAATATGTTTGGGTGAGCTCAAAGATTGTCTCATCCTACTATCATGCCTTTGATCATGTATGAAATCAACAATAAACCCCACTCAAATCATGGATGATGGATTTGTACCCTTATAAGCTTGATTTTTCTCCTAAAATGCCACTAGGATGTACTTTTAAGCGACCTTCATGACCATGCATTATAGATAATGAATACAAACAGCATATAAATGATTTGGATGACTAAATGGAGTGTATAAAAAAAGAGAAAAACATAGCAAGAAAAAAGGGGGTCCATGCGCCCATACTTGGAAAGTATGGGCGCCCACACTCAATGCGGGTGCCTTGAGATTTGATCTCTCTGATTGTTTTTCAAACCTACCCAAACTCTTATCTAGTATAAGGAACTAGAAAAAGTTAGGTTGTGTCCCCTCAGGGCCCGATTGAGCACTTTTGGTAGAAAATCTACCTTTTAGGCTTGATTAAAGTACTTGGATGGTTGATTTGAGCGATTAGAGGAACTAGATTCTGGATTTTGGTACTAGATAGGACTGGTTGTAGGTGTTTGGTTGGGGTTTGATTGTGGAAGGTAAAGATATGGAGAGTTGAGGTAGTAAAGAAGTGGGTTTGGTGGTTAAAAGTGAGGAAACAAAGAGGGATAAACTAGGGCTGTGGTTTCTGGAATGATTTGGGCAGAATAACAGCTTGCGAGGAGTGGAGAGTTGTTCTTCCTAATATGGAGAGAAGTGGGGGTATATATAGGCAAGAATGGGGTCCAAAAAGGGCCATTAGAACCCTTAGGAGGTCAACCAAGGGGGGCAAGATAGGGCCATCAATTCCCCCACTCTCTCTAAAAAATAAATCTGCAGAAAATCCCCAAAGAATCCCCCAAGACGCTCCTCCCCACCCATTTGACCTTGGACAACAAGTATCTGGAGTGAGTCCGGGCGCCTGGAATTGGGGAATCCAGGCGCCTGGATTGAGTCTGGGCGCCTGGAATAGGGTAATCCAGGCGCCTGGAATAGGAGACAGCACAACATATGAAACTTCGCGGGGCCGCTTTGGGTGCTACAGAACTTTGTTTTGTGCATGGTTTGAAGCGTTGGAAAGCTTGTCAAGTCTACTTTCTAACCCAAGTGGTTTGAACCCAAGATGATTTGTACATCAAAATCTATGACCATTTTACCCTCAGAAGGTTGGGAAAATAAGTTGTTTTGGTAAAACAGACACATCTCCCTCATTTCAAAATGGATTGGGACATATTATATATCAAAAAAGAGGGTTTTGAATGTACTAGAAGGCAATGTAGGCTCGGGTTAATTTTGAGGAGGTTTTGGAGGGGTTTCCAAGTTCACAATCAAGCCTCGCGTACTCGTATCGGGCATTTCATCCTTGGGGATGCTTGATAAGTTTCTCGGGTCAAAATCGGGGTGTCTACACCTATGTCCAAGCCTATCTGACTACTCACAACATTAATAAAGGGTGATTACCTTGAATCTAGATCTATATAGATATTGATGAGTCATACAACATTAATAAAGGGTGATTACCTTGAATCTAGATCTATATAGATATTGATGAGTTCTACAACATTAATAAAGGGAGATTACCTTGAATCTAAGTAGATAAACCCAAAATGTAGAGAGAATGTAGAGCTAAAATGCTAGAGAAATAAAAGGAGGTAAAGAGAGAAAGTATGAAGTAGTGAATGTCCTAAAATCTGTCAAACAGAGGTATTTATAGGACCCCCAAAAAAGTTACAAACAGTCTGTCAAAAAGTTGCCCAAAAGCCATTGGTATTGATACTTATGTTTTGAGGTATCGAAACCAAAATCTGCTGGATTTTTCCTGCGCAGTTTGTATCGATACCATGAAAATTAGGTATTAATACCAAAAGCCTATAGATTCTGGGTTGCTTCTTTTAGCCTTCTCTCGGCCTCTAGGTGCAAGTGTGACAAAATAAGGTTAGGCACTCATAATATGCAATGTTGTGTGCCTATCAGTAAGTTGTGTAGTTGTAGATTTGTAGAAAATTTTAAAAAATCACGACTCGCTCAACGTTCAGATGTCAAGAAAGAATGAGAAAGTACGGAAAAAAAAATAACTTTCTCACACATGTTAGTGTGTTCCGTTACCATGAAAAAGATAGGACCCAAGAAAATGACTTTCCCACGACTCACCTTCCCTTAAACCTGATTCTGCAAAGCACCAAAAGATATAAAATTTAGCATTGCAGAACAGTTCTCCTCCCGCCATTCTTAATTTTTTTGCGTCGACATTCTCTCACCTTTATGTCCCATATATCATGCAAATCTCCGTTTTTTCTTTGTATACTGCTGTAAATATGAGTATGTTGCTTTTTTCTAAAGTATTTTTTAAATATTGTTATCAGTATTTTATTTTGGTTCTACCAATTAATTAATCACATTTGGTTAACATTAATTTTATTTTGTCTTATCTATTTTTTTTAAGCTTCTAGTATCGCATGGTTGATTTATAAGGTTTGGCTTAACAACATCAGTTGGCTTATTGTTTATGTCTTTATTTGATTTCTTTTGTATTTGTTTGTTTCGTATCTTTTTTTTTTTTTGGGTAAATTATTGGTTTTACAGGACAAAAGAAAATGAAAAAGTAAAAACTTATGATAGAAACTCAAAGTTTATTAAAATTATTGGTTTTACTGGACGAAAGAAAATGAAAAGGTAAAAACTTATGATAGAAACTCATATTTTATTAAATAAAGACAAAAAAAATGGGTCAAAATATAGAACAAAATGAATAAAGGCAATAACAACAAATAAGCCAACTCGTGTATTTAAGCGAAACCTAGGCCTTTTTTTTTATAACTGATTTTAGAGTTGTATAGTTATTCAAATATAGCAATTCATATGTATTAAATTTCTAAAAATACGGTAGCTAGATATTTTGTTCCACAAATTACTTTTATTGAAAATAGTTATTGAATCAATATAAAAGAAATTTCCCATAAGTTTCTTTTTACTGGCAGATGAACAACTAAATTTTAATTTTTGTACAAAATTTTTTTGCCAAATAAACAATCACGGAAAAATAGATTTCAATTTCCTTTACTTCACTTTAGTTTACTTTTCCTAAGACTAATTTTTCTACATAACATTTCTGACAACTGAACGGAATCAAAGAGAATGGGAAAAATATACTCCCTCCGTCCCTTTTTAAGATCATCCCCAGCAGATTAGCTATATGAGCTTTCTAAGCTATTTTAGCTTCAAAAGGACAGAATTTCTCCTACAACAGATTAGCTATACCGCTAGCTACTCAACCTTCAGCTACAGTTCTTGGGTAAATATACCCAAACACTATTCACAAGCAATTGATTACTTTATTTTTATTTATTCCCACAAATCTCTCTCTCTCTCTCTCTCTCTCTCTCTCTCTCTCTCTCTCTCTCTCTCTCTCTCTCTCTCTCTCTCTCTCTCTCTCTCTCTCTCTCTCTCTCTCCATTACAGCAAAATCTCCGAGCAATCTGCATCGGCTTCGGCCATCTTCTCCTATGATGCCAACGCCGACCCGTCGCCGGCGAGTCCATACTCCAATGGTGGAGGCGGATTTCGAGTTAAGTGGTTGTCTCTCGCTGGTAAAGGTTTTGGACTAGATTCGAAGTGTTGAGTTTCCGATCGGCGGTCGGCCAGCAGCTGTTGTGGAGTTGCAGAGATTCGGCGAGAACATATATATGTGTACATCAGTTGTATATATATGTATGTAAATGGGGTATATATTTTAACATTTTTAAAAGAGAAAAATAATATTTTAATAGAGTATAGGTAAAATAGATTGTATTGTTGGAGTATTGAAAGACATGTTAGGTAAATATACACTGTACACCAGCAATTTTGGCAAAAATTTTACCTGGGTGCTTTGCACCGTGCTGTGCATCTCTCAACCATTTGATCGTATTTTGAACGGTCCGAATGTGTTTGACAATTTTAATTTAATTTTGATTTATTTTTACTGGTAAAAAATCAAAACACATCCAGGCCGTCTACACGATCAGACGACCGAGGGTGCAAAGCAACCAGGTGCACGACACCCACCCCTTGTCCCACTGACGGGGCCAAAAAGCTAGACAAGAAACGGAGAACTGTTTTGCTTTTCCACCAACAAGTATAAAAGGGAACACCCCATAACTGACCTTCATTCTTAGAGCACTATGTGTGAAGACATTTCATCCCCAAATCATGTCCATCGCAGCGAAATCTCTACAGCTTTCCATTTTCCTCCTCCTCACAATTGCCTCCGCCCGTCACCTCCCACCATCCCCGCACCGCCGCCACCCACCTCCACCACCCACAGCCACCTCCTACCGCCACCACCCATCCCCACCCCTATCCCCAATCTCAATCCGAATTCCAATCCCCCCCATCCTACAATGCTTTTTTCGAATCCATCACAGCCATGGGGGCCTTCGTCGTAGTCGTTGTTTTCTTAGTGGTTTTCCTTGTTGTGAGACACTTCTGGTGCCCTGGGTAGTCAATGGATCCACAGACCATTTATACTTGTTAGCGGGGAGAATGGTTTGTGGATCCATTGACAACCCAGGGCACCAGAAGTGTCTCACAACAAGGAAAGCCAACAGGAAAACAATGACTACGACGAAGGCCCCCATGGCTGTGATGGATTCAAAAAAAGCTTTGTATGATAGGGGGATTGGAATTCGGATTGAGATTGGGGGTGGAGGTGGGGTGGGATTGAGATTGGGGATGGGGGTGGGGATGGGTGGTGGCGGTAGGAGGTGGTTGTGGGAGGTGGGAGGTGGGTGGTGGAGGTGGGTGGCGACGGTGCGGGGATGGTGGGAGGTGACGGGCAGAGGCAATTGTGAGAAGGAGGAGGAGGAGGAAAATGGAAAGCTGTAGAGATTTCACTGTGATGGACATGATTTGGGGATGAAATGTCTTCACACAGAGTGCTCTAAGAATGAAGGTCAGTTATGGGGTGTTCCCTTTTATACTTGTTGGTGGAAAAGCAAAACAGTTCTCTGTTGTCTTGTCTAGCTTTTTGGCCCCGTCAGTGGGACAAAGGGTGGGTGTCGTGCACCTGGTTGCTTTGCACCCCTCGGTCGTCCGATCGTGTTTTAGACGGCCTGGATGTGTTTTGATTTTTTACTGGTAAAAATAAATCAAAATTAAATTAAAATTGTCGAACACATTCGGACCGTTCAAAATACGATCAGATGGCCAAAAGATGCAAAGCACCCAGGTGCACAGCACCCCCTTCATATTGTCGTCAGTGCTGCTAGAGGCACATGCATTGAAACTCACCCCAACCACACCCGCTTACATGGCGTGCCATGTAAGACGTGGACCCCACCACCAACCCCATGCCAAATTCAAAGTTTGAGAAAATTACTCAATCTCTCCGTCCCCGCCCTCTCAACAAATGGAGTTGTAATTTGTGCTTCGTTTTTAGAGGCAAGAAATAGAGTGAGCACATCTGAAAAACACCTGCCCGTCCAATGTAACCGGCCAAGTAGGCAGAGTGTGATTGGGGTGTGTTCCAATGTATATGCCTCTAGACTTATTGGAATATAAGGTAAAGTCAGGCTTTAGTTCGGGATCAGTTCCTTAAGGCATAGGTCAGGTTTTAGCTCATCTCAGACTCGATTCGAGCACAAACAATTGGACTCGAGTATGGCTCGTAAAAAAAATTCGAACTCGGCTCGCTAGAAATTTGTGGACGCCCCTCCGAGGAATTCAATTCGGAGTCGACACCCGGGTTTTAGCGGATTGTCCCCGAGGAACCGAACTCGAATGACTCGTGCCTTATTTTGGATAAGGTTTAAAACTAGTCCGTCTTCACCATAATATCTTAGGTTCGGGAGCTTGGTTACGAGAGGGGAAGGGTTTTATGGCACCCCTCTCGCCCGACCCGAGAGTCGGTCTCTACTTAGCATTTATGGGATTCGTAAAATGTTTGTTATCCAACTTTGACCAAGTAAAGGGGACGGGGAATGGAAAAATGAGTAAATGAGATGACAAATAGAAAAAACACATGAAATGGTGGATGTTTGTGCAATATGTACAAAATGTTTATTTATGATGCATGTAATGCATTGAGATGCACGATATATACAACTTATACAAAAACAAGAGCTTGTATGGCCTAAGTACAAATATGAACATGCATAATAACATGAGATATTCACTAATTGAGGAGCCATGCAATAATTTGACCATGAATAGACTAAAATGCAGTATGATTATCGCTAATAATTATGAGATTGAATAGTATGCATTAAACAAAGATTACTAGGACCAAAATAAATCTGCTTGTTGACCATGGTCTGAGCACTCAAATGGGCTAACCTGAGTGCTTAAGTGAACAGACTTAAGTGCTCAAGTGGCCGTAATACACAAGTGAGTTTTCCTCTTTAATGACCTTGTTCTGCTTTTATTTTTCAAAAGTGAACTCATTCCTCATATTTTATCATGTTTTAAGATTTATAACTTCCTTTCGTGAGGCAAATGAGCTTTCAAAATCTATTTTCATCACATTCATGCACAAATCAAGCCACAAGCAGACCCATCTTGGGATAGAACAATGATAAGAGGCTCTAGAAACGACTTTAGACATAATATAACCAGAAGCAGACATAATATAAACCAGCAACAAGGATATATGTGTGAAAAATGACGATGGTCCAGTTGGACCTGAGTGCTCAGATGGGGGAACTTGAGCACTCAAATGGACTGATTTGAGTGCTCAAGTGGTTTGAGCTGAACCTTTGAGTTTTCAACCATAGTGTTTTTTTTTTTTTTTTTTGCAAACACTCAAGGCATATTTCTCAAAAATACACTTGATTTTCCTTGTCCATCAGATTTTCAAACTCTTTATCCCTATTTTTAAGATAAAAATGCTTCCAAAAGCATGGTTTTAACCATTTGTGGGATAGATTTAAGGTAAAGTAACCCCCATTTGAACATCAACAGCCATCAGAATGAGTCAAACATGATAATATGTTTACACAATCATCAAAACACAAGATATGAGGAAAAATGGTTTGATCATTCTAATGGACTTGAGTGCTCAAGTCAAGGAATCTGAGTGCTCAGGTTAAGGAACTTGAGTGCTCAGATGAAGCCTGACCATTAAGACCAAAAACTTCGAGAAACATTTTTATGAACTTTAAACCCTAAATAAATTCAGAACAGAAATGAGGAAGGAACCTGTCTAAACCTTTTGGATTCCCTCAAGAAGCAAGTACAACATCTTAGTAAGGTATTTCTACCTTTTTTGAGCTTGAAACAAGACTTTTTGGTTGATTTTTTATGAGAGAAGGTTGGGTATTGATCTTTGGAGTGATGTATGACTAGAATAGGGTTAGATGATCAACAACTCAACTCATATGTAAACTTTGAACACGTTTGATGGGTATGTAGGTGAAAATCAAGAGTTTCTAGGGCTTTTTGTGGAAATTTTTGGTAAGATATGACTCAAGGTTGGATTTTTGGACAAAGAACAGACTTGGTTTGGACTCAATAGAGTGGAAATAGGCTGGAATGTGAGATTTGATGGGATTTGATGGATTCTAAGGCCAAACCGGACCTCAAGGAAAGGATTTGGGGGTGGGTTTTGATGATTTGAGCTTGGATATGGGATGAGAGAAAGAGTAGTGGCAAAGAGAGCTTCTGATTATGGCTCGGTGTGTGTAGAATGAGAGTTTTGATGATGTTTGTAGAGTGCTTAGGCCAAAAATGAACCTCAAATGAGGTATTTTGCCATGGGTGTTGTTGATTTAGGCTTGAATCAGTGATGGGAGGATGAGAGATGATCGAGAGAGAGGGCTGAATATCAATGGCTGGGTGTAGAGAGAGAAAATAAAGAAGAAAGATGGGGTTTTATAGAAGGATTTTGGGCAAAAAAGCAAGATTAATTTGGGTTAGGGGTCTAGGATGTTAATTTGGTGAAATAGGCATGTTAAAAACGTGCCATGAAGGTTAAGAAAAATCAAATTTGCAGAGAATAGAATCACTTCTTCTAGAAAATTGCTCTGCAGAAATCTACCACGTGTCCCACCTGAGCGCTCAGGTTCATGGATTTGAGTGCTCAGGTTCATGGAGGATCTGAGTGCTTAAGTGGATGAATTTGAGTGCTCAGGTGGATGGACCTGAGTGTCCAACAACGCTTCTTCCTTTGTTTTGAGTTTTTGTGCTATTTTGGTGAGTATTTGGAGATTCTTGGAAGATTGGAGGTCGTGTTCAAGCTTTAATTGTTGTTCTTGACTTATTCCTCATCATCGGGAGTGCTTAAGTCCTTTTCCGGGTCAAAATTAGGGTGTCTACAAAATTGTTAAACTCAAACGAGCTGAAGCATATTCTTCTATGCCATACCCACATTTTGACGAAAATAGGAAGAAAAAAAAAGGTTGAAATTTCAACCATATAGGCAAATTGCTTTCCCCCCTCCCTGAAACACACACACCCCGACCCCACTGCCACTTTTTACCGGATTACCCCCACCCCCTCTAATTAATTAATTAATTAATTAATATTAATTTATTTCTTTTATTTAATTATTTATTTATCTCTTTTTTCTTATTTTTTCTCATTTATTTTTTTAATATTCTCTATATTTTTCTCATTTATTTATTTAATATTGTTTATTTAACTAACTAAATTATTATTTTTATTTAATGTATTAATTCTTTTATCTTATTAATTTAATTTATCTATTTATCTGTTTTCTTTATATCTTTTTTCTTTTATATTTTTTTATATTCTCTATATATTTTTTCTCTTCAATTTATTAAATATTCTCTATATTTTTTTCCCTTTAATTTATTTAATATTTTTTATTTAACTAAAATTCTTTCTTATTTAATTTTGTAATTATTTTATCTTATTTATTTAATTCATTTATTAAGATTTTTTCTTACGGAATTGTGCAGAAGAGCTACTACGGTCACTAATCTGGTTCCTACCTACGGCACCACCGGCAAATTAGATGGATTGTATGACTTTGGGGGTTGTCATTAGGGATGGGCATGGGAAGGGTAGGGGGTGGATACCACTACCTCCATCCCTGATCCCCGAACCTATATCAATCCTCATCCCCTCCCCGATCCTCACCGGGGATTTTTTTTTAACCTCCATCCCTGCCCCAATGCGGGGAACAGGGATCCGCACGGGGAATCGGGGATCCAAACCTTAACTACACTTTTCAAATTTTCTCTGTTGTAATTTTCAAGTAGCATACGACATAATCAAAAGCTGAATCTTTCAACAGGTAAATCCAAATTTCAAATGCAACAAACCCAAATGAAGAGTAGAAGCAGAAAGGGTGAAGGCCTATACAAATTGGTACATGCATATATTACTACAAAACATGCATATAAAAGCAATTCGAGTCGCGTGCAATTCAAATTGGTTTAAATTACCTTCCAAAGTTTGGAGTGGTTTGAATGGCCTGTACAAATCAGTAGTAAGATTAAAGGTAAGTAAAGCTAGCAAACAAATTAATCTTTAAATTTACATCATTTGTACAACATTTTTTCGGGGGAAACTTACACCGACGATTGAAGCTCTGTTATTCTCTATGGAGTATAGAGCTCTGTTCGATTGAGAGAGAGAGATGGAAGAATAGTATTTCATGCGGGTGGAAGAATAGTAAAAGTGAATACTAAAGTGGATGTTTTTCCGATGAACCCAAAAAAAAAAAAAATTACCAAAGTGGAAGAATACCTACAAAGCATAGTCGGCTTCTTGAAAAGGCTAAAGAATAGTCCCATGAAAATATTAAAAAGGCAAACCCATGCCTTTGGTTCCGACAGAAGGCAAATCCATGCCTTTATGTTCCCAAGCCGACAGTCCTTTGGGGTTTTTTAATACAGGGTTTTATTATATTATACCTATAAATATATATATGCGTGAATGGGGATGCGGGGAGGGTCGGGGTGGGGAGGGGATAAGGGAGGGGATCGGGTAGGAGACTGAAAATACCGTCCCCTACCCGATCCCCGAATTTTTTAAAACATAATCCCCATCCCCTACCCGATCCCCGAATATTTTTAAAAATAATCCCCATCCCCTACCCGATCCCCGAATCCCCTACCCATTCGGGGAGGGGACGGGTTGGATAGGGGCGGGTCGGCCGAGATGGCCATCCCTAGTTGTCATCGCATCAAAGTACAACATTGTACTGTATTGCATACATTTGACAAGAATGTTGTAGGTTGTTTTACTCCCTTACCCCTGAGATCTCCTCTAGTTCCAGTCCAACAGCGCCAAGAAATAGCTATTGCCTGTATTGGCAATCACTTTGTGCAACTTTTTTTGCACCCTCATTACCCGGTACTACCCATCCCAACATGGTGGTGGGAGCATGCATCGGACGAAGCTAAAGGATGGGCTGTTAATTATAACGTACGTCTTCATTTGTGGCTCGAAGTATTGGGTGGCGCGCCGGGAGCACAATTTGGAGGCAATATTGAATCTTAGGGCTGCACATTGTCAATGTGATTGTAATAATTATTCACTTTTAAACTTGATTGTAATATTTATTATTCATTGTTAAGACAAATTAATTAACTAATTAAATTAATATAAACTTTTTAAATATAAAGTCCAATTTAAATTTACATGTAAAAAACATGATTTAGTTGAAAATATAATGAGAGTTAACCAAATTAAATAATTAATTAAATAAATAAAAATCATGAAAATAAGTAATGAAATAAATAAAATTAAAATGCCATATATTTAATTTGTTGGGAATAATATATTCATTTGTTAGGAATATAAATTGCGGAATATAAAATTAAACAAATGAAAATTAGAAGCTCTCTCTTTCTTGGGTAAATAATTGGACGAAAAAGGGGGGCGGTTGGGGAAAGTGAGGTGGGGCCGGGCTGAGGTGGTGTGACAGGGGAGGGGTGAAAAGCGCATCATATAGCAGGCAAATCAGTGATAGTCATTAATATTCCAAATGATACGTACCAGGGAAAGTGACATCTGAAGTCGCTGCCAAAAGTTGGTAGTGGTAACGTAGAAACGCGTAGGGACAGTGAAGTCATTACTCCGGAGTCGATTTCTCTCTGCATAATACAAAAGAAGGTCCATGTGAATCGATATATTGAAAAGATGACAAAAATGCACTGAGAAAAGAAGCTGCAAATTTTTTTCCAAACACATATTGAGTCTCCAAATATACTTACCATTTGCATTCCTGTGTGTATTTGTGAGTTTTTTGAATAAGAGATGCTTCTTTAGTAATTTTTCAACTCAAAACTAAAAATAAATTATTTTCTTAAACCTGGGTGGTGGCCCCGGAGCTTTTATTCTTCCAAAAATGATAGGTACACACTCTCTCAACCACTCCCCACCACACCCTCTCTCACATGTGTGGTGGGGCACACCCGGTGGGTCCCAGTGGGCCCCACCACACATGTAAGAGAGGGTGTGGTGGGGAGTGGTTAAGAAAGTGTGTACCTATCATTGTTCTTATTCTTCTAGGAGTGTAAATGAACTGAATCGAGCCGAACCCATTTAGGTTTGGGATCAGTTCGTTGAGGTATAAGTCAGGCTTTAGTTAGGCTCGGGCTCGATTTGAGCCCAAACAATTGAGCTCGAGTATGGCTCGTAAAAAAATTTCAAAACTCGGGCTCAACTCGCTAGGAATTGTTAAACGCAAATGAGCCGAACCGAATCAAACCAAACCATATTCTTCTATGTCATGCCCACGTGTTGACGAAAAAAGAAAAACATAGGTTGAAATTTCAACCGTATAGTAGGGGTGTAACCGGTTCGGTTCGGTCCGGTTCAGAGGTGATTTTGAGTGAACCGAGAAAAACCGGTTCTGGGAGGACATGGAACCGAAACTGGTTTTTAAGAAGCCGGTTCGATTCCGGTTCCGGTTCGAGTTCGGTCTGGTTCCGGTTCGAGTTCGGTCCGATTCCGGTTCGAGTTCGGTCCGATTCCGGTTCGAGTTCGGTCCGGTTCCGGTTCGAGTTCGATCCGGTTTCGAAATCAATTCGGTTCGTCAAAGGGAGAGAGAAGAGATCTAGACTATGGTTGGAAAAAAAAACCGGGTTGTAGACACCCCAATTTGAACCCATGAAAATCCTTGGCATTCTCAATGATGAAAATGGCCCGATAAAGACACGTGGAGCTTGATAAATTGCTTGGAAACCCCTCCAGAACCTCTTCAAAATGAACCCTAGATTACACCACCTTCAGAGTACATTCAAAACCCTATTTATCGATATATAATATGTCCCAATCCATTTTGAAATGAGGGAGATACGCTCATTTCTCTAAAATGACTTGTTTTCTGACGTCTTGAGGGTAAAATGGTCATGGATTTTGATGTACAAATCATCTTGGGTTCAAACCACTTGGGTTAGAAAGTAGACTCAATTACCTTTCCAACTCTTCAAATCATGCGCAAAACAGAGTTCGGTAGCACCCGAACTGGCCCCGCGAAGTTTGATATATTGTGCAGTCTCCAAGTCCGGGCGACCAGACTCACTGTGGGCTCCCAGACTCTCCTACTCTGGGCGCCCAGAAGTACTTCCAGTGAGCAATTTCCAGCTGTTTTTTTTATGAAACCATGGGCTCTTCCTCTGCATTATCCCACATTTTTTTTGCACTCAAAACTCCTTTCATCACAGCATCCCTCCAGAAATTTGAGTTCAAATTCATTTTCCCTCTCAAAATTACCCTAAACTACCCCATTCTCTCTCTATAAATACCACTCTATAGCTTCATTTTGAGGGAGGATCAACTCTCATCCCTTCCATACTGTTACTCTGCCAAAACCATTCCAGAAATTTCATCTCCAACTAAATCCCTCTCTGTTTCAGTCACTTCCAACCATCAAACCCATTTTCTTGCTAACTTAGCTCCATATAGCCTCATCCTCCATGATCAAACCTCTACCAAAACACTAACAACCAGACAGTCACTACTCCAAAAGCTTAGCTCAAGCTTACCCAGTCTCTAGAAATCACTAAAACCTACCATCTAAGTACATCCATCAACCTCTAAAGGTAGTTTATCTACCAAACAGTGTTCAAAAGGCTCTCTGAGGGTACACCACCCAACTTTTACTAGCTTTTATACTAGTTAAAGGCTTGGGAAGGTTTAAAGTGCAGCAAGAAGGATCAAATCCTTTGCACCCATACTAAGTATGGGCGCCCATACTAAGTATGGGCGCCCATACTCTCTAACTAATATGGGCGCCCGGACTCCTCTCTCTCTTTGTGCTTTCTATATAATCTCTTTTGCATATTTCAATCATTTATACAGAGTCTAAGGTATAAATCATGGTCCATGATGCAGAGGATTACTTAGATTAAGTTAAGTGCACGTAGAAGATTAGATTATGATTTCTGAGATGATTTAAGGGTTATTTACTCATTGCATGTACTTGACTGTTGTGCATGGTCCACATTACCTCTGCAGTTGGAGGAAGAATCCTCACAACACCCATACTCACTTTCATTACACCTACAATGAGTCCATCACGGGTTTATACCATCCTTTATCCCTCAAGATCATGAGCATTATGTCTAATACATTTGTACAATAAGAGTTCATTTTATGATAGGATTTAGTTCTCATCCTTTTAGTTTTGTCCCAAAAGCATATCAAAATCATAGATTTCAAGCTCAAATCACTTCATAGATCTAATTTTGGAGTCAATCTGGATCAATGAATCATGGAGCACCATCTTATGCATAGTAGAGTGAGTAAAACATGTCAAACTTGTCATTTGTTTAGAGACCCGGACTAAGAAAAAGTCATCCTGCATTACATTCCAGCCGCCCATACTCACACATTCTGAGTGCCCACTCTTATTCCAGGTGCCTGGAATAGGCCATTCTGGCCGCCCACACTGACTCTAGGCGCCCAAACTTGCTTATTATGGGTGTCCATAAAACAGTCTGGGTGCAGCTTGTGTTTGTCTTGGGAATGCATATGGGCTTGTTTTAGACCTCTATATGTTATCTGATCTTGTTTCTGTACAGTTTATTGCATCATACATGTGTGTCATTTGATCATAACACTTATCACATGCATCCACGCACTCAATTTTACCCTTCAATGTGTTTAGAAGGTGTTTTTAAGGGTTCACGGGAGAAATTAGCAAAAAGAATGACCGAGAAGGGCTTGATTCGAGCAGTTTTTCATGAAAAATTGTCGGATCAACCCCTTCCCGGTCATTTTTTTTTGTTGATTTCTCGAGTGAACCCTTAAAAACACCTTCTAATCACATTGGACGGATCAGATCATGAAAATTTGATCGGAAAATGAAGGTTTGGACGTAAGGTGTGGATATAAGGGTGTGAACCAAGGTTCTGAATCTCGTACCGGCTTGGGTACCGTTTTTCTTACTGGTACGGTACGGTACCGGTATCGGCGCAGTACCGGTACGATTTCGGATTTATCGCTATTCCCATTATATATAATTAAAATATATATTTTATAGCATATTTCATACAAAATATATATTTTATGGCATAGTTCATACAAAATATCTTTTTTATAGCATATTTCATACGAAAAATATATTATGTATAGCATATTTTATGCAAAATATAATTTTTATGACATATTTTGTACAAAGTATAATTTTTATCTTGTTTTTTCTTCTTCTTTTATAATAGTAGACTAAGGCCCAAAAGAATGAGAAGTATGGCCCAATTTAAAAAACATTAGATGGCCCAAATACTAGAAGTAAAGTATGGCCCAGGTAGCATAACCCTAGTTACATATACACAATATACTCGTAAGTTCATAACAACACAGTGAACAAGAGGAAAAGAGGCCGCAGCAGCCAGCAGAGCAGCCATCGCTCGTCTCCCGCCGACGAAGACTCGATCTCATGCTCTCGATCAGCTCTCTCTCTCTCTCTCTCTCTCTCTCTCTCTCTCTCTCTCTCTCTCTCTCTCTCTCTCATTAGAATAGCAAATCATCTCGCCGGAGAAATCAGAGTCGCCGGAGACATCGCGGCGCTGTAGGCTGTGATTTCGGTGATGGTTCTGGCGTGGGAGGTGGGTTTGGACGTGATTTCCAGTTAGTGCAAATTACTGGCCGGAATCCACGGTACAATCTTCTCGGCCGGAATTTCCCGGAATCGCCGGTACTTGCCGGTAAGGGCCGAGAAATTAGCCGGAACGGAATCGAACCTATGTTGTACCGGATTTGTTCTAAAACGGTACGTACCGGCCGGTACGGTACGAGATCTACAACCTTGGTGTGAACTGGATCCTTGTTGTATATATATATATATATATATATAAAATACTGCATCGCCAAGTAATAAATACTAATTTTTCCTACTTTAAAAGCAAAGGGCAAGACAGCCTGGTGGTAAGTGCCTGGCTACCCACACGTAAGATTGGGTGTTCCATTCTTGACACCTACAATTTTTGGAGGTAATTTATGTATACCGGTTCGGCTCAAAAATTCCACGACCGGGAACCGAAACGGTTTAAAAAAAAATTCACTTCTCACAAGCGAACCGAACCGACCAAAAAAAAAAAAATCTGTTCTCCGGTTCGATTCTTTGTTTTTTTTGTTTAGCCCTAGAGAAACTACCCTAGTATTTAGAAGCTACTTTTTTGTAGTACTGTAATTTGTTTGGATATACTGCTAATTTTCCAATCTAGGAAATTCAACATCTGATTTCAAACTTTTACTATATTTTTATTGTCACTTGGACAACTTCCCCTTGCAGATTGCTCGCTTTATTGGCACGCGTTGCATCCCGCCCTTCACCACCAAATTTAACCACCAAACCAAAATCAATTTTGCCCAAGATCCACCAAACCCCTCTCTCTCTCTCTCTCTGTTGACGTACCTATTGTGAGAGAAAGAGAGAATCTCTGAATCTGTATACCCGTGCACATCCACCCATCTGCCCTGAAATACTCGTCTACAATGGCGAGGGTTTGCACAAAGACACAATCCTTCGGACTTCGAATTTGGCTCCTCTCGATTGTTTCGTTTGGCGCCATTACCTCCGTTTACGCGAGATCTGATGAAGACGTCAGGCAAAGATTTTACGGCAACCTCTCAATCAACTCGACGGCGCCAAACTCCGGTGACGGCACTATCGCTAAAATGTTCGACCGTGTGCTTGAAAAGGAATTCTCCGAGAACGATCAGCCCGAAGGTCAGCACCCGTCTTTTAATTCGATTGTTTTGTTCCCAACGTGTAAAGTTGTGATCTTTTTTTTCCTAAATGTACTTCATTTGGTGACTCAATTCAACCAGGAATGTTGGCCTAATGGTTGTGTAGCAGTACTAAGTGATCCATTCTGATCGGTTGGGATGGGTCAGGGTAAAAATATGTTCTTCTGCCATATGACCCGGGAAAAAAGTATTGGTGGAACTACTTGAGTTCTGAGCTAAGTGTCTTCTAGTATTTCCGTAATTTAACTCCTTTAGGTAAGTGCATTCAGGCTTTGCCATGGCTTTAATTTAATTGGGCCCAGCTAATGGATGGTGGAATTGGTCCTCAGGATTAGTTGAGGTGTGTAAGCTGGCCCAGTGTGAGTTATAAGAAAGAAATTACATGTGAAATTTGATCTTGGGGAAATGAGAAGTAGTATCTGGCTAAGAGTCATGAGTCGTGACTTTAATTTGAGTTATGTGGCTTTCTCCACATTGGCATTGTCGATTACAATGGGTTTGAATGCACATGACTAAACCCCTCATAAGCATTGCTAATGGCTCTGAATTATAAGAGAATAGTAAGCAGATTAGTTAATGCAATACATTTTGACTTCAAGCTGTGCTGCTTCCTAAAATATGTTTCATATGGTAACTCAATTATGTTTTACTCGAACTATTTGAGTTTCTGACAAAGTGTCATCTAAAACTTCTGTAATTGGCCTTTGGAAAGTGAGAAGTAGTACCTTAATTTGACTATCTTCTTTTTAGCTCTTCCCCTTGTTGGTGTCGCGCTTTTAAGTGGAATCATAGTTGATTATAATGGTTTTCAATGCGCGTGGCTGAACCCCTCGGTGGCATTGCTAATGGTTTTTAAGTGCTACAAAATTGTAAGCAGATTACTGACACATATTTAATTCAGTTAAAGAGGATTTAATTCACCACTCATTCAACCAAAACATTGTACTATAGCTTTGAATTGTATCGATAAAATCTCTTCATTGGAATCATGCAGGCGGGATTTAAGCTAATAGCAACTTCAATGTGTTATCTGACTGGTGCATAAGGGTTTTCTTGGTTGGGCTTTATTATTACATCAAGATTTGTACAATGACATAAATTAATTAATTAATATTACTCCCTCCATCCGTGTTTGTTGGTCCACAAACATACTTTTTCATGTCCCATAAAGATTGTCCAACTTAAAAAGTCAAAAGACTTGTCAATTACCTTTTAGCCAATTTTCTAAAATTTAAATTACCAACTCACGTGGTCCCCATAACTCATGATTGAAGGGTAAAATGGGAAATTCATGCTTTCCAAGGTGTAATCATGATGTCCCCATAAACAGTTGGAATCCCCAAAACGGACTAATGAACATTGACGGAGGGAGTATATATTATTATTTTGTTTTGTTATCCATCAGCCAACCTTGTGAATTACAGTTATGAGTGATTTTTGTTACTATGGTAGTGAGGCGTACTCTTTGCTAATTCCTTGGTGCTTGACAGTCTTTCTTATGGTATTTAATTTTTTGTTCCTTTGTATGATTACCTTTTGTAGGTTCTGATGCAAACAGCTTCAACAACAGTGTCGCTGGTCAACAAGTAGGTTTGTTTCTCCATGATCTGAGTCAATTTACTTAGAGTTCTAAGATCCTAGTTTAGTCTCATTTTTTTATTGCTTTTGAGAATCCTAAAGTTGTTTGAATAATTCTTCTCATATCTGGTTAGTACTTGAGATAACATACTCACAATGATTGCTTGTATTCTCTAGTGCTGCAGCCTTTTGGCTTGATAAGCATTTTGGAACAAATAAATTAACAGAAATTTTAGTTGGGGATCTTGTTTGCATCCATTTGTACTCTGCATGTGGTACTTAATAGTCCACCTTTTCATGTCTTATGCTTATCTCGGTTGGGTGGCTCGGTGTTTTTTTAATTCTCTCTTTTGATTATTGGTTTTAACTTAATTTTTTTTGGCTAAACATGAGTTCTTCTTGCTATATTTCACAGGCTGAACTGGAGACCGTAGCTAAAATCACACACGAGAAGGGAAAAAGGAATGAAACTCAAGAGACAAAGTAAGGGATTGTCTACAGTTCAAGTTGGACGTAGAAATTATTCTGCAGTTCTATTACATTTGATTAAATGGTGCATCTCTTTCGGCTACAGGACTACTATATTCTTTTCACCACAGATTTGTTTACGTGTTAATTTGTTTACTTGTTGATAATTTGTGGCAGTGGTACAAAACCATTTCAGTTTCAAGACGTGTTTTCCTTGGAAAACGAAGGTTCTGACGACATGACAACCTTGATAGACAAAAAGGTGTGATGAGAATGGGTTTTCACTACGAAGCGTTGGGACATGTAACTGTTTGGTGCTTACTTACCGCTAATACTGACCACTTGCTTATTTTCCACAGGATAATGTGTTTGTGATGTCAAACAAGAAATCCAAATACCCAGTTCTTCAAGTAGATTTAAGGTAAGCTTAGCGTTTGCCGTTTGTTTTCAGTTTGAATGTTCTAGTATTTAGAATGTTCATTAAAAAAGCTAGTAATAGAAGCACCTTGGTATCACATCAGAAAAAACTAAAATAAAATTGAAGCACTTTGATAGAGAAGTAAGTTTGTTTTCACTACTAAGTTTGGTTGTGACATGCTTTGTTTCATAATGTTATTTTCCTATAGGCTGATTTCAGACTTGGTCGTGGTTATAGTTTCTGCTGCCATTGGTGGAATCATCTTTTCTTGTCTAGGACAACCGGTTCGTACCTGTAGCTAGTTGCTGCAGTTTTTTTCCCGTATCTTGGTTCTTATAGTTTATTTTCTGTGGTTATGTGGGCATAGAGAGTGACTTTATTTTTTGAAATTTTGAGAGCTTACTGTTTCTATATTTCTTCCTATGCCAGGTAATTGTTGGCTACCTTCTTGCTGGTTCACTCATTGGCCCAGGAGGTTTGAGCTTCATCAGTGAAATGGTACAGGTATTGTCATTAACAGTTTAGGGTCAGTCTTTTTGCCATTTGAGTTACTATCTTATGTCCTAATATTTGCTATTATACTGTTTTTTTGTGGGCATGATTTATCTTCCGAGGACTCCTAAGTCCTAACAGACAATAACATGAATAGTATGCTTTCTGGAGGCCAATACGCGAAAATTTGTTTTCGCTCTGATTGATTGTGGAGAAATTCGAGGAGAAGAAAACATAATGGAATATTTTGTTCTTTTGGTTGATGCTGTTTCTTTTTTTGCAAAAGTGAAGAACTCCGCTCAATTTCCAAATGTTTGTGTATGATTCACTTTATAGAGAGAGTAGTAGAGAAGATGGATCCATCTAGACGGTCCCAATGAGGGTCCTGCCGTCTGAAGGTCCTCAATCTTCACGTGAAAGCAACGCAACCTCCT
This sequence comes from Vaccinium vitis-idaea, assembly GCA_963854785.1. Classification (NCBI taxonomy): domain Eukaryota; kingdom Viridiplantae; phylum Streptophyta; class Magnoliopsida; order Ericales; family Ericaceae; genus Vaccinium; species Vaccinium vitis-idaea. Next base: position 37,987,348 of record OY978224.1, on the reverse strand, counting down.
CTCGACCGAGCACTCTGATGGATCCATCTTGATGGTCCCAATGATTGGCCTTGAGGCTTGTTGAGTTGTTTTCAGCCAAGGATTTGGATTCACTTATACATATCTAAATGACAAACTAATAATTTATTCTTGATATGTTTCAGCAGCAGCTTTCTTTATGTGCTGTTCTTCCAGGAAATTATGTTTAAATTAGAGGTGTTCTTTTGTCTTCTTGTTTTTCTGTTGTTACAGGTTGAGACTGTTGCTCAGTTCGGAGTTGTCTTCCTCCTGTTTGCTTTAGGGCTGGAGTTTTCTTTGACAAAGGTTTATTGTCGCTAGCAACTCTGCTTCATAGTACCTTGTTTAGAATGCTTTACTGTTTTTTTGTTCTCAGCAAACTCTTTACTGTTTTTTTGTTCTCAGCAAACTAACTTGTCACGTGATGCAGTTAAAAGTTGTTGGTCCTGTTGCTGTTCTTGGAGGGCTACTTCAAATAGCTATATTCATGTTTTTGTGCGGCATAACTGCTTTGGTAAAATTCTGAGATTTAGTTACTTTGTCAAGCACCAATTTGTGCATTTCTCTTCCAGCGTCCTTCGAATTCGGAAGTTTTGGTTTAAAGGAATCCAAAGTTTAACAGCCTTCCAACTGCTGCAGTTATGCGGAGCAAAGTTATCAGAGGGTATATTTGTTGGCTGTTTCCTTTCTATGTCTTCAACAGCAGTGGTATATTTTCTGTCCATTTCTGTTGCTTTATGCATTTTCGTCTCTCATACTTGCCACAATAAGTTCAAAGATCACGTTTTTGAACATTTCTTTACAACAGGTTGTGAAATTTCTGGTAGAACGGAACAGTAATAACGCTCTTCATGGTCAGGTTACCATTGGGACACTTATTTTTCAGGTATCTATTGACCCATCAGTTTTCAGCTATGTTACCCGGACTCTTCTAAATGCAAACACTTGGCACTTGGGTGAGGCCGTAAGGGTATTGATACATGGGATATGAAATTGGGCGGTCACCTAGTAATCATTTTTATCAACTCAAGTGTTAATCTAATTACTTGACCTAGAATGTATGTCTAAGAACAATTGGTCATGGCAAGATTTCTCGATATTTTGGTTTTATTTTTTGGCTAAAATGGTGCATATACTTGACACGCTAGTGTAAGAGTATTTGTGAAGTTTTAGACACTTTGACATGTCGATCCCAATTACTTGGTTATGTGTGGTGGCTGCATGTCCAGTTAAGCACCCGGACGCTTCCCTTGTAATCCTCACTTAACTGCCAAGTGTCCAAAAAACAGGTTCTTCACAGAAGTAGAAGAGCCCATATAACAATATCTTTGCAGGTAATTTGATCAATGCTTGCCTTACCATGGGTTATTTCAGGACTGTGCTGTTGGTTTACTATTTGCTTTGCTCCCGGTTCTTGGTGGTAATAGCGGCATTTCACAAGGAATGATCTCAATGGGAAAGCTGTAGGTTTATTCTTAAGCTTCAGTTTTTTGTAATTTCCTGTCCTGATATAATAACTAGGCGCTTAATATACTTGCTATCATAATAGACACTTCCTCTAATTAAAAACCTTTCTCTCATTATTAGGTATGAAGGACTAGTTCTGTTGATCAAGTTATTTCTCTTTGCGTGTGTAGAATTTTCTCTGTGAAGTTCCATGTGTGGATTTAACTCCCTAGTTTCTTTACTTGTTTAACTTCAGGCTGCTGGTCTTGTCTCTATATCTAGCTGTGGCATCTGTATTGACTTGGTCATTTATTCCTCGCTTTTTAAAGCTAATGATACGGCTATCATCTCAGGTAAGGGTTATTGGATATTGGATGTAATTCCGCTGTACTTTTTATCGCAGTGAATCTTTTTAATTTGGTAGACTTTTAGACTGGATTAAGTTGACTCACTTTCTTTGCTTTGGTTTCTGCCTGGATCCCATGTAATACCTATGAACATAATCTTTCATTCCCTAAGAGTTGGTACTTTTTTTAACTGGCTGTACTTATTTTCCTTTGTTGTTGTCAGACAAATGAACTTTACCAGCTAGCTGCGGTGGCCTTTTGCTTGTTATCTGCTTGGGTAAGTGCATAAAATTAATCAAGCATATATTGATTAACCTGTTGCTACATGTGTAATTCTTTCTTTTTGCGGTCATTGATTTGTTCTCGAAATGAGTGGATCTCTTTGGCTTTAAATTATCTTGGGCAATAGGTTTTGTCTTAAGGAACTTCTATTCTTTGTTCATCTTGGATGGTGGTAATTTCCTCTTTGAGGTTCAACAGCATTTTAAGAATGCTTTCAGCAGTCATATGCTTTCTCACTGGTTACTAAAATTAAAAGGGGAAAAAGGCTGCTTTCAATGAAGTGATAGGGAAAGAGCGATTGGTTATCGTTGGAAAAAGCCAATAGTTCATTTCCTGATGTTGGAGACGGGTGTCATGACTCACTAAGTGTTCTATAAGTGGTTAAGGGAAAAGACCCTAACGAGATTCTAATTCCATCTCCAGATTTGAATATGGAGAATTTTGGCCTTTTGTATAATCACCTACTGAAAAACTTAATCTCAATAAATTTCCATTTCTCAACTGAGGCCCCTCACTCACCCCTTCTCCAACAAAGAATGTGAAGAATTTGGCAGCTTGAAAACATAGATGGAGTAGGTTACTCCGTACTAAACACCTAAATGTATGCATCAGGATCAACTCGGAATTACGACTCAAAATTTTATTTCTTGTCGATCAACTTGAACTGAAAATGTTAGGATGGGGCACATAAAGTACATAATGGGACATCATAGTCCTATAGACAGGTGTGGGCATCAACAGTTCAATGCTCCTTCATAAGGTTGGTTAATTGTTGGGACTGCCAAATAAGTTGATAATCTAAGCGTACAGACAACAAGGGTGTGTTATTTCTGAGCTTGAATATATTGGAATTTACCAAGGAAGTAGACTATTTAAAGTTATCTGTATAGGGGGACCACTGTTTCAGTGGTATTCTGTGAGCAGCCACTTTGTACATTTATTGCCAAAGGTTAGGTCTGTCTCCAATCTATCTATTTCAGTGGTACTCTGGGAGCAGCCACTTTATGCATTTATTGCCAAAGGTTAGGTCTGTCTCCTATCCATCCCCCGCCCATACCCCCAATTATTGGGGACTAAATGGGTTATGTTATTGTTGTACTTGTTACTTATACCCTGTAACCTTCAGTGCAGTGACAAGCTCGGCCTTAGTCTTGAGTTGGGTTCGTTTGTTGCTGGAGTTATGATATCAACCACTGACTTCGCGCAGCATACTTTAGACCAGGTACTTTCTTGGAAAATGTGTGTGCCAGTTGTCATCCATGTTAAACATTCTAGCATGACTTTTTTGGGGTTTTCTTAGTTTACACTCTATAAGTGGTTCTACGATCAAAGACATGTACTACAGTGAATTTCAACAGCTTCACATGTTATGCTTTTGGGGGGGTGGTGTGATGTGCTATAGTTGTTCCTGTTACTACCCTCCAGAGAGGTATCAGATACCTTCCTTTCTTTGGGAATTTGAAAATTCCTTTATGAAGTTACTCTCCTCTTTCTTTTCCTGTTTAGTGCGACTCTGGAAACTTGGGCTTCAAGTGTGGAAATGGAGGTTTGAGTTTGAGGTCAACATATTGATTCGAATCAAACCCTGGGTTGTGCAGATGCACCAACCACTTCTACCTATTTTATGGTACCATGCTAACAGCCTTTAGCATTTGGACCGAGTCTTGAAGAAGCAAAAGAGAGAAAAATCGTTGATTGATCTCAGATGATATTCATGCATGCAAGTTGTTGCAAAAGTTGAATGCAAGTGTGTCAAACTAATGGAGTATATTGCACTGTCGTTTATACAATTGAGTGTTTGTCGCCCTTTCTATCCAGGCATGGTCTTTTAGTGGTGATTTAAATTTTGGTATTCCACATTTAAATTGGCTCTGAAAAATCTCCTTCGGCCAACCGAAAACAAAAAAATAAGACAGAAACAACTGGCTTTCAACCAAGACTGTTAGGTTTACTTCGCAGGGGCGGGAGAAATAGAATTCTTGAAATTAGAGGTTGTGGTAATTCTAGGCTCTAGCTGTGTTCTCAGCAAGAAGTTTCAAATTTGCTGCTTTTGTTGCAGGTGGAACCAATACGTAACCTATTTGCCGCTCTCTTCCTTTCAAGTATTGGGATGCTCATACATGTACAGTTCCTGTGGGCCCATGTTGATATATTGCTGGCATCTGTTATTCTGGTTATAGTTGTTAAGACTACCTTTGCTGCTGTGGTTACTAAGGCCTTTGGATATAGCACTAGAACATCATTTCTCGTAAGCTGTTCTTTCTTTTACCTTTCTGTAGAAGGGGCCAATAAGTATGCTCTTCGTTGACAATTTTTTCTTTTAGTTGACAAATTTGTTTTAATTTGTAATTTTTTATTTCAAGGTTGGAGTATTGCTTGCCCAGATTGGAGAATTCGCTTTCGTTCTTTTAAGTCGTGCCTCAAATCTTCATCTTGTTGAGGTGATCTCTCCTCTTTGCAGGGTTTGTTTAAACTTAGCCATTGGTTCTTGTTTGAACTTCAATAGTCAAGAGCTTGATTGTATTCACTTGACTCTACTTTCATAATTTGCTTTGGTAAAGACACGAAGCTCAAGATGAGGTTTACAATAGTAGGTTTCTAAGCTAAATCGTTTTAGCATAAAAAATGCTGTTTGAAGGTTATCCTCTGTGTGAATGCAAAGTGTCATCCAGTTTCATGATCACACCTCATTCTATGTCCATAGTCCATACGGTATTTATGTTCATCTTATGTCATTTTGTCCGTCACTAGAGAATGATGTTGTTTCAAACAAGTTGAATGCATTCACCCCCATCTCTTGAATTTTTTTTTTTGTTTGTGTTATCAAACATCCATCCTTCTTTTATGTTGAAAAATCTGGTTAATCTCCTCAGGGGAAAATGTACCTTCTTCTTCTTGGAACAACAGCTCTTAGTCTGGTAAGTTTTTGTCCGTTGGAACTCGAACTGCATCAACAGCTTTTATATTTTATTTGTCCAGTATTTATTCTGGTGGACAATACTACAGGTAACAACTCCCGTCCTGTTCAAGTTGATCCCTGCTATGATGCACTTGGGAGTTCTCATGCACTGGTTCCCCTCAGAGAGTGGCATTCAGAATGAGGTTCATCTCTCTCTCTCTCTCTCTCTCTCTCTCTCTCTCTCTCTCTCTCAGTCTGTCTGTGTGGCTGCAGTCGATGTGGTTTTCGCTAAGCAGAAGCTATATTCAATGAACAGTATGAATCAAGTTCCTCTGATCTTCATAGGATTTTGTTGTCCTAGTATGGTCTCTCATTAGCATGCTTACTGTTTGATGGATAATTCTCGCAAAAAGTCCAAAACATAGCATCATAATATTTCTTACAAAAGAAAATTACCATTAAAGAGATTTCTCTGCATTCCATGAGCGTTAAAGATTCTTTCTTTTTCCCAACCATTTATTGCATACATGTAAACCATAGCTATCTACATTAGCAAAAAGAAAACAACTGCTTCAAGACGACAATCTACGCCCAAAAAAAAAAGGGAAAAAGAACTGCTTAGAGAACAAGTTAAGACCAGATATGAGGGCAGAACAGAAGAAATAATGTGCTGTCTTGGCTGCAGTTTGATTCATAGTTTTCACTCAACGAATCAAGATCTCCCAGGTTAAACTTCATGACTTCGCTTCATGTTCACATCATTGGAACATGAAAGTGTTACCATTGAAAATGACAAGAAACCTCGCATCCCTAGAATTTCTGAAAAAAGATCCATTTCCGGAAATTATTGCTGTGAATTACATTTCTACCTTCCTGTTCTCTTTTGAATGAAATATTCCCTGCTACCTAAAAATTCCTTCCAAAGGCTCTGCGAGGGATATGAAGATTGAAATAACGATGTTTTCATTTCTTCATTTAACTTTCTCCTTTTCTTTCTTTTTTGCAGGAGAAAACTTCCATGATTGAAGCTAATAGACTTTTGTGACCTTAGAAGTGAGTGAGTGAAGAAGTGATTGAGTGATGAATCGTATCAAAGCCGTCGACTAGACATTAGAACTGCGAAATGTAGATGGTTTTGTCTACAACTGAAACGGCAGATTACACACGTCTACAATTGAAACCACGTTTGGCGTTAGTGTACACGTAGGGTATAGGTGATACTACTAGATTTATAAACCACTGTAAATATGACTTTCCTCTTGTATCCCATTTTTAATAGCATTGTTAGATGAAATACAAACAAATCGTCCGAAGTGCTTCCACATAGTCTTTTTTCATTAGTCTCCCTCCATCGGATTTGGTGGATGTAATGCAATGCTTATCCTGTTTATTGTTCAACATTTATTGTGGCTTTAGAAACTCCTATCCCTTGGATGTGAATTATAGGCCGTGTTTGCAAGGGCCGGGAAACAGATTTTAGATTATTTAGATTCTGCTTCGGTTATAGATTCCAGAATCTTGTAGAAGCAGAAAAGCATTGATATCGGTTCATACTATTATCAATTTTCAAAACACTAAAATCTTGTATGAAAAGCACTGCAACCTCAATTTTTTTGAATCAGATTTTAGATCCTGTTTTGAGCTTCTAAAATCCCTACAATTTCAAATCTTTGCTAAGAATTTGTGACTATAAAACACTTGCAACAAACCCTTTTAAAGTTACAATCTTAAAATTTGCTTATTTTTTCGTAAACATTAAAATTTGCTTATTTTTTCGTAAACATTACTCTCAAGTGGATCAAAGTTTTTTCGATGCTTTCTTTAACAATTGGTCTATTGTGGAAGGAGGATTATTAGTACTATAACATTTTATTTTATTTTTTGGAAAGAAATGATAGCTTATATGATGTTTGATAAGACTAAAAACTGAAAACTAAGAATTGATAATGTTAAATGGAAATATTATGCTGGGGAAGTTGTAATACAACTCAAGGGATTCAAGGAATATCACCCTGACTAGTTATAGGCAATCAACACCTTTTGTTTAGCTTTAAAAAAAAAACACCTTTTGTTTTGAGCTAGGACAGAACTTGACATGTCATGGTAGCTCTATTTTGTTGTATTGTATTCCCTGTAAACAGTTAATTTTTTTTTCTTTTGGTTCAACGGTCAGTGGTTGTTTGGGCCAGCTTATGCGCACATCGACTATTTCCCTCCCCGGTCTAGTCAAAGGCAAGTCATCCACGCCAAGACTGGTAGATTCACAAGAGATTGCCAAGTTTTTTAACTCACTTGCCTGGGTTTACTTCATTTGTTGTATTGTATTCCCTGTAAACCGTTAATTTTTTTTTCTTTTGGTTCAACGGTCAGTGGTTGTTTGGGCCAGCTTATGCGCACATCGACTATTTCCCTCCCCGGTCTAGTCAAAGGCAAGCCATCCACGCCAGGACTAGTAGATTCACAAGAGATTGCCAAGTTTTTGAACTCACTTGCCTGGGTTTACTTCATATATGAAGTTGTTACTCTTCCACATATATTTCAAAAAAAAAAAAAAAAAGTAATATTACCCTGTGAACAAAACTTCATTATCCTAAACTAAAAACATATATTTCAAAGGAAGATCCAACCCCTTTTACATCATAACGTACAAGTCATTCTAGATCAAAACAGAATCCAATTCAACATCAAACCTATCAGTTACAGAAAAGTCATAAGCATGACAATCAAGGTACATCATACACATAAAAATCCTACATCAACAAATCACACGAACACCAGCTAACATGGGACGACAACGCGAATCCCCTAACCTACGTCCTACGAATATAACTCGAGTTTTAAACCCTGACTTGTGTTAAGCCCTACTTTTTGTGAAGTAACAAGGAAATTGATTCTTGCATTCCTCTTTTTACTATCTACACTCATTTCTTTGCCTTTATTCATGTGAAAAGTGAACAAACTGTGGGCGATGTTGTGAATTCACATGAACAAAAACAACTACAGAAGTGCAGATAATAAAAAAAGGAGTGCGAAAATGACTACCCAATAACAATAGTAGATGAGGTTAAAGGGTAAGGGGTTAGACAACAGGAGACATACAAACAAGGTACATGGTGCATACATAATTAGCAAGAAACCTCACAATTTTGTCCGCTTGGCTCTTTAGGTTCTGCTCGGGAGAACGACAATTCGTTTTCACTGGTCAAATTATTGGGAACTCGGATTGGGGTTGGAGTAGCCGCGTAGCCTCCTTCTGTTGCTTGTCCAGAGTTATGATTAGCAGTGGTAGGGGAAAAAATAACTGTGCGCTCAAACTTCTGCTTCTTGGGCTTCTGCTCCTGCTGATAGCCCGGTAAAAAACTGCCAACCACAACCTGATGGGCTAAACAATGTCAGGTATGAACCATTGGGCTTGGAGTGTAAGCAGCAAATGGAAAAAAGAAGAAGTATTTGTTAGTCAATGTTTCTGTTCCATAACTTAAAATCAAGTGCTCGATGGAAATGTGTCCCTCTGTGCATGAAAGTTACTAAAATTTGCATTCCAATCCGAAGAAGTGTCCAATCGTGGAAAAACAAGATATAATAGGACACATTTGGATGAGTGTCAGATCCGAGAGTGTCCTTGAAAGTTTATTTGTCCAATGCGGAATTCTCTTAGAAGTGTCCTTGCAACTTAGATTGGGCTACTTGTTGGGGACAAAGCGGGCTACTCCACTTGCACTTACAAGAACATGTACATCAAAATTAAACGTCAATAGTGCATTGCTACCTCACATGACTCTGAAGAGTAAGTTCTTGCGATGCATTCTGCAGATTCTCTCACTTTTTACTTTTTTTTTTTGGGGGTCTTTTCTACCTTTGTTTCTGTACAAAGTAATACTATGACGTTTAAAGCTTGTTATCAGTGCTTCAAATTTGAAGAGTGAGAAAAGGCATTTGAAGACTGGTTGGTGGTTTGAAAGATTGGCCGGAGCACATAATTCCTAATTGAACGATCAAATCTTCTAACATTTGGTATTTGAGGTCTCAATTGCGATGCTCTAACGCTTACAATCGTCATGCGACATCCATGCATATGATTGAAGAGGGAATATTGGTTTGAAAGCTAAAGTTTCATACATGTATTTTCAGCAAAAATTGAAGAATCATAGATTAACTAGCATTTTCCCACTAGTAAAACAGAGAGCTAATTTTCAGTTAAAGTTTATTTCCGTAGTTTCTAGTATAATCTAACCTGAACAGGGCCAGCAGCTATTAACAGACCAGCAAGTCCTCCCCCCAAAACACGACCATCAGGGCCTGCCAAAGAAACACTCATCCCACCAGTTCTGCTTTTTGTTCCACCACTATCAGTTGCAATAAAAGATCCAGTCAAGGAAAGTATCTCGAAACGACCCTGCAAACATGGTAGAAAATGTTGATCTTCCCTTGGCTCTCCGTTGTCAATTGTATGTATTTTAACTAGGGAGAAGCAAAACCAGAAAAATATGTGCCAAACAAGGTTGAAATGGTAAGCAAAACAGCTGGGCTTTGCATCCTGGAATTAGTACAAATAATTCACATGCAAAAAGTTTCAACTTGAGAAGCGATAAAAATATTAGAAGAAAATAGAGAAGGCCCACACCTCATATGTCAAAGTACCACCGGAAGAATTAGGCTGTCGAAGCGTAACATTGGAAATTGCACCATTTGCTGAAAGAATGCAAATAGCTCTAGACCCTTGTTGGGAAAATGAAATTATCTTCATAGTGACATCCTGAAACAAATAGAACAAAAAAGAAGAATGCTGTGATGCGCATGAATTAAAAGCATGTATTCTTTAATGGTTTGTGATAAGATTATCCTTGAAAATCAGTCAAGTAAAATGTGTACACAATCTCCTTTTCTAGTTGTCAAATCTTCTTTTCAAACTCTAAAGATGGCCATTATCATCCATCCGATTTCATTTCGTTTATTTATTTGCAAATAAGAATTTAATTCAGAAAAAATAAAAACTGCCTTCAGCAAACCTACAAAGTACAAACCCAACACCCGTACTGCTACACAGAAAATGAAAAATTAAATTAAATAAACCATACTGAAACTCCAAAATCAACACAAAGTTGTCTATTTCAACGCAACACATGCTGTTGGGTATTCAAGTCCATGAGCAGTTGTTACCATTCTACCTGTCAAGTAACCTTTTTCTCAAGGTTACTCTCACGTCTCAACAACTTCAAAAACAATATTACAGTCTCGTGAGGTTCCACAACCAAACCAAATTAAAAAATTAAAAACTATATGCCAACAACACTAAATGAACCTTTCATCCATCCATCGAACTATTTGGTAGGCATTTAAAATTGTCGTACCACAAAGAAATGCAAGTAGTTAACCAAATATATGAAGAATTAGGATATGGCTCTAGTAAATCAAACTAAAGTACATCACTTATATACTGATCAAAAGAAGTACCTCGCCAGCATTAACAGTGATCACATGAGGTGTGAAATTTGCACCAACGGAGTAAGCTAAACCCTTACCTACAGAAAAAAAAAAAAAAAACACCAATTAAAAATTTAGTGAATCAAGAAGACTGTTACTTAAAGGAAAGTAGTCAACTCTGCATAGGAGTTGCCAATTGAGCTAAGAAAAATAACTATCACAACCTCAAGTAGTGGCATGCACGGAAACGTTTATACGGATTAGCCACCAATATAAATGTGTTCATGATGTCCGCAAGGATTCAACAACCTGAGAAATGCTTTTTCCGTGTCTAGCTCTGGCAGGAAAAAAGCATTTTTCATATCGACATGTCTGTGTTTCTGCACTAAACTAGTCATCGGCATTTTTTATTTTTTTATTTTGTTAATAAATGCATTGTAGTGTCTGATTAGAGTATGAGACGAGTTCTGTGGACTAGTCACAAGCATCAGATATCTAAGGGCCCGCGAGGCAGAATTTTTATAAGGATGAGTGTCTCATCTTTGTAGGTTTTCATTCCAAAATGACAAGACATTCTGATGACAATGAGTCAAGAAATCTAAGACCAACTCTTACTTTGAATTCACAATCATTGATTTTGCGTAAGTGCACTTTGTAAATACTCGGCGTGCTGTTTAGAATTCAATATGCAATCAGAAATTAGTGGTAAGTTTGTGTCCGAACTACATAAACTTTTGGGAAGTCCGCAGTGTGTTAAAGAAAGTTTTACTCAAGAATCAGTAGTCTTTTATTAATATATAGATTGCTTCAGCTAGCTTGGAATGATTCAGAAACTAGGGGTGAAGAGAAATGTAACAGTAACAAAAACGAAAACAAATAAAGATCTGAAAGAAAATAGAACCAAGCTAAAGGTAAATCAAATCTAATAATTAAAAACTGCGTGTTTGAGATAAACTAATCCGTTCACAAGAAAAAATGCACAATTTACTTCCTTATGTTACTAGGAGCCGAATATCATCCAAATACTCAAATAAATTATCCAATACAACTGCTCATGTATTTTCCTGAATGAGCATAAGATCCCCACCAAATCTGTTTTTGCAACTCTATTGTCTATTCAGGGTGCAAGGGCCTGCAGCATCAAATCCACAGATATTCTATCATTTTCAACCTTAGCCACTGACCACAACCATTCTTTATTCTCGTTTTGCTTCTTATGGCTGAAGCAATTATTGGGTGCCTGATGTTCTGTCTGTGGTCACATCACTTCACTTGACATCAACAATTTTTAAAAAAAACAAGCTACTATTTCTGCTCACTATTTACTCATACTAGCATCTTTCTGTTTTTCATCCATCAGACTGTATAAAGAAGCAAGATTCAAGAGAAAGATTCCCACTCAATCCATAGATACACAAAGAAGCCTCCTCTATGTCATTTCTGACATAAATTCCAGATCTAGACAGGTAAGGGCCCCACACCCACCTCAAATTTAAGAATACCCTCAATTCTATCCTAAAACCTGTATTGAAGCCAGGTCAATGCAATCAGGAAAACCAGATCATTAGATCCAGTTTCACACAAGCAATACTTTTTAAATTTGAATCAATAATGGGTACAGAATCTCAAATCTAGGTTTAGTACCCAGGTAATGATCCACTCATTACAAATCTAGCAAAAAATCAAAATGAAACTGACGGACCCAATAAAACTGACCCAAGAAACAATTGGAATTTGAGATAGTTAATTCATTACCTGGACTATCAAACTCCAATTTATGTTTCTTCTTGAATGAGTCAACAGGCCGCCCTCTACCCGGTTGTTTCCAAGCTGAGAAATCCCCAGTCAACGGAATAGAAGCTGATATTGGCATTGGTGATAATGCCAGAACTGACCCATCTGGTGCATATTTCCTTGGCCTCCCCCTCTTCTTCTTCGACCCCGTACTAACTGGCGACGCTGCCATAGCAACTGGTGGCGCCGCCACACTTGATGGCGGCGCTGCCACACTTACCGGTGTTGCCGCCACCACTGCCATCGTTGATCCTGTTAATTGGGTGGTGGTTTCGCTCCTCGGGACCACCCGGAAGCTCTCTGGAGCTTCTTCCCCCTTTGTTGTAACCCCATAACTGTTAATCCCTGCTTCTGCCTCCATTCATAGAAGTGAAACAAAATCCGAAAACCCTGAACTTGACTAAAAATGAAAATAAAAAAACCTACCCTTTAAAATACAGAAAGCCCAGAAAAAATTGAAGGAACCCACGTCAGATCAAAGCAAGAATTAAAGAAAACCCCTAGATACCAAGAAAAATTAATATTCAACCAAAATCAGGCAAGTTAACAGCTGAAGCACTCAAAACCAGAAAATTCAAGAAAAACCCACGTCAAATTAAAGCAAAATTAAAGAAAGATCGTCTTTTTAACTAATACCCCCCAAAATCAGGCCAGTTAAAAGCTCAAGCACCAGAAGAATTCAAGGAAACCCACGTAGAATTTCTCAATCTGGAATGTTGCAGACACTAAATTGACGAACAAAGATCACAATCTAAGGAGAATATAACCGCTAAAACAAACAAACACTGCCCAACGCGTCATCCATGGCCATTGCAGAGCATGCAGAGAGCTTCAATGGTGAAACTCATTTTCGGTAAAAATAAAAATAACAGAATTTTTCTTTGGCTTCAGAAATCTTCGAGGGTTGTGAAATTAGGGTTTTGGAGGAAATGGAGGAAAGCAGGAAAATAAAGCAGAAAATACTTGCGAAATAAATGGAATTTCAATGAAATATGGGGAATACAATTAATTATTGACTTTTTTTATTTGAAAAATTCAATGTATTAATTTTGGTTAAGGAAATGGTTTCAAGTCCGTCTTGGAAATTTAATAAAAGGGGAATTAATAAATGGAAAGTTAGTAAGTTTTGAATAGAGAATTCAGAATATTGGGGAAAAGAAAATTCCTGTCAATTTTAAATTGAGTAACTTAATTATTAAAAAGCTGTAAAGGTTCCGTTGGGGCAATGCCTAATTTCCAACCTCTGACCTGTTCTTTGTCTTTTTAGGTAAAAATAAAGTTGACCATAGAAATTTTAGGTGCCCTACAGTTTTGAATAATTACTTTTATTGCCACTGTGAGGAAGTAAAGTTGCAAAACCACATATAAAAAAAATAGATTAAGAAAACCTTATTCTGCAAAACCAAAGCCCTAATTATCTGAATCCCAACAAAAATCTTTTTTTGATTTTAGCTAGTCAACCTGCAGATTTCTGTGGTTTGGCTTACTTGGTCTTCATTTTAGTTTTTCTTAGGCAATTTAGATTTTACTATGCTCCAAAGGGAATGGTATGAACCAATTAGAAACTACAAAATTAGTTTCCAAAAAACAGACCTGGTTTTACATTTTCAAAAATCTCAAAAGCCGAGTTTAAAAAACGGACAATTGTGGGAAACAATAACCAAAACGGACTCAAAAAACCACCACCTGTACTTGTTCTTTTGATACGGGTACCACAACCATTTTAGCCTGTTAAATTTATAACCAATGCAGTATGCAGGAAGTCAAAATAGCAGGTACAAGACGCATGAGGAATAGAAGCTGGATTGCAAGCAATTTAGTCCCATGTTAAGATGTTGAACTGGTCACATAAGTTGCCACTGATCTACGATTCTTTTGCAGCAGCACAAGTACTTATCGCGTCACATTCTTTAACCTGTCCTTCAATCCATCTTCCACATAGTAGCAATACTAAGAAGCAACTTAAAGGTAAAAGAGAAAGTCACACTAATACGAACATGACAATTTCAACATCTTAAGTCCACTCTCTCGTAGACTATGTACACGTTATATGGAAGCCAATTAGAATCGACTTCTAAATCACAATCCCAGAGAGGGAACAAAAAGAATACAAAATCACGAGATGACAGTACGAAATTCAAGTCCGCCTAAAGTAGTTGACAAATCAGACTGGTATTGCTTCCTTCAGATTGGTTCTGGGAAGTGTGAAACCAAATCTTATTTCTTCAAACGAGTATTCAACCTCTTCAGGAATCTCATCAACTCGGTTACCACTAAATGGGACTGGAGGAGGAGCTGGGGTCATGGTTGTTTGCATTGGAACAGACACTGTTGAAGGCGTAAGGGGCACAGGAATTGGCATTGCTTTAGGAGTCCAATTCTCTTCCTCTGCAGCATATATTTTCTTTGGAGTAGCAAACTGTGTGTTGTTTCTAAGTGTTTTCTGCGACATCTCATTCTGCTTCCTGTTCAAACCTTCCATTATTAAATTTGTTGCATTGGACTTGGATGATTCTGTCGAAGAGATGGGCGAGAAGGGTTTCCTCTTCATAGGTGAGTCTACTTCACGAATGTTTACTGCATTAACAGAATGATTCATGTATAAGATGATGAGGATAAAAAACAACCTGAAAGTATTTTGTCAATATCAAAAAACAAAAAACCAACCAAACCAAACTAAGTCTCCTATGCATTTAATTGGGTCGGCTGCATGAGTATAAATGTATAATCATGAGGCCTAATAATAGGGTCCTGCTTTTTGCTCTTCCAGGAAATAAGAAAGAGAATCTCTAAGAAAGAGAAAAAGTCCAGTGATAGAACGGCGATCAATAGGGCAGGCTGCTATGGTTACTCTATTATTGTCATGTTTCTTCTAAAGCAGAAACAAATAGTACAAGTATTGCTGATCTCTCCTGCATACTACGCAATGCAAATTAGATAATTCCAACAAACTCCAAGTCGGAAATTTAGGATGCCCTCAATGACACATAATTTGCATCAAATGTAGACCTTGTGGTATAAACTATAAAGTTTTTAAACTAATGCAATAAGATCTTAGAAAAATCATCTAAACAGTGGGCTTTTAAATGCTTTGTTTTATTAGTTGTTAGAAAAGCTTTAATACGAATTTAGAAAATAACGATTTTGCCCCGAAAGAGGAGAAAGCATGTGGAAATTAAGAATTACCAGCAGATAAAGCTACAAATGTATCATCTCGGTGGTGATTTATCTGGTCAATTGGATTCAAGCGATCACTCTTCTTGGCTTGACGTGTATTAGGAGTAGCTTTTATGGGGATAAGAGGATTAGGTTTAGGAGTTTGCATCATTGTTCCACCAAGAGAAAGCCTTCTATTACTTGCTCCACCGGTTGACAATCTAGGACCCTTTTTTCCATTCTGGAGCTTCATTGGACTAGGTTTTGAACCAAAAAGTGCCTCCTGTTCTGCCATTAATTGTCCTTGAATTTTCTTCTGGTCCTGAAAGAGATTAAACATTAGGTGCATTCGCCATCATTTCACACAATTTCAATATAGCGGTTAAAGTCTGTACCCTCTGCCTCTTAAGCTCTTGCTCTTTCTCCTGCCGTAAAATAGTATACTCCTCAAGCATTGAAAGAAGACGAATCTGAACACGGACAAAGCAGGAAATACTTAAACTTTACTCAATACATAAGAGCGACTAATATGCAGCAACTGAAACCAACTACAAGACGATTTGCTGAAATGATTTCGAGAAGGAATGGAATAGGCTATTCACCAAAACTGGTAAATGATGATAAATAAACCTAATGTCCCAGTGAACTAAACTGGGACACGACTTCAAGCTCAGAAGACAACAGAAGAAATACTTACACCATCATAAGCCTAATGTCCCAGTGAACTAAACTGGACACGACTTCAAGCTCAGAAGACAACAGAAGAAATACTTACACCATCATAAGTGAACTCAATGCCTCTCTCATTCTCCCACGCTGCAGTTTTTGAAGCCAATGCCTCCACCATTCCTGTCCCAACAAAACCCAGATTCAACGTCGCTACTTAGTAAGCTGGTCAAAATGAACTGTTATAAATGCAATACAAAATATTTGTCCACTGGTAACCAAGCATCCAATTTCTCCAGTTAAGGCTCAAAGCAGATAATGGCATTGAACTGATATGAATCAATGTATACCTGGAAGTTTATTGACTAAAACACGAGCTTTCTCAGCACGCTTCAAAATAAGATGACCACCTCTTCCAACATTGTATCGGTTTTCATCCTAAATAAGCATTAGGGTTACAATTATGCAATATTTATACAATCTAAAAGGAATAGGAAATACAAGGACAAGGAAAAAATCACCGACCCTGTTATACTCCTCTAGCCAGCATTCCTCCTCACATGCACCCAACCACTTCTCAACCTTTTCTAGAATTTCTTTCCTGCTGAAGGCTTCCTCTTTCACTTTTGCAATTTGAACCTCGATTTGTTCAAGAACACAAGCAGGGTCCACAGCTCCTATAGCCAACCATTTGATGCATATTAGAAGGAGATCTTATAAACACCAATATCATTAACCCTTCGAAAAATTAAATACCTGATTCAATTGCTGCAATAGCCATTTCCACTGCACTATCTGATTCTGGAACTAAATGTGTCTTTCTACAAATCTCCTCCAGTTCAAATCTCTTCTTCAAAACAAGCTCCTTCATTTTGCTTGCTTTCAACTCTTCCAGCCTAGAAACTTCTGCCTCAACCTGCATAATAAATTTACTCTTCGGTCAGTTCCAATAAAAAATATATATATGTTTCCAGTAACAAAACAAGGTCAGACGGCTTATGTTTAAAACTAAAACTCACATAGTTGATGAAGTCCACAGAAAGCATGTTGGGTTCTGTTATCTCGTGTTCTGAAGAAGCTATATTACATGTAACACTCTGAAACACCTGTTGCTCTTCGATCGGTGTGTCCATCAGATTCCAAAGCTCCAACATTGAAGTTCCAAGATCTTGGAGCTGCCACAATTTAATATATATAAGTAGGTCAACAAAATACAAAGTGAGAAAAGAAGCCAACTTCAAGACACTGGAACTGATACTAATCCATTAATTACCCGCTGCATCCTCTGCAATTTAACCTCTCTCAATCTTTGTATTGTTGTTGTCAACCTCTCAATAGTTTCATTACTCATGTTCCTCGTTACTTCAGAATCATCACCTAAACTGGGATGAACCTCAGTAACTGTTTGCTTGAAATCTATGCCAAGCACCAAGCATAGGGAATTCAACGTATTCAGGAGGTCCAGCACATGATTCAGGCGATCATTCTACATGTAAAGGAATGTCAACAGAGGTAAGAGAGTAATATTTTTAAACGAACATAGAATTTATAAAAGTGGTAGAAAAAGAAGCGAAAATTTAAACAAATTGGATGATTACCTTCTCTTTTTGAAGTGCCTGGAGCTCTCTATGTAGTTCATCTAGCTTTCTTAAAGATAAGTCAGTCTCATCAACAGTTGTGCTGGTAGGAGGGTATTCAGACGATCTATGTATCTCGTTTGATATCTTCTGAATTTGTTCTAGAACTTCAACAAATTGATTCCGTCTCTCACATTTCCTCTTCTGCATCTCCTCTAATTGTGGGACGATAGCTCTGAGCTCTTCCTTCAAACTTCCAAGGTTTTGATCAGACTGAAAATGGCAAATTAGAAACTTGCTTAGCTTATAATATGGAAGTACAACATAATGAAGTTCTTTGGCATTTCTAGATGTTCTAGGTCTAATGTTTAGGGACTAGAAATTATTGAAACCTTGATCGTTCCTTAGAATTAGTCAATCCCGCAATGTTTAAACTATTACACTCGCAATTTCATGTTTCATACTCCCAAATGATTGTGAGTCTTTTTTTGTAACAAGTAGTTGTCACTATTTCAAATATAACCAATGTCTATTCCGCAGAGGAATAGTGTAATTGTGGCGATAAGCAATATCAGCTGTACTTGAACTTCACAAACTTTTTGTCAAATTTCTTGACGTAAGTTGTTAACAAATCCAGGTTTCAAGAGCGAAACTTGCAAAATATTGTACAATTGGCCAAAACTTTATTGAGCCAGAGTTTGTACTTAACACTGACCTGCCTGATATGTACTGGTCTTTCTCCCATTGCAGAGCAGATAGCTGCAAGCTTTGCTTCAGAATCAGCGATGGCTTGCCTTAGTTGAGCTCTACAGCGATTTGCATTATCTACCTTTCTTCTGTATACTTCCAGACACTCTTGTTCAAGCTCCAGCAACATTTTATCCCTTTCGGTTTCGGATTCCCCAACTTCATCCCATATTATCTGAGATTTTATCCACCAATAAATGAGGGACATAATAAGGTTGTTGTAAAAAGTTAAAAGATACGCAATTTAGCAATGCCTCTGTATCGGAAAAAGAAGGAAACAAGCAATGAATCGTTTGAAAAGGTATATCTCAGAGGGTCCATGAAAGAACCTGGAGTTCGTATAAGAGAGATCCACATGTGGTTTCCACTTGCAAAAGTGGATCATTCTGGACCTTAGACATGTTGAGAAGCTAGTCCTGCCAACAAGAACATTGGTTAAGAACTACAGCAAACCCAGATCAACTTGAGAACCCAAGAACATAGAATGCTACCACAATGTCTTATATACCAAAAATTACCGAAAAATCTTAAGCCTAATGCGGAAAACTAAATATGACTGGCATGATGTGGACAAGGCTCTGAAATAAATGAACATGATGTCCATCGTAGAATACCCTATTCCTAGAACCTACTACATTTTCACTTCCAGTACCAAAATAATGAAGATTGAGCTACGTTGATACTTATACAAGCAGCAGTCAAAACTTGTCTACTTCTCTTTAATTTCATTCTAGTTAAGTACATAATCAAAAAACAAAAACCTTAGCTTCTAAAAATCACGTGAATCACGATATTTCACCAGGAAAACCTAAATTAGGGGTACACTGATGCTCAACAAATACTCGGAAGACCTATGAATATCTACACTAACCATCACATAAAGATGCTACTTTCCTAACTAAGGGGGTTCACAAAACTAGGTTTACCCAACAAAAAATTGAATCCTTGAAAAAGCTTCACAATTGAAGCAAGTGCATTGGAAACCAGCTCAATCAAACCAAAATCAAGCCCTAATTCGAATCATTACCAGGATATGAAGCAACAGAGAAAAAACAAATGGGCATTGATTCGTTGCTTCGAAAATTTGGGTTCTTTACATTTTCCAATTGTTTGGTACTTTGGTCTCTTAAGAAAAAAGAAGAATCAAACAAGTACAGGGAATAAATTCGATTAAATCAAATGAAACTATTTGCAGATCTTGGGGTCGAACCTGAGAACAGTGACGCCGCAATTGCTTCAAGAAATGAAGTGAAATCGTCAGAGGAATTAAAATCCGCGAAAACAAAGAATTGTATCTGTTGACGTAAGAGAAAGGTGTGTTTTTTAGATCTCAGATTTGAAATTGATGTTGTTGACAAAGCTAGAGAGAGAAGAAGAAGGGGAGGATGAAGGAAGGATTTAGCCGTTCGGCAATTGGACCGTTGAGAGCGTGTGTGTGTGTGTGTTTGTGTTAGGGTTTTAAAATATAGGGGACAGACGAGGATTTGAAATTTTAAAAGTGGGAAACGGAATTTGTAATGATCTACTCACAGTCCCGTGGCTGTGACGGTGGTAACTTAGCGACTGGTTAAAACATTACCATGCGTGTGGTGGGTTCGATTCGGAAGCAGGGGAGGTGCTGTGCACAACCATGCTGTGCATGATGTTGTGCACCCCTCGGCCGTTGGATCGAGTTTTGGACGGTTCGGATGTGTTTTGAGTTTTTATCGGCAAAAAAAATCAAAATTAAAAAAAAATTGCCGAACGCATCCGAGTCATCCAAAACTCGATCCAACGGCCGAGGGGTGCACAGCACCTCCCCCGAGTCCGTTTGATTCGTGGAGTCAGGCAAAAAAAAAAAAAAAAATCCTGGTGAATTATCTAAATTAGGCGTGAATGAGCTACTTTTGACCGAGCCGGAGAAGAGATTAATTCAAAACTACAATCTTGCCTTCTTGATCTAAAACGCTAATCCCTTTTGGGAGCCAAATAGTCTGACCAAGGCTGACTGGCAAAGTAGTGGATAAATAAACGACTCAACTTAGACCGGGGTCAGTTGTGGGTAAACGGGAAATCCGACTCTAAGTTGAGACGTGAGCTGCCACTGCCGTTGCTAGTCCTTAACCGAAGAAGAAAGAGATATAGATAGAAAGGGTGGGAGATTTTTTTTTATATGCAGGTCAGGTGAAAGCCTTTTTATCGAATTTTTTTTTTTTGGAGTAGCGAAGGGATTTGCCCGAACGGTGTTAGCAAATTTCTGCTCTGCTCAAGACGGGCCAACCATAAAGTGAGTAAAAAAAATTAAAAATTAAAAATTAAACATGAAAAGGTTAGTGGGATTGGGAAAACATTTTCATATTTTATTTATCTACAAATACTCCTATAAACGAATCTATCCTTATTACGTAATTTAAAATTTATGTGTTGTTTCTTAGTTCAAAAAAATTGATCTTTTATTTCTGAGTCAAGGTGCAATATTGTAAAAAAGACTAAAAATCCAATAATCTAGAAGCTAATAGGGAATACTCCATGTGCACCAACGTAATAAGCGGGTGAATTTCAGCCTCATTCATTTTATTTTTTTTCAATTATAAACGGTAGAATAATACAAGTATGTAAATTATATCAATTTAGAAGTTTTCACGGTTTTTTATGTGATGTGTTGTGAGAGAATGACCTGTTTTGGTGTTTGGAAAAAAACTGTTTTTTGTTAGAAAAATAATCTCAATCAGCTATCAGCCCCGTTAACGAGATAAATAATCCCAACAAATACTACTTATTAGAAAAATAACACTCACATACAAATCGAAAGATCTTGACCTCCTACTGAACTAGCCCCAGTTGGTCACCCGCATTCATAAAAATAATGAAATAATGAATATGGCAGTATCGATGAAAAGATAATATTGAAGCCAACAAAATCTCCCTTTGCTTTTACTTTTAAGTACTAATAAATCGAATCAAAGGTTATTTTTAAAGCTGCGTTTGGATCTTTTTTTATTCATGAAGACAAGTTGAAATTATAAGGGTAAAAAAATCATGTGTTCAAGTTGTCAAACCCAAACCCGAAGGGATAGCTCAAGTAGTAATAATGATGAGCTCTAAACTTAGACATTTTTTTGAACGGTATCTTTTAAACTGTCTTAAAATCAAACATTTGAGTTCGAAATTTGACAACTTCTTGAGATTAGGCCGCAAGAGTTTTTCTTATGAATTCCCTAGCCAGTTCCGAGATTGAGGCCTACCTTTTGATTGGACAAGAGAATGAATCGAACCTACGAATTCGCCAATCCAATGTTCAGTTGGGACGCTTTAACCATTCAGACTCTTGGAATCTAGTCGAGGTTCGAGCAAGCTGGTCCAGATACTCGTAACCGCCAAAAGAATATATATATACTCACCTAACTCCTTTTTCACCTAACTCCTTATTATATTGCCCTTGCAAGTACTTTTCCTTTTGTCTTCAAGAAGCCCATCAAAGTATCACCACTAACTTTTTATAATTGTCTTGTTTCGCATTGCTGTTGCTCAAGTAGTAGTAACGACAACAAGCAAACATTTTGGAAACTTTTTGAATCAGCAGATAGTTACAAAATGGTGAAATTCAAAAGCGGGTCAGAGGAAATTTCCGTTGACGTACAATGACGGATGTAGACTTGTTCCTTTACCAAGAATGTTCGACACAGAGACTAATAAACGGTAAATTGTTCAAACTTGGTTTGAAAACTTATAAAACTTCAAAAGTATGCTCAAGCTTGACTAGTTTATCAAGCGAGACAATCTCAAATAACTTGAATCTTGACTTAAGAAGTTACACAAGCTTCGATTTGAAAACATATCGAGTTTTTAACAAGCGAACACAAATTCAAACTCAAGTAACTTCGTTCGTTTAATAGTTATATTCAACAGTATTTAAACCGCATCGTCAAAATTGGCATTTATTAGATAAATGTGTCTAGAATTTTGCTGAGCATGTGTCCTCGCATGTTTCTCGAATAAAAAATGAGAATCAATGTAACATATCTACCATTTGAAATTTGTTTGTAACACTCCTTGGCACAATGCAAGCAAGAAACCTCTGGCTAGCTATCTTCAAACTCTCTCCTGATTATTTCAAGCAATAGCTCATTCCATGAATCAATTGGATTTCGGTCATAATTATATATTTTTCCGACTACTCTTGTTGAGACAAATTAATAATTCACAAAAATTTGGTTCAAAACTCAAAACTAAAAAATGCGGAAAGATTTGTAAAGACAAAGTGATTGTGCTAAAAGCAGCTCTGACTAGATGCATCCATTTCAGTGGAGTTCTGATTTGCAGTATGTCTGTTGATGGGAGTTTTCTGGAGTTGATCCCGTTTTTGTTATTTGGAGGTTTCATCGTTTGGGGTTTTTTTGCTTCTCTGGTTGATTTCGATGCTTCTGGCTTTGCTTGTTCTTGGTTGGTTTAGGGGAAGGAACTCTTAGGACGTTTATTTGTTTTGCTGTAGTTTTTGGGGTGTCTCATGAGTATTTTTTCTGGATTTTGGTTCAGGTTCTGATTGGTATCTTACCGCCCTTCTTGTTTCTGATTTTTTTCTCTTTGGGCCCTTGGCGTTTTTAGTCTCGGGTCCCTTTAATCTTTGTAATTCATTTTTAAAGATTAATAAATTCTTTGCTTAGCAAAAAAAAAAAAAAATAACCCGACTAAAAACGAGACAAAGGGCCTAACAAACCAACGTACTAGTAAATTGTTCCAACTTTTTTTGAACACTTGCCGAATAGCTCGTCTTGAACGTGCTTTAAACAAGAGAATCCGAATTGAACTCGAGTAGCATGGTTCATTTATTAAATCTGTTCAATAGTATGCAGACCGCATTGGGAAACACTTATTGAGAAAATTGTTTATAGATTTGTACGTGGTAGGCGTGCACGTATCGTTTCTCGACTAAAAAATGAGAATTCAGCGTAGCTCATGTACCATTTGATATTTGTTTGCAACATAACTCACCTTATAATCTTGTTATTCACAATCTAGCTGCCTGTTACAAATTCTAATTTCTCTATCATTTAAGGAATGATTTTAAGTCCACGAATCACGACCAAAATCAAAGAAAAGTGGTTAAGAATTGAAACAATGCAAGCAAGACAACTCTGGCTAGCTACCTTCAAATTCTCTTCTGATTATTTCAAGCACCAGCTCATTCCAGGTATCAACTGGACCCGGCATGCACCAATGTAAGCAATCCTGCGGTGGCGGCTTCCCATCTGGACCCCGTTTGGTGACCTTATTTGGGTCAGGGCTCCTATAAGGGCCAGGATGCCCATCGAGTCGGTATGCAAACACTCCCGTGATATCCATGAACTTCAACTTAGACCCATTGCTCACCTTCTTGATCGCTCGATCAAAACCTGCTAGCTGCTTCTCGTGCATTATATTCGTAAATCCATTTTCCACTACCTCATGGTCTAAAGCGGGCTTTACCTTTCCAGTACACGATCCACCCGTATTCCAGGCCCCACCCTCGTAATGATCGGGTGAAAATGACCGAACGATTGTCAAACCTGTGAAGTTTGGATGTGTAGCAATCGCAGTTAATATTGTTTCAACAGATATTCCGAAAGCATCAATGTTGTTGACCTTCATTGGGCGAGATTTGTCGGGCTGCCATAACTGTCCTCCAACAATTTCATTGTTCAAGATGTAGACGGATTGTTTTGCGAACCAATGGCCAGATGAAAGAACAAGAACGTCGAACTTGGGGATGAATTCCATGAAGCCCTCATCTGGAGCATCGAGATGGAGCCTCACCACATTTTTGGGGATTGAATCAAATGAGTCGGATGTTTGGTGGACAAGCCATGAGGACCATATTCGGACAATCATTGTGGATGTTGATCGGAAGTAATAGCGTTGCATTCTTTTGTTCCCACGGTTTTTTGGAGTTTCGACCTGAAACCAGAACCATTGGAGAACATAATAAGGTGTAATTCACATAAAAACATCGCCTTAAGTTGGAAGAATTAACGGGAATAAATCCACTATTAACAGATTTGAACCAATGTGCACCAGGCCTAATGAAGAAAATAGTTAGAAATTTCTTTGGACAGCCTCCCATGAGATCCAACGATAAAAAATGCATGGGTTCCTCCCTGTCCTGCTCCAGCCAAACAGCAGATATGCACAAATTGAAGTAGAAATTAATACCGGGATTTGATATCCCAGACAATTTTTCCATAGACATCTGATTCCCCCAATCCTATCCACCAGACAAATGCACTTCGTCCACTACAAAACCAGCACCACCTGAATAGTTTAGTAGAAAGCTAAACTAGGACAGTTAACGGAGCTGAAGGAGCAAGGCGTTTCTTTGGGGGGAAATTCCCCTAAATTTTGGATGTCTTCCATGCCATTTATTATTTGGCCCATTACTCAACTTGGACCAACCAACCTGCGAATCCTTGCCCTTTTCTTCCCACAAAGAAAACCAAAATTATGTAAACTGCTCACTCGCCTCGAAAACAAGACACACCATTCCCAGAAACCTAATGAAGATGCTATCCTAGTCATTCCTGAATCTGTCAGATGTGTAGAGAAATTTACAGCACTTGTTTCTTTTGGGAATTCATATCAAACTGAAACCATAAAAAATTACTCAAATCAAAAGCTCGTCAAGGGAAACCAAAATATTCTCCAAGTGGTTCGTGGAAGACTTGCTCAAATAGCCAATTTGTATTTTGCCTTCTTAGCAAGCTGAAAGAAAATTTTGTAGTTCACACAGAAAATATAATGTGGGAAATAGGCAGAAAATCCTACTCTCCTACTAAGCATAGTTATCGGATCCAGGAAGTTCTACAACTTGCCTGCCAAAGGATGCACAATAGTGACTCCATCTGGTTCCGAGCAACTGAGTCACCAATGAAAGCTAATGTCTTCCCTCTCATCAATTCCAGAAATTTCTTAGCATCAAATCTTGGGAGGTCACACTTTGAAGGTTTCCATCGCCAATTTTCATAGTCTTTGTCTGGCCTCCCATTACCCTGGCAGTTCTGCATTTGTGTCAAGACGGGGCATGAGCTATTTGTGTATAGTGGTCCGGCCGAATCATAGACCCATTGTCCATGGTACAGATCACATCCTATATATGAACCAAGGACGAAAAACTAATGTAAGAGCTGAAAAAAATATATGTACGATACGTAAAGAGCAACACACTGCTTTTAGAAACATGGCAAGGACTTGGGAATGAAATAGTCTTCAGTTGATGGTCTCGTAGTATACATGAGAATTGCAATTTTCATGCTTCAAGGCTTCAAAAGAAAATTAATCATAAAAAATATATAATGGGATATATACAAAACTTACCGTCAGCCTGCAGAGCAGTCATATCATACTAACTCACAATAATCAGAACACAGGTTTCGGCATTTTTTTTCTCAGCATTCAGTATACAATTATGAGAAACTTCTTCCCAACTTTTATCATCATTCTCGCACCAGAACATTTTTTGAGGTAGATCTATCTGATTATAATGTGTGGCTAGCGAGCGGGCAATGAATTGATAGGAAGCATGAAAGTGATTCTTCACTACAAACTATCAAAAACTAGCTTAGAGCAAAAAATCAACCACCGCAATTGCATACTTCTGTGTGTGTGTGTGTGTGTGTGTGTGTGAGAGAGAGAGAGAGAGAGATCTTGCAGAATCAGCCATTTGGCAAAGTACTAGCACCACATCAAACAATACAAGGAAACATGAAGAAATCTTTAACAGATGCCGACAATTTGTTTCCTTTGGTAGCTGGGTTCGTGAGTACGGCCAAAAAAGAGTACACGTTGCAAGGTACATTAGTTAAAGTTTTACTGGGTGGATCGTTTAACTATAACCATTTGATATCAATGATAGGATTTTATACTAAAATTCTGCTTTTACATAATCGATTAATATTTGATTGGTTATTTATTAATCATTTGATTGGTTATTTATTAATCATTTGATTGGTTATTTATTAATTAGTTTTATCCCTTCTTTGTGAGAATCTTTTATAGGCAATGTTTCCATGATATTTATTCTATGTTGTGCATATGTTCCTCATTCTGCATAATAGATGTGTAGAGTTCGGCTTACATACGAAGGATTGGATCATCGATTCTTGTTGAATATAAGACTTGGTTCACAGTCTTTCGTGGAATTGGACACACCATCGATAGGGCTGTAGCACGATGTTCTAGTAGGTTTGTCATGATTACGGGGAATTGTACAAGTTTCAACTCATCGTGCTAGTACGCTTTGTGTGTATAGAACGGAACCGCATGGGGTAATTGTCTTTATACTGACTTCATGAGACAATTAAGACCTAAAGGTTAACAGGAATCCATAATGATTTTAAGCCAAAGATAATTAATAGATGTGTGCATTTAATGTTGACTTTGATTAATTAGAGCGTGAGATCCCCTTTAATTATTGATAATTAGCCGTGATGAGTTAGGTTGCAACACTACATGTACGATATCTATTAATTATTTATGGGATCCACATCCCGGTATAGGGATTGATGATACCCTCTATAAAGCACCGATACTCCTAGAGGCCAGCGTGTCCCCGTGTCTAACACGGGAACACTGGGACTTGCCGGGGACACAACAAAATACTAACTTTGAGATGTGCTGAGCACCAAACAAACCAACTAACAAATCCTGGCATAGATACCCCTTTAGTTTTCTCAAGAGTAAGATTTCTACGTTTATATGCTCATAGAATACAAAATAGGGTCTTGCTAACGTAAGCACACAAACAAACAAAAAAAAAAACACTCCCCAATACACCTTTTACACTTTTCAATACACTTTCACATATTTCTATACACTTTTCAAACATTTCAATACACTTTTTCAACCCTAACGTGTGCCCTACCATTTTTCTACAAAATATAGGTTACAACCAAATCTTCTAATTATTATTTTTGATCGGTAACAAAGTTTATTAAAGAAACTTGACAAGGGGTACATCAAGTTGGGAGAGAGGGGAGGGGATTCCAACCAAAGTTGGAGAAATTAGAACACCTGTTGGACAAGCCCAAAACACCTAAAGCCTAGCCCGAACAGGGAAAACCCAATAATACGACGAAGCCTCAAAAAGGAGCAACCCTAAAGACCTTTCATCTTGTACCACCAGCCACCCAAACGCCACATCACCAGCTGCCGCCGCCACCTCCACCCGAAACCCATCCGCATCCATAACACCCATTGCCGTTACGCTCAGACCGGACATACCCAACAGTGAGGACTGGAGGGTGAAGACGGAACCACAAGACAGAGAGTCAAGACAAACCAGTGACAAACCACCAGGGACCAAAGCCGCCCTTGCCGTTAGGCCCAAAACGGAGACACCCCAAAACCTTCGGCCGCCATGGAAGCCAACGGCACCGATCGGTATGACAAGAGGGAATGGCAAGAGGAGAAAGGGAAGGACACGGGCCTCCAAAACCACCACCGTCGCCGCAAAGCAGCGCCCAAAACAGCCGCCAAGCGAAGCCAAAAGCGGGACGAACCAGCACCTCCATGAATCCCATGACATGCTCTGACCCTGCAAACGACGGCCAAGATCCACCAACCGAACCCCACAAACGGCCAAGACTCAGAGCATCGGGATCCCAACCGCCGCCGCCCAAGCTTCTGAAACAACCGAGACCCAAGAGAAGAAAAGGGGAACAAAATAATATATATATATATATATAGAGAGAGAGAGAGAGAGAGGGAGGGAGGGAGGGTAGGAAAGAAGAGAGGAGAAGGAGACGCGGATGGGGGTTGGGGGGGTGGAGGAGGCGCCGCCCAAGTGTTGGCCAAGGTTAGGTTTTTTAGAGAGAGAGAGAGAGAGTAGGTTAGGTTAGACAGCCGAATCCCGACACTTGCTCCATGCAGATCACCAAATCTTCTAATTATAAAGAAATAGAACTCAACCGGATATGAATTTGCGTGATTTTTTTCTTCATGTTTCCTCCTCTATTTAGCCTCTTATGAACTAATACAGAAATCACAGTCTCGTCAGTACAAAGCTGTTGGGTATGTCGTAGCCTCTACAAGCATGTCGTTTTTGCTCTCTAGGTCGTACATGAAATTTGGGCTGTTTGAGAGAGAGCGCAGAGATCACGATTGAGTCCACACTTGGAATTGTGAATCTGTGAACAAGGCATTAGGGGAATACTGCAAAAAAGACCGTGAGGTTTTGTCGGGCACAGATCGTAGCACAGCAATCAGCCAATCAGAGTTCTGCAATGATTGTACCAATTGAGTTCTGGAAAAAAAAAAATGTAGCAACCAGCGTTGCAGGACTTGAGATAAAAACTAATTCCGCCATGTAGGTTTTTTGTTTTTTGGTCATCTAATCTGTAAGCGTAATCACTGAGTCTTGGGAATTTGTCCCAACAATTAAGACCATGACTATCAACTGAAGATTATATTACCTATCCAAAAAAAAAAGGACTGACAAGTTATTATTCGATATTTTAATTCGACGAGATTTCAAGTGTCCATAAACATAAAAAGCAATCCAATCAACTACAAAACAAAATATTAATGAAAGCTAGGGAATAAGATCATATGAATTAAGGAAAATATTTGGTGGTACCTGAATCAGTCTGATTTGTGTCACCTGTTGCAGTAGATAAAGATGACGGAGTCAATCCCGTCTGTATAGTATCGGATCTAGTTGGTAAGCCCTGAGAAGGAGTTGTAGCATTTTCAACTCCCTTTATAATAGTGGAAGAAGTCGAATTTCCAGTGGCCTCTTGGCCATGTTGATCCACTGACTCCTTTGCATCTGAGACAATCAACGGACCAGGAGAACTAGTGGTTCCTACCTCTAGCTGTGAATTAGATATGTCTTTTGTCACGTGAGACCCAGAAGTCTGGTTCCTATCCATCACATCTCTGCTTCCATCAACTGTCCTGTCCCCTAAAATTTTCAAGTCCGGTTTTCTAGAAGCATCATCAATATAACCTTCGAGTTGGGGATTACTTGCATTTTCAGCAAACCCGGACACCACCATATCCAATTTTCTCAAATCTTTGTTGGCATCATTGTAAGGATCATCAGTTGTTTTGTTGTCCCAAGCCAACGAATCGAGTTTCCTCAAATTATCAACAGTGTAGAAGTACCCGCGGACAGTTGACCCAATTGGTTGAGAGACCAGAAGGAATGATGCTATGACCAAAAATAATGCTAGTCCACATACTGAAGCTGCAATGGACACTATAGTCCTTGGAAAGGCCAACATTGTTGAAGTTCCTTTAGGTGAAGCTAAAGTCATTGCTACCAACATAAAATAGGCCCTATGAAAGTCGCACACAAAATAAGGGGTTTATTATGGTACCTGAACTTCCTAAGATCGCCTACCAAATCAACAATCCAACCAATACATGGTAAGCTCCACTCTTGGTTCCAGCTACCAAAATCCACAAAAAGTTCACCGTGGGCTTAATCCTTTCCGTTTCTTCTTTGCATTCCTTCCCCAAAACAGACTTTCATGAAATTATAGTTTCTATTAAAACTATTTACAAGAAGCTACTATTGAGTTCCAACGCATAACTCATCACGAAATCCTCAAATCTTTGGCATAAATCCTTTGAATCTCGTTCAATACTGCAAATCCAGAGTGCTATCACTGTAGGAACAAACTAAGCCAAATTATAAATCAGTGTTGAAAAATGGAAAAAGAAAATTATACATTCAGGTAGTCTGTGCTTTCCTAGACTAATTTTGGGCAGGAATGAAATTTGCATTCAGTCATCTTTAGCGAACAAACCAAAGGTCAGACTAAGAATTCAAAGTGGATGAGTCACCAGGGCCGGCCCCGGCCCTGGGCATAATCCACGAAAGCCACTGGTTGAGGCCCTCAAACAAAATGGTGAGATAAGGAGCCCTAAATGTAAGCCATTCCTGCATCTGTGCACTGAGCCAAAAAAAACACTCCTGCATCTGTGCATCTGCAGATGCGTTAGTATGATTCGCTCCTGGTGCATGGATCGGACATCCCTAGTAAAAAAAAAACAGCAGAGCAAGCGAGGAGAGAGAGAGAGAGAGAAGTGTACCTGTAAATTGTTGGGGGAGTTTAAGCGGCTTCTGATTCTGATGGCTGATCACTGATGTATAGATTCGATATATCTGGCTATCCGCCGACAATTAAAGAGAAAGTCCTTAATTTAATTTAATTTGACCCTTGTCACAAGTTATTAATTTAGTACAGTAGTACTTATTTTTCCCGGTTCAAAATCCTACAATTTTCTATAATAGCAGTATTTGAGTTTTTATTATTATTATTATAAGCAGGTGTTCCGGCCAGTTTTTGCCACCTCGATTAATCTTGAGAGACCAGTTCCGTTGTTCACTAGCGGGGCTCATTTAAAGTCAGAGCAAAACTCTATGTGCACTGGCCCCAAAGGAGTTATTAACACCTACGAGATTTCGAACCTGAAACCTTTAGACCATCTCCAACAAGCCTCAACAAATTTTGAGCCAAAAATACTCGTGAACAGTGCTTAACTAATTACCCACGTCTTTTTCAACACTCTATGTGCACAGTTTTCTAATTTTTCAATCTGTATCCGGACCATTAATCCACGGATCCAATAAAAAACCTACGATCCGGTCCAGTTCGGATTCGGGTTCACAGTTTGCGGTTTTTTTTTTTTTTGACAGCCCTAAGTGTGACAATCAAATCATGTTTGTTAAGAGGCTAATCTAACTCGCAGAGCACGTATTTATGAAATCAAACTCAATAAATATTTTGTGCAAGTGTTATACTGAAATTTATATGGGACACACTACTAGTCTCCTTTGAAATTAGTGTTCGGGTTATTAGGCAATGGCATGTGAATTGATTATAGAGTCGCGTTGTTGATGGTTGGGAGGTGTGTCGATGTTATATCGTGGTGAGCAATCATAAAGGGTCAAAACCATAGAGGCCGACAATGGTAGAAACGTGAAGATAATAAGAATTAAACCATTACCAAAGCAAATCTATATTTACCATGAATGAATAATAACACCAATGGGGACATTCAGTGAAATCTCTATTCATATTGTTTACTAAGCACGTGTAGTCCACCCAGTGATCTATCGTTTTATGAAGAATATATAAAATAACAAGAAAACACATTACCTATGGATGACAATCTAATTCAAATCGATTTAATACCGAATCGATCCACACCTATAAGGGCAGTTTTTACTTGAATTTTCACCTGCTTGTTCAATTTTGGTTTTTTATTATCTGCACTGTAACCTAAAATCGAATTGTAATTATATACACATAATGCCTTATATTTGTACTTATATTTACATAAAACCCCCTCTTACATGCATACACTATATATTAAAACAAAGGGTGAATTAGTGAGGAAGAACGTGGGGTGCAACAAGTGGTAGCAATGAAGGCCGGTGGATGCGACACATGTCCATTTAGTTTTATTCCCGTCTTCTAAATTTGAAAAATTAATTTATATTCTCCTAATAGCAATGATTTTTTTTGGAGTGATTTCGTATTTTAGGAAAGCAACACATTTGTTTACAAAAAAAATAAATCAAAAAACTGAATGATTTAATTTATACATAAAGCTACACCTCTTGAGATGAAAATATAAATTGTAAACTGTTAGTAAGGAATTTATGAAAAGATATATGAAGATTGTTTATGAAGATTCTTTTACATATATCATTTAAAACTCACCTCAAAATATCATAAAACTCATAATTAAAATTAAAAATATCATAAAACTCACCTCGTAATTAAAAAATTGAGTAAATATATCATAAAAACTCACCTTGGTCTGTAACTCAAACTTATTCAATTTTGTACAATTTTTCATTTAAATTCTACAAATTATATCACTTTAAATCAAGAATGACTCAAATCAGTACCCCAAAAAATTGGAAGACTGTGTATTCTCTATCGAATGTAGAATTATACTATTGGGATATGGGGGTGTTGTGCGGTAGGTGTTGTGCATCGTGTTGTGCGGTAAAAGTACACCGTTCTGTTTGATTTTTCGGCATACTTTCAAAGCTTCCAAGGACCTTGTTTGGAGGAAGAAAAAACCACTACAAAGTGTCTAAACCCAAAGTGCCTAAATCTAAGTGTATAAACCCACTATATCCTGCCCCAAAGAGTCTAAATTCCCTTAAATTGAACCAAAAAATCAAATCTTCAAATAGGGTACTTAGAAGGTTTGGAGGTGTACAAATGAAATGAGCAAAACGACGTAGTTTTGGCGCACAATACTTACTGCACAACACCCTCCAGGTTCATTCTATTGGTAGACTTTATCACATCGTCTGTCTAAGCCATCCAAACTTCGTTAATATATTCTAGAGGCTACTCCACTTTAACCAATTGGTTTTAGGTTGAAACCTTATCAGAGCTAGGTCTTGGGTGGCCTCATCTCATGTGGTCAAGTCTCTATCGCCCAAGTCAAATCGCCTCATGTCCTCAATTCGTATCTCCACGTGTATCCGGACTGCACATGAGGGGAAGTGTCAGACTTTATCACACATCGTCTGTCTAAGCCATCC
This sequence comes from Vaccinium vitis-idaea, assembly GCA_963854785.1. Taxonomy (NCBI): domain Eukaryota; kingdom Viridiplantae; phylum Streptophyta; class Magnoliopsida; order Ericales; family Ericaceae; genus Vaccinium; species Vaccinium vitis-idaea. Next base: position 37,954,486 of record OY978224.1, on the reverse strand, counting down.
AAGCTTAGTTAATATATTTTAGAGACTACTCCACCTATAGCCAATTGATTTTAGGTTTGAACCCTCCAAGAAATCTAATATGGTATCAGAGCTAGGTCTTGAGTGGTTTCACCTCATATGGTTGAGTCCCCATCGCACGAGTCAAATCGACCAATTGGTTTTAGATTAAAACCCTCGAAAAAAAATTAACAACTATATGAAGTTTATACTTAAACATATGCTTAGAATTAAGCTCTTGTTCGAGTTTTTTTTTTCTTTTTTTTTTGTCGTTTTAGTCTTTTGTACTAGTTTTTATAAATTTCAATTAAAGTCGTTCCCTTCACGTACATTAATAAAAAAACCCAAATAAAGAACTTGTACTTTTCTCAGTAATTTAATGACAAAAGTTTAGTGGACGGGAACTCAAAGAGCTTGAAGAACTCCGTAGCAAACTCAAGTAGCAAGACTGCAGGAGTCAAGACCGTAGATGCTTGAAGTGAGATTAGAAAACTATACAAGGGTGGCCAGTGTGAATACGAGAGAGAGAGAGAGAGAGAGAGAGGAGATTGTGTTTATTACTCTCTCCGTCCGGATTTGTTCCGGATTTGTTGGTCCACAAGTATACTTTTTCAAATTCAAAAATATTTGTCTATTTTCAAAAGTTAAAGGGGAGTAGGGGAAAATTACTTTTGATGATGTGAAAACAACCAACACAAAAAGTAATGAAAAAAAGTTGAAATCTCCGAAACGGACCAACAAATCCGGACGGAGGGATTATATATATTGGCCAAGAATCACCGTTGAAAGGGGAACTCGGACGTCGGCAAGGGTCAGGGAGTCGACATCGAGGCGGAAAAAAATCGGACACCAAAGTGAACCGAACATGGGTGATGTAACGGACAAGGTTTACGATTCAACTGAAGGGAAAGGAGTAGATGGTGAAAAGAACGAGGGCAGTCTTGTTAGAAACGGTGGTACTGATTTGAGCATTGTCCCAGGTATTTAACTAACTTAGATTTATGAACTTTGAATTGGCTGGATTTTAGTTCTATTGTTCTCTATATCCATTTGCTTCAAAAGATGTGTCCAGTAAGGGGTGGTTTACTTGGATTTCAATTGAGTTTTCTGAAAAATTGAAACTTTTGTGTATAATTGGAATAATGGGTCGCCGATAAAAAAAAAAGAGAAATGGAATAATGGGTCCTTAAGGAAGGATTGCAATGGAGTTCGTGTGGATAAAGTATCCATTGACATCGGAATTATCTTTATCAACTTCTTTCCACCGAGGATTGATCTTCTTCTATGTGTCGACTCCCACTAAGAGAAAAAATTATTTGGGTGACCCAATCTCTGCAAGGGAAAGCTTGGGCGAAATGGCTCATCATCGGTTCTCCTCTGTTGTAAGTTGTTAGCTTTTGTTTCAAGTTTGAAGGTCTTGTAACACGCCAAAGTAGAAGGAAGCCTTTGTGGCATCTCTCTTGTCTGAAGATTAACAAGAGAGATAGAAAGGACAAAGCCTTTCATTAAAATGATTTTTGGCTCATCCTCTCCTCTCAGCCATGATTGTATTTTTTACCCTAGTTTTGAGCAGGGCTTCCTTACTTTCCAGTTTTAGACTTTCTAGAAGTTTTTCTTTTTCTCTCTTGAAAGAACAGAGTGCACCTCTGCGCCAAGCTTATTATGTTAATCAAGCACCTGACTATATTTCTCGTTTTAGTTATGTTCCCCTCAAAATTCTATCTAGTAAACTTCACATGCTTAATGTTATATGTAGCCATGTTTGTGATGTTTTTCCTGTTTTTCAAGTTCATTGGTCGTCTATTTTGCTCTACTTGGGAATCTATCGAGAGTTCATTTTCATGGTCATCAACATTGACAAAAATGAGTAACTACAGCTGCAGAACGGAACTCAATTGAAGAAAAAACTGTTGCTACTAAAATTAATGACGCTGATGCTTCTCAAATTACTGACGGGATTGAGGTATTTAGTGTTGTCTTGACTTGATATTTTCCTAGCAAAGGAAAAAGATTGTGATAGCAATAATAACATGGACTTTTTTGCTGGCAAGGATAATAATGTGTCGGCGAGCCAAGGCAATGATACTCTTTACATTGGCAACATTTGCAAAGTGTGGACAAAGGAGCTGGTAAGCTTTGAATGCACATATCACAATGTTCTTAGACCATTTGGATGGTTGTAAATGTGAATTCCATTTTATTCATTCCACTGTACCCATTGGCAGACGGATGGTGGGGCATGTGGGCCCCTGCTTAAAGTTCAAATAATTCGCCAAGTATGTTATATTTCTACTTTGGGTTGTAAAATTCCTACTAGATGGCCCCTACATACCGATTTATGTAATGCGATCATTGGCTACAACAACTCATGTCTCAAACTTTTTTAGAGAACATTTCTCCTCTCTCCCTTCCTCACACACAGAACCCCGCATGTTGGTCCCGGGGTCCATCCAAGAATTTAGTTACACAATGCTACTCTCTGTGATCGCTCTACAAACAGACTTGCGGGTGCAATGTTGAATGCCATAAAAGACTAATTGAAACCCTTCCTAACACCAATTGGTTCAGAAAAGCGGTCTGACAAGTGGTATCAGAGCCAGGAGGTCATGACTTCGAGTCGCAAGAGCGTCATTGTGAGGGAGGGATTGTTGGGCCCGGAGTGCCCCGTGAATTTGGTTACACAATGCTTGTGACCGCTCTAAAAACAGACTTGCAGGTGCAATGTCGAATGCCGTAAAACAATTAATTGAAACAGTTCTTAACTCCAATTGGTTTCATGAGAGATGGTAGAAAAGTAGTCCGACACTACACAAGTACTCTTGTCTTCTCTTTCTACATCTCTCTCTTTTATATTTACAAATTTATTTGCGTAGAAATTGAACACGCCCAAACCTCAATCCTTTTTTTAGTATGCAGAAAGCGAATGGTAAATAATTCCTTTCTCTGCCTAACTGACTTTCATTCCCTTTTGGAAATGGTATAAAAGTATCTCTAGCTACCAGCATATAGAAATAGTGAATAACCCTATTTTGGAAACTGATATCTATAATCAAAGAGATTTTGGAATTTAATTTATCAAGTGAGTCTGAATTTATTACTGTTATTTGCTTTTGTTGCCTGAATTGTTGCCATATTTAGTATTTATCTCTCAGTTTTGATTATCTTAATATTACACTGGAGACAAATTTTTTTTTTCACTTGGTTAACACATGTGGTTTGGTCCCTGGAAGTCATGAATCCTTCGTCCGCCACCTGGTTGTGCTGGAAACCTACTTTATCTTCTTCACATTCTGCTTGTTTTGAGGTTTTTATTGCAGCTCAATTGTTCATTGTTGACCTAACTGTACTTTCCCCTTTTCCTGTACAAGGTACTGGGAGCATTGAAAAGCTATGGAGTTGAAAATATTGAGGACATACTTTTGCCAGGTGATACCAAGAAAGAAGGGAGGATCAAAGGTTTTGCACTTCTGGAGTTCAACACCCACTTGGATGCAATGGTAGCATTGGAACGACTACGAGAGTCGGATGTTGCTTTTGGCCTTGATAGTAGTGCTAATATTGCTTTTGCACAAACTCCGATACATCCTAATCAAGAAGTTCTGTCACAGGTTAGAGAGCTAGTAGTATATGTGTTAAATGTTTCAGAAGATAAGCTTTTCACAATCCAGTTCTATTGTGCTCAGGGCCGGCCCTAATGTTTGGGTTGCCCAAGCTCGGCTCCTATTTGGTTGCCCACTTAATATTATGTCAAAAAAAAAAAAAAAAAAACCACAATTTTTAGTTGTGTTCCATACTTAACTTATTCAAGAACTCATTTTTTATTTATACTATAGTCTATCCACTTAATCTTTCTCTTGTAATATTGTGTTGTTATCAATGAAAATATGAAATATTGCTTTCTTTGCTGTTAAAAAAAAAAAGGTAGTATGAAGATAAGTTTTTTACAACTTCAACTTAGAAAACTCATCTCCGCCGAAGCAACTGTAAACGGCAGTGCGGCTCTAACGTTTTAGGGAACCGAAACAAACTCTCAAATGTTGGGCTCCCTACATCTTCAAGAGTTTTAAAAACATTATAAAAATACAACAATACAAAATAAAAGGCTAAATAAACACAAAAATATATAATTGTGAAGAGTTTTATTTTTAAGGAAATAAGGAAGTATCCTCATATGTTAACTATGGTTTGTGGGAAAAAACTCATAAATTATGTTAGCTCGATCGATTTTTTTTCCATTGGGATTTATTTTTAATCAAATGTAAGAACATATCACTTGTACATTATTGTTGATTTTGTTAAATGCAAAATTTCTAACAAAATAATTGAGTATCGTGATTTTTCGTAATATTGTGGATTGGTAGGAAAAAACATAAAGCCTAGAACCACGCCAAAATGCACATTACCCAAACACACAACACTACCAAACGCCAAAATACACACTACCCAAACATACAACACTACCATCTTGGGTGGTCTCACACATTTATGGGAGTGTTTGTACATTTAGGTGTGTATTTTAAGTGTGGTTCTAAACTTGTTGGGGAAAAAAAAATGAAGCGAAAAATAACAGAAATAGAAAAAATAAAAAAGGAAAGACAACTCATAAAAAAGGAAAAGAAACAAGGAAAGAATAGGATCTCTCTCTCTAAAAGATGCCAAAATCAAAAAAGGGGGGAGGCGCTGGGGGTCAAACCCAGCCCATGCAGAAATTTGGAACAATGAGGTACCAACGCACCAAGAAGATTGTTTGTGTTACTTTTAGAAACTTATTTATATTTATACATAACTTACGTTTTTGTTTTTTTTTGGTTGCCCCAGCCCGGGGGCTTGCTGGGCTTACTCCTGGGCTGGCCCTGATTGTGCTTCCAAGTTTAGTTGTGCGGTTTTGGCAACTTGAATTTCTGCCTTATCTTTGTTGTGTGCAAAAGTATTGGGAAAACTATGATTCATTCGTAACTGCTTGCCAGTTCGTTCCGGCAGCATTCATTTCATCTATACTTGCTGAACAGATGGCTGCATTTAAGATTCCATTTTTATAGATGCCATAGTTATTTAAGTAGCTTGGTTTTGCTGTTGGAAACATATAGATGACACAAACACATCTTCCTGTTGTAGCTTAAGACTGTCTTTTTGGAAGGCCTGGCAGATTCTTGGGATCAAGACAAAGTAAATGGAATTTGTAAACAGTTTGGTGAGATTGTGAAAGTTAAGCTATCTCGAATCCTAAGCACCAAAGGCAAAAACTTTGGGTATATTACTTTCGTTTCTCGAGAAAGTGCTATAGCTTGTGTGGACGGGATCAATAATACTCAAATTGGAGAAGGAGAAATCAAGGTGGCAAAAGTGTTGGTTTTCTTTCAACCTTCCATTTTTGTGCTATGGATGCAGTATTCTTACTGTTTAACTGTCATCATCATCTTAGGTGAAGGCCAGCATTGCACAGCCTCATTCAAAGGGTCGGCTTGAAAAGCGAGGTATTAGAAATCGTGTTGGTCAAACTACAAACGAAGAGACTGAAATAGTAAACAAAGCTGGATCTTCAGAGATGAGAAGTGCTAAAAAAGTGGGGAAAATTCTTTCTAAGCAAGAGTTTGGTGGAGGAGGAAAGCCAAATAAACCCCACAATGTCACTGAGGGTGGTAAACATGTTCGAGCACCGTCCAAGGTGGAAAGCGCAAATGACAAGAGAAAGAACCAAAATTTTAATGCTGGGGGTAATGGCAAGAAGGGATCTGAACATGGTCGTAATAGAAATTCATCGAATAAACAAGGTATATTTACCCTGTTAATTAATTCAGTAATGAACAATGTTACATGGATCTCGGGTACGTGTGCTGGATACAGGTTTGTATTTAAGTGTTGGATTCATATTATTTCCCTTTCAAAATGCGTCGTTTGGAGGTAGGTTTATCTTAGAGGGTAAAAAGTGTTTACGAGGTTTGTTAGGGCATTTCGTGTTTATGTAGGAGTTCTATGCATGTTCATGGTGAATTCAAATTACAATTTATGTTTGCTAGGTGAATATCACACTAAGGTCACAGATGACATAACCTTATCCTAGCGTTCGACATGGGTACTTATACGTATACAGACTATAATCTATCGAAGAGTCCATGTAACCTAGTTACTAATGGAACTAGTTTTATGCAAGTCTGGAGAATTATTTTTATTTTCTGTATGTGTAGGAAACAAGCAGAGAAGGCAAAGTGAAAATACCAGGAAACAAAAGAGAGATCCTTATATTAGAAAGGAGCCGGATCATGGTGCAGATTTCATCACTTATAAAGATCGACATGCACCCGGATATCCTGGATCTACTGTTGGTCATCCTAATCATGCGTACAACACCGTCTCGGGATCTAAGAGGCCCTATGCAGATATGGTAAATTTCTATTCCCTGTCCCATACTCTTGGTCCTTTTCATGGTTTCCTGGAAGTACTATCCCTTCTGGAAAGCAAAGTAAAATGTTCATAACTTTCCAAAGCTATCCATTGTGAATAAACCATAAATGTACTTGAAAGTGATAAGAAGTTCCAACAAGTTAGGAAATAATACCATTTACTTTAATTCAAACGCAAATTGCATGTCCCCTTGAAAACTTGGGATTTCCGAACAGATGAAGAATAATGGGGAGAGTAGTCTTCTGCATTTACTTGTCTTGCAAGTATGCATTTTCTGGCTTGATCTCACAACATGGTGTTTTTTCAGGAGCCACATGCTGGGTTAATAGAACCTGTTAATCGGAAGCATGGTCGAACTTATATAGAGTACCTTAAACCTCCTGTTGGGATTCAGCATCAACCTCGTTTAGGATACCTTGAGCATGCTGTTGCAACACAAAACCAACCTCATGCACGAGTCCATCAACCTGATTTTGGATCTCATGTTAGGCATCATGAAGGATACCTTGTACGTGCTGTTGTGCCACAAAGCCAACCTCATATACGAGTCCATGAACCTGATTTTGGATATCATGGCAGACCTCATGAAGGAGGCCTTGAACCTGCTGTTAGTATGCACAGTCATCGATCTTATGCAGGATATCTTGAACCTGCCGAGAGAAGGCAAGGTCAATCTCATGCTGGATATTATGAATCTGCTCTTGCAAAAGACGGTCGCAATCCCTATGACCTTACGTTGATGAGGTTTTTTTGTTATTAGTTTTTCATCTTCCTCTTAGAGTTGAAATTTTGTTACATTTGAGAAATGCTCATACCAGATGATCTGTTGACAGAGCTGGTGGTCTGGATGGCGATGGTAGTAGTCACTCTGCTTTTGGGCCAGGTAGCATAATCAACCCATTTTTAAAAGTCTTTCATGCCCATTCGCCCTCTTTGGCCCTTCCCTCTTCACCAATAAGAACCATAATAAAAGAAAGTAATAGAATCAACTGTAAGTTTCTTGATGGTCGTCAACTGTTCATGTTGGAGTGGCCAGTATATGAACGCAATTTGTTTATTGTACCACAAGGGTTTTATGTACGCTTAAATGAACAGATTTTTTATCCCTCCAATGTTATTGTCAGCTGTCTTGTTTGTTTTTTCCCCCATGGCTTTAGCACATAGCTAGGACGGTTCAGCTTGGTGTCTTGTAGAAAATATATCTCAGGCTAAATAGCTTTTGCAACGCATGGTACTTGTAATAGCTCCTGTACATAATGAATACGCAGTTAAAAGATGGGAAGTCTTGCTGGCATTACTAGTTCCTTGTCATTTTGAGTGCTTTTCCATTTGACCAAATATAATATGTGATATGTTAATGCTTCAAATATGTATATGTGCTTATAATTCATATGTTTTTACTGCAGGATCTGCTGCCCTTCCTCCTTTGTATGATCCGAATTACACCAGCTATGCACCTTATGAGGTCTCATCCTCCCTCTCTTTCTGATTCTAAATTTTGTATTATGGCCACAAAGCAAATGGACATGCATATAGGTTACAAACTTGTCAAGTCAATAGAGGTCATATCCTTATTGAGCATATCTTGCGATTTTGGGGCAATCATGAGCATGTTTACCAAGTTGAAAACCACTCTTTCGAGGCTTAATTATTTTTAAGGCCAAGAAGTTCTCCTAATGCGCTCTTCTTGACAAATATGAATTATCATCTCTTGATACTGCATGCAGGGTGGTAGTAGTGCTGGTGCTCGTTATCAAGGCAGTGGAGTGCACATATATCGGAGCACGTATCGATGAGAGATTACTAGAGAAAGAGACAAACTCCCTTCTGAGTTTTTGGTTGCCGTTGCCAAGGCAGTTGGAGCACAGCCACACCCCAGATGGCATACTGTTTAGAATTTCTAGAAGAGAGTCGCTGCAGAATTCTCTCTTTCGATGACCAACCTATCTCGAGGTCCCTTCCTGTTTGTCTCCTGCTCGTAGATTTTGGTTTGATTGGGAGACATGGGTGGTTCTTATGCTTAGCAACTTTGCACGCGAACATGTGCAAGACTGGGTGTATTTATGTCATAACCGGAGAGACATTTCTCAACTGAATTCCTCTCACTTTGACTGCCATACATAATGTCAAAATTTAAAGCAAAAGTTTGTTGAATTTTTTAGTTTGCATAGAATTGTTTAGTTTCTTTTTCTTGCAGCATGTTCTTCGGCATTTCCCATCCCGTCAACAAAATAACAGATTCATATAACTGAGGTAGATTCTCAAGGATATATGTAACGTGATTTTGGTTTGCTTTGCTACTCTGCGACTATGATGGAAGTTCGATCCAAATTTTTTTGCATTGTACTTTCTTTCTTCGTATGTTTCTATTACGTATTATTCTTTGTATGTGTGGTTTTGGGTCAAATCCTGAACACAATACACATCTGAAGTCATAAACATAAACCAAAAATCTGAAGAATGAAACATTTATTTCAAGAGCAACATACCATTCTGCACCATGAAATTTGTCATAAAGTCTGCATTAACAGGAAAGTTTACTTTAAACAAACCCTAAAAGCCCATTTCTATCTACGTCTGAGCCTCATTTACTGAAAGAATTAAGCACCAAAAACTATAGAGCAATACCAAAACAACTAAATCTCTTGATTTTCCTCTTGAATCTACCAAAAGTAACTAAATGAAGTATTGTATTAGATCTAGCTCATCAAACCAGAAATACTATTCAACGTCGATTTTAGCACTGGCTGCTTCCATCAACCCATTGCGTATCTGGTCACCTATATCCCTAACATGACCAGGACCGTGCGGAATAAACACAGTGGTGTTCTTCGATGAGTTCCCAAGGTCCTTGATCGTGTCGAAGTACTGGGTGATCATGATGAGATCCATCACCTCCTTGGCAGAGGCTCCTTCCACCTTGTCAGAGAAGTTCAAGATGTTCTCTCTCAACCCATCTGTTATTGCCTGCCTCTGCCTCGCCACGCCAACCCCTCCTAGGTACTTGGCTTCCGCATCGGCTTCGGCTTTTTTCACTTGGAGAATTTTCTCAGCTTCACCTTTGTATACGTTTGCAAGCTGAAGCCTCTGAGCTGTAATAAAATAAAGGGAAAAAAATTGTTCAATTGCATAAACCGAAACAGAACCATTGGAATGACAGGCCTAGAATCAAGCAGCCAGAGGTGAAGCCGCCACAATTTTCATTTGAGAGGGTGCCAAAATACCCGACCCCTGTACTTTCAGTTGCTTATGTTAAGAAGGAACTTGGAATTTCAAAAAGTGAGGTAAATTTTCTTGAATTTTTAGAGGACTGAACTAAATTTAATTGATTTCTTGAGACCAAGCAGCACAAAAGTTCACCCCATTCACTTATGCAAACCATAAAATCCAGAAAATGGTCGGACATAAAGTACAAGAATGTTAATCGGAAGGAACTTTCATCCAGAAAGATAATGGTTGTCCTTGGATCAAGAATTTGGGTAAAGCAAATAAAAATGGAGAAGTTGAAGTACCTAACTGCTCACAATGGTTTATAAATCTTTCAACCGTTTCTTTGTCCTAAACCAAATCCTTGATCCAAACACAGCCTTGCAGTTTTATAGGGAGAAAGCGCGAAGTCTACTGTTAAAAGCTACTTACCTGCATTGATCTCATTCATTGCCTTGCGCACAGAGGCATCTGGAATTATATCAACCATCAGTATGTGTTCTATCTTGTATCCATATGCTCCCATCACCTGGTCCAGGACATACACACTTAACTAACATTCTAAACAAGGTAACTCTAATGGACTTAAAACTAAGTTTGCTACAGTTGCCAACCTACAGAATGCAGTGCTCCACGGAGCATGATACTTACACGACATGATTACAGCCCACAGTATCTCAGATTTATTTCACTAATGAATTTTTACGTAGTACTGAAACAGCTTTTTGTGAACATGTTGGGCCCTTCCTGCACCCCATTATGAGATTTTTGAGATTATTTTTTGGGGTTGAGAGAAAAAAAACCAAGTCAATAACCTATCAATATATCTCCAAAGGTGTAGGCATTGCCACCTTGCAAAGTGCCAAAATGGCTCAAGCAAGATAACCTATCATTCACTGATAAAAGAAAAAAAAGAAAACAAAATGACATAGATATGAAGCATGCACTATCTCTAAATGAGAAGCAGGCAACTAAGAGTACGAAACCAAAACAACTTGAAGGAATAATAGACTACCCTGGTAAGGAATGGGGTATGTGTAGGCATCTATTCTATGTGGGTTTTTTTTTTTTTTTTTTTTTTGGAATGGGGATGTATTCTACATGGTTTACACTTGACCTACAACAAATGCCCCTAACGTAACAAGATCGGTTCATCTGCGTAATCACACTTGCAGACAAGTTGTATTGGTGAGGTTTTTAGGTGGAACAGGTTGACTTCACAAGGATACCAGCAGATGTGTATCCTACCTTTACTCCAAATGTGAACTAAAGAAATTATGCTTTCCATAAATCAGCATTGTACGGGAATAATAAGTGAAATTTGCAGCAGATCAATGACACCAAGAGTTCATGTGTAGCTTTCCATTCATCTTTCAAATCAGAAACAAATAGATGTCTAAGCAATTAATTAAGTCATAATAATCAAATAGCAGCAACAACTTACCTTCTCAAGTTCCACCAAGACAGCTTGAGCAACATCACCTTTTTGCTCAAAGAGCTCATCTAGGGTCATTTTTGGAACATGGGCTCGGACAACTGAAGAAACATGTGATGCAGTTAGAATACAGAGGAAAGAAAAAACAAGTACAACACAAGAATGGGGGGGAAATATTTACTGGATAATGGAAATTACCATCAAAGACATAAGCTTGAATCTGTTCTTTCGGGTTTTGCAACTCATAAAATGCATCATCAGCATTATATTTAATTATCCGGTACTGAATTGAGCAAAGCATTTGCACAAAGACATTGTCCTGCAGGAAAAAAACAACTTTCCATAACTATCATCGTTCTCTGATAAACGCCACAAAAAACTGCCTCGCGCCTACTTTAACATTTTGCTGCCCAGTTTATAGCTACAAACCATGACAGCTTATTGCTCCACAAATTAAGTGTTTCTTCCTTAGAAACACATTAAACATCTGGTAAAAAATGTCCGGGTATAAAATGAGATAATAAAACAACATCCTGTGATCCTGAAATCATGGTGTTACTATCAAAAATAGATTGCTACCATGCGCTGCAGTACTTTATGTACTCTTCAGCAGAAGTTTCTGCTGTTCAAATGCAAAAATTGCTGAAAGTTTTGCTCATTCACAGTGTAAATATGCGATATATATTACATCGAGGGCCTATGGACTGCTTTTCCCCGAACTATTAGTCTGAAGGAATTACTCTTCTATTGAATGATACATCCCATCACTTCTAGCCTTAGCCCTGTCAATTAAACACGGCCTAAGAGTTTAATCAAGCAGAGAAGAAAATCTCTTCCCTCGCTCCTCATCAATTCTCTAACAATGAGAAGGAAATCCAGGAATGCATTTCTCAAAATTATAGGTTCGATTATTTCTTCCTGCGTGGAGGCTTTGTCTATCTATTTAGAATTGTATTTGTAGGAGAATTCTACAGTCACCCTAGTGGAAGAGCCTTTAATGAGTGTAAAAAGTGAAAACTCTTCGGTGGAACTGTGGAAGAGTTAACTTTTTCTGTCTCAGAATCTTTGATGAGTGTAAAAAGTGAAAACTCTTCCGTGGAAGAGTTTGCCTCATTGTTAGCACAATAGGCGGACGGACGTAGAATGACTGCATTTGTAATTGTCAACTTTATTATAGTGCTCAGCTTATGCAAGATGTTGTTGGATTTACTCATTACTATTTGAATAATGTCACTCAGCCCTTTCAGTCACTATCAATCCAAGTATCCAACAATAGCAAAACATCACACAAAGATAAAAGAAAATTCTGATGTTCACAAGTTTGATTCTTTGTACAGATACAGAAATAGGTAGAAGCAAAATCCAATCGATCTGAGATACAGAAGGGAGACCTTGGTTTTGGTCTCGATGCGGACGTCGAGAGAGCAGATCCTGGTGGAGAGAAAACCGGCGAGGCATTGGCCAGCGAAGGGGTTGAAGCAGTGGAAACCAGGTTGTGCAATCTTCTCGTAGCGTCCCCACCTCTCCACCACGCCCACGCTCGCTTGGCCTACGCATCCACACGCCACACAGTACGCGTTCCCCATCTCTCTCTACCCTCTCTGAACCTGCAAAGTCGGATTACTTTACGAGAAAGAAACGAGGATGCGAAATTACGTATGCGAAAGGGACATCACAGAAGACGACGGAGCAACTGAGCAAGATAGTACTCCTACAAAGAATAATGACAGTGACAGAAACTTTGTGCCACAACCAATCACAACCTCACTCACATGGGGTGTGGGGCCCGCACGTGGGGCCAATGTGGGACCCACACCCCATGTGAGTGGGGTTGTGGTTGGTTGTGGCACAAAGTTTGTGTCACAATCATTTTTGTCCTACAAAACCCCCTTCTGTTCTGTCGCTCTCCCGATAATCCGATGTCTAAAACCGAATTGGACGGCCCAGATGGTGCGGGCTAGTACACCCTCGGCATTGAAAAATTGCTCTGACATTAGGGCTGCTAGTGAGAGAAAAATATAGTAAACCGCGAAACCGGGCCGAACCGACTCGATTTGTAGATTTTGGATGGATCCGTGGATTAATAATTCAGACATTGATTCAAATTAAAAAGCCATATAGTATAGTTTGATCGACGAATTTTCATTATAAAATTAATTAATCGAACCGGACCGTGAGATATTTATAAATAAAATATAGAAATATAAAAATAACTAATCTCATCTATTGTCAGAAATTATTTTGAACTATTTTGGCCTTGTTCTTGAATGAATTTTATCTCATAAAATCTAGTTTTGGTAAAATCTAACATTCTCAACACATTCTCAACGGATTTTAGCAAAACTAGATTTTATCAACACTAGATTTTATCTCACAAAATCATTTACAAAACACCTTTATCAACCCTAGATTTAATCCATTGAGAAAATAATGTCATTTTATCACACCTCTAAACAAAACTACATTTTATCAAAATTAAATTTTATCTCATAAAATCCATTCAAGAACAAGGCCTTTGTCATAATAGGATATAGTGTATTCATATAAAATCTAAGGGGGGAAAGTGTAATTCTATTCGTCAAGGGAAAAATACATGCATACATGAAAAATACATGTATACAATCGGTATACTCCCTTTATTTTATTATTAGTTTTCTACCAAATCCTAAAATCATAACTATAGCAGATAGTATGAAAATTGGTTGCATTAATGTAATGCTTGGATAATGCTTTGATGGAATATTTTGATAATGGTTAGAATTTTGATGTTAGAACCTAGAAGTTTCATTCATATACATATATATTTTTGCTTTTTTGTTCTTGTTTAGAGATTACCATAATGAACAATTTGGTTGATGGTTGCTGTTTGGAATGTAAAACACAAAGGGTAAACTATAATTGAACTATTAATAAGATGAGTAATAATAAAGTTGATGTTAAGAAAATCGAAAATGTTGCGGATATACACAATATTTGGACACAACAATCCTACTTGATGAGTCATCACTGTTCAAAAAAATAGAAGAAAAATAAGGTGGTGAGTTGGAGTATCAACATTCGGACACAACACTCCGATGTGATTAAGGACAGAGCCAGGATTTTGGCGTAGTGGGAGTGTGCTGTATACGTGGAGGAATGGCGGCATTATATAATTTAATGACAATGTAGTAGTAGAGTTTTTTCAAATTATAGCAGGGGCGACAACCCTTGCCTCTCCTGGCTCCAATCCTTGTACCGGATGACTCATCGCTGTTAAGAAAAATAGAAAGAAAAACAAGGTGATGAGTTGGACTATCATTTTTTTGAACACTGCCCGGTTGGAACAAAAATGCCACGACCCTTCATTAAATACCCACCCCTGTTTGCTTTATATACCTCCAAATTCCAATTGGGTCATGCCTAGAATTTTACTCTGCTTTTGGAAAGGCCTTCAATTTGCTCAAAACTGGAAGCAAAACACAGGCGGAGAACAACTTCACTGAAAACTATGGCTTGTTGGTCTGCTGAAAACGCCATTAAAGCCTATCTCAGAACCTTGAAAATGGTAAGTACAGCATGATGATGTGCATGTTTGTGGGTATTTTTTTTTTTTTTTTTTTAATTTCAAGATCACATACTAATGTTTACTTAGTATTTTTTGGTCATTTCTCATGGGTTTTTAATGATCTTGGTTCAGGGAAAGAGAGAGGAAGAAGACCAAGGCCTAGACGTAGCCGAATTCATCTCAGCCATGGCTGCCGGCAACAATGCCCGGCTCATGGTGGTTGCTTGTGCTGATGCCGTCGACTCCACCACCCTAGCCCTGGTGGCTGCAGCCCAACAAACAGGCGGACGTGTCATTTGCATCCTCCCCGGGCTTGACCAACTCCGCCTATCAAAACAAGCATTAGGACACGATGCAAGTCGAGTCGAGTTTGTTGTTGGGGAAGCACAAAATTTACTGTCAACGGACTATTTGGAAGCTGATTTTGTGCTTATAGATTGTCACTTAGGAAATCATGAGGATATTTTCCGAGCAATGCTCGCTGGGAGGAAGAGGAATGGAAGCATTGTCGTCGGGTACAACGCATTTTGCAGTGGATCATGGCAATGGAGTGGAATGAGAGTTCAGTTGTTGCCTATAGGAGGAGGATTGTTGGTCTCTAGAATTTCTGCTAATGATCATAAGGTGAAAAATGGAAATTCAGGGTGTGGAAAGAGTAATTGGGTTGTAAAATTAGATAAATGCACTGGTGAAGAGCATGTTTTTAGGGTCAGATCTCCTCATGGAAATAAGTAGTTAATGGTTAGAGTTTTGTATCAGATTCTGTTGAAATTTTTGTGGGATAGATTGTAGTAAAATATTCATGAATTTCTTGAATTAATGAGAAGATCTCTTTTGGTCTTGAACTGATGATACACTTTCCATGAACAACTGTGTCATGTTTCATTAATGAAGAAGTGTGTTTGTGAAAGGGTGCTTTTGGTGAGCTTTGGTCACCTAATCCAAATTTTGGCAAATTTTTTTTTTTTTTTTTCTAACAAAGGAACTACCCCGTAGGAGGGCCACTAATTGAACCCGCCTAAGAGTGTAAACCTCCGGATGAGCCGAAGCGACTACCGCCCCAACCCACTAGGTAAATCGCGGCACCCGCCCTGGAGAGGAATCTGTTGGGGTGCAGACAACCTTCAGCAGTAGTCCAGAATGTGTCTAGAGGGTTGTGTAGTGCTACCATGGTTTTGGTGTAGCGCTACCTATAGACTAACTTTTGGACAAAGTGTTTTGTAGCGCTACAGGTGTTTCCCTGTAGCGCTACCGAGAGCCTTATATGCCTCTTTTAGGGTTTTGGCCGGCTGCGTGTATGTTAGATTGTGAATCAGTTTTTCAGAGCGTGAAAAATTGTGAGAGGCAAGAGAAAACCAATTTCAGAGAGATTGTGAGAAGACTTGTACTCTTTGATTCGATTTCATAGTGGACTGGTGTGGCTCCCGTGGTTTTTCCTCACGTTGAGGTTTTCCACGTATAACTTGTGTCTCGTTTTTCTTTTCGGTTTTCATTACGCACTTATTTGCTTGTCTTTTCTGTGATTCATTGTTCCCAAGATCCGTAGGGGCGTTGTAGGATTGAACAGGTGTTCGCGATAATCCATAACAACTGGTATCAGAGCCGCGGTTGCGGTAGGTTTTGTTCGACAGGTTAAGGTTTAATCTCGTTCGGGCAGGCTAGGGTTTCAGTGGGAGCTATGGGTTTTGAAGAAGGCAAACAGAGGATCGACAAGTTTGATGGGTCAGACTTCGCGTACTGGAAAACGCAGATAGAGGACTATCTGTATCAGAAGGATCTTTACCGGCCGCTGCTGGGTAAAGAAAAGGGGAAGAAGACAGGAGAGTGCAACGAGGATTGGGACGTTCTGGACAGGAAGGCGTTAGGGGTTATTCGCCTGTCCCTTTCAAAGTCAGTCACCCACAACATATTGAAGGAGAAAATGACGGAGGAGCTTATGGAAGCACTGAAGAAGATGTACGAGCAACCGTCTGCTGCGAATAAGGTACACCTTATGAAAAAACTTTTCAACCTGTCTATGGCTGAAGGGGTTTCCTTTATGTCACATCTTAGTGAGTTCAATACGATAGTTGATCAACTTACGTCTGTTGATATCAAGTTTGATGGTGAGGTTCAAGCCTTGTTAATTCTGTCTCAGTTGCCAAAGAGCTGGCAGGGTACCGTTACTACAGTTAGTAATTCGGCAGGGAAAGAAAAGTTGAAACTGAGTGAGGTTGTCAGTTTGATTTTGACTGAGGAGGTCAGAAGGGGTTTGATCGATGGTTCAGGTAGTTCAGGTTCAGCTCTAAGTGTTGAGCAGAGGGGCAGAAGCCAAACCAGGGGTGGTCTGAATCAGAACAGGAACATGTCGAAATCCAAGGGTAAGGGAAATAAGGCCAAATCTCAGGTTCGGCCTATTAAAGGTGAATGTTTGAATTGTGGTCAGACAGACCATGTGTCACAAACTTGCAAAGCACCGAAGAAGAATAACAGTGGGCAAGAGGCTCATGTTATGCACGATGCACTTATTCTTGCCATGAACAGCGACGCCGAATCGTGGGTGATTGATTCGGGTGCCTCATTCCACGCCACTGCTAACAGGGAGGTTCTGCAGAACTATGTAGCAGGGGACTTTGGGAAAGTATACTTGGGGGACGACGAGCCTTGCAGTATAGTGGGAAGAGGGGATGTTCAGATTGCAACGCATGGGTTCAAACGGTTTCTGAAAGATGTCAGGCACGTTCCGAAGTTGAAGAGGAATCTTGTTTCGGTTGGACAGCTTGCAGCAACAGGTTATACATCAACATTCACAAGGGACACGTGGAAAGTCTCCAACGGTACCATGGTGACGGCTAAAGGCAAGAAAGTTGGTACACTTTACTTGACTTCACATGGTAGCGACACACTTGCAGTTGTAGACAGCAAAGAGAGTTCAAAGCTGTGGCACTATAGACTGTGGCATATGAGTGAGAAGGGAATGAAGGTTATGCAGTCGAATGGGAAGCTACCGGGTTTAGAGTCAGTGGATATTGACATGTGTGAGGATTGCATCTTCGAGAAACAGAAACGGGTTAGCTTTCAGAAAGGCGGCAGGCCTCCCAGGGCTCAAAAGCTAGAACTTGTCCATGTGTGGGGTCCAGCTACAGTGTCTTCTCTTGGCGGTTCTTACTACTATGTTATCTTTGTCGACGATCACTCGAGGAAGCAGCACCGGCCCTGGGCTAAAGCCCAAGGTGCCCGGGCTTTAGGCCCACCAAAATTAACAAAATTTTAGGGCCCCCCAATAGGTATTTGTGTTGTGTATTTATATACCCAAAAAAAACAGCCCAGCCCACTTTAGTTTAAATTTAAGGGCCCAAAAACTTTTTTTACCCAATGAAACAGGCCCAAATCTCAATGGCAAACTTGTAGTTTTTGAATCAAGAAGGCCCCTTTTTTCATTTTACACGTTCATACCTTTTTCCACTTTACACGTTAACCACTATACTGTTTAATTACGTACAAACCTAAAAAAGGTACAAACCTTTTTGTTTCCATTATACACGTACAAAACTTTTTGTTTCCTTCTTGTTTCTAAGACTTCTCGAGAAAGACGAGAACAATGAAGAACAAGTTTGCCTCAGATTCAATCACGAAGAAAAAGATAGTGGACCGCAAATTGATCAAGGCTCAAGTGTTAAATTCTATTCCTTCCTCACAAATTTCAAGCTAATTTCAGGTATTGATTTTATTTTTTAGGGTTTTAAAATTAAATGTTTTGTTTATGAGGTTTAGAAGCATTATTTAATTTAACTTGGGCTTGATAACTGACTGAGGCTTGGTTTTCCATTTGCTAAAATGGAAATTTGCTAAAATCAAGTGGTTGATTTTAGCAAATAAAGTGGGGAGGTGATTTTATCTCCAATGAATCTGGACATATATGAGTACATTTGTTTATGCTATTGTGGATTTGTTTATGTTATTAGTAGGACCTTTCTCCTTAGGGGGAATCAAGTGAAAAATTTAATCTCTTTTGGATTTTTTTAATTGTTTGGGAGTAGTGTTAGACTTTTAATAAAGGAGGCCCTATTTAATAATTAATTTATAGATAATCACGAGATTATGTTGGAATTTTGCATATTTTTAATTCACCATGGCTCCTAAAAAGTATATGTCCAGATCTGAAAAATGAAAAAAGAAAGAAAAGGTGGATGAATTAGTTCAATTTCAAGCGGGTTCACTCGATAAGATTGATTGTGCGGATATTAATTATTAGTACTTTTGCTGCTAAAACTGCAAGAAGGATGATATTCAAGTGATGCCTTTGAACTGATTACTTTTTTGACTTAGTGATAATGTGATATCTAAATGATGCTTTTGAAATATTGAAATAGTCGGTTATTATATTTCCTATTCTTTCGTATTGATGCGCTCTTTTGTTTATGGAAAGTTCTTAGTTTTTTTTTTATGCCTATCTTAATAGCAATTCATAGAGGGCCCATTTTTTTGTTGTCGCTTTAAGCCCTCAAAAACTCAGGGCCGGCCCTGCGAGGAAGGTATGGGTATACTTCATGAAGCACAAGTCAGAGGTCTTTGAAGTCTTCAAGAAGTGGAAGGCCATGGTTGAGAATGAAACAGATTTGAAGGTGAAAAGGTTGATGTCCGACAATGGCGGAGAGTATGAGTTGGGGGAGTTCAAGAAAGCCTGCGCTCTATTCGGGATTCGTTTAGAGAGGACACCTCCAGGGACTCCGCAGCATAATGGCATTGTAGAGAGGATGAACATGACCTTGACTGAGCGTGCTAGGAGCATGCGGATACACGCATGGTTGCCCAAGATGTTTTGGGCAGATGCAGTCAGCACAGCAGCATATTTGATCAATCTTGGGCCATCAGTTCCGTTTGAATTTTGGCATACCAGAGGAGGTTTGGAGTGGTAAAGAGGTAAATCTCTCACACTTACGTGTTTTCGGTTGTGTTTCCTATGTGCATATTAGCGACAAGGACAGGGATAAACTTGATGCTAAATCACAGAAGTGCACCTTTATTGGGTACAACGGAGATGAGTTTGGTTATCGTTTTTGGCATGACAAGAACCGGAAGATAATCAGAAGCAGAGACGTTGTGTTTGATGAAAATGTGATGTACAAAGACAGGGACAACAAACAGAGCAGTGGGAGTACCACTTCAGATGGAGATACGTCCGAGTACTTTGGGTTGGAGGATCTTCCAGAAGACAGTGGGGTTGAACAGAGGTCTGGTCAGGCAGAGGAGAGAGCTTTAGATGAGACAGTTTCAGAGGGGACAGTTTCAGATGAGGTAGCTCCAGAGACAGGGACTAGTTCAGCGGTCAGAGTGTTGAGGAGGACAACCAGAGTACACAAGCCGAATCCGAAATATATTTCTTCGCTTGATTACTTGCTTTTGACGGACAATGGAGAACCAGAGTGCTATGATGAGGCTATGCAGGTTTCCGAGTCAGCTAAGTGGAAGACTGCGATGCAGGAAGAGATGGATTCTCTTCATTCCAACGATACTTGGTAGTTAGCTCAGCTTCCCGCAGGAAAGAAAGCCTTGCAGAACAAATGGATTTTTCGAATTAAGCAGGAGAGTGATGACAAGAAAAGGAACAAGACAAGATTGGTTGTAAAAGGCTTCCAACAGAAGGAGGGGATCGATTATACAGAGATATTTTCGCCGGTTGTGAAGATGGCCACTATCAGAGTGGTGTTGAGTTTGGTTGCTGCCGAAAATCTCTACCTTGAGCAATTAGATGTTAAAACTGCTTTTCTTCACGGGGACTTGGATGAAGAAATCTATATGAAGCAGCTTGTTGACTTCATTGTGAAAGACAAGGAAGAGATGGTGTGCAGGCTCAAGAAGAGTCTGTATGGCTTGAAACAGGCTCCCAGACAGTGGTACAGAAAGTTTGATGGTTTCATGCAGCGCAGTGGCTACACAAGGTGCAATGGAGATCACTGTTGTTACTTCAAGAGGTTTGAGTCTAGCTACATCATTTTATTGCTCTACGTAGATGATATGCTTGTAGCAGGTTCCTGTGTTAGGGAGATCAACAAGTTGAAGCAACAGTTGGCAACGGAATTTGCTATGAAAGATCTGGGTGCAGCTAAGCAGATACTTGGGATGAGGATCAGCAGAGATAAGGCTCAGGGGACCTTGCGGTTGAGTCAGGCTGAGTATATTGAACGTGTTCTGGAGAGGTTCAATATGCAGAGTGCTAAGACAGTTGGCACACCCTTGGGAAGTCATTTCAAACTTTCTCAGGGGCAATCACCCAAGATAGATGCAGAGAGAGAGTACATGGCCAAGGTTCTGTATACCTCGGCCATGGGTAGCCTGATGTATGCGATGGTGAACACGAGACCATACATTGCCCATGCAGTGGGAGTTGTGAGCAGGTTTGCTAGCAATCCAGGGAAACAACATTGGGAAGCAGTAAAGTGGATTATGCGATATTTGAGAGGTACCATTGATTTGCCACTTTGTTTTGGGAAAGGGAAATTGACAGTGCAGGGATATGTGGATGCAGACTTTGCCGGTGATCAGGATACGTGGCGAAGCACCACAGGTTATATCTATACTATGGGTTCAACAGCGGTGAGCTGGGTCTCACGTCTGCAAAAATTAGTGACACTATCCACGACAGAAGCTGAGTATGTGGCCGTGACTGAGGCTGCAAAGGAGATGATTTGGTTGAAGGGCTTCTTGGAGGAGTTGGGTTTGAAGCAAGAGAACTGCGTTCTTTTTCAGTGACAGCCAGAGTGCTATACACCTTGCAAAAAATCCAGTGTTCCATGCCAGGACGAAGCATATTGATTTGAGGTACCATTTCATTCGTTCGCTTTTGGAGGATGGGGATTTGTTGCTAGAGAAGATTTTGGGGGATCGAAATCCGGCAGATATGTTGACCAAGTCTGTTACTGTTCAGAAACTGAAGTTGTGTTCAACTTCAGTTGGCCTTCATGCTTGAAGAGATGATGGGCCTGGAGTCACACCAAGAGGGGTCAGATGACTACGTCCACGTTTTGATTGAGATCATTTGGGTTTGCAATTGTTTGTTTGCGGATGCTTCAGGTTATCTTCAAGTGCGAGATTGTTGGGGTGCAGACAACCTTCAACAGTAGTCCAGAATGTGTCTAGAGGGCTGTGTAGCGCTACCATGGTTTTGGTGTAGCGCTACCTATAGACTAACTTTTGGACAGAGTGTTTTGTAGCGCTCAGGTGTTTCCCTGTAGCGCTACCGAGAGCCTTATATGCCTCCTTTAGGGTTTTGGCCGGCTGCGTGTATGTTAGATTGTGAATCAGTTTTTCAGAGCGTGAAAAATTGTGAGAGGCAAGAGAAAACCAATCTCAGAGAGATTGTGAGAAGACTTGTACTTTTTTATTCGATTTCATAGTGGACTGGTGTGGCTCCCGTGGTTTTTCCTCACGTTGAGATTTTCCACGTATATCTTGTGTCTCGTTTTTCTTTCCGGTTTTCATTACGCACTTATTTGCTTGTCTTTTCTGTGATTCATTGTTCCCAAGATCCGTAGGGGCGTTGTAGGATTGAACAGGTGTTCGCGATAATCCATAACAGAATCAAAGCAAGGGCTGACTTCTTCCGCTGGGACAAGCCCACGGGTGGTTCCAAATTTTGGCATTGGTAAAGATGCGCGGGTTTATGTAGAAAGGCTAAACTCTCAACCTCTCAAACCTTATTCATCCAATTTTGCTTGTGTTTTTGGGTGCATTTTCAGCCATTGTAGAGCACATGATGCAATGACTGAAAAGCAAAACTGGGTACAGAGGATTTGAGCCTCAAGGCCGAATCATTTTTTCTGTCTCTTCGCTTTGCAGCCAGGGGAGAATAGGCAGTTTTGCTTAGGGAAATAATGCCAATTCATTTAGGGAAAAGCCCAATTCATTTAGGGAAATAATGCCATCACTTACCAAGATAAAACTAAATAATGCCAGTTATCTGAGAATTTTTTTATGATTGCAACAGCATTAGTAAATGTGGAATCAGGACCATAGTGTTTTTTTGGGGGTCTTGATTTACGGCCCCCCATAATCCAATCATAAGATATAAAGAAAGTATATAATTTCATTTTGCTAAAAAAAAAAAGAAAAATGATACATACACTCTCTGTGAGCTACTCCCAGCCACACCGTCTCTCACATGGGGTGTGGGGCCCAGATGTGGGGACCACACCCCATGTGAGAGAGGGTGTGGCTGGGAGTGGCTCCCAAGGAGTGTATGTATCGCCGTTCAAAAAAAAAGTCATTGTCTCATAATATTCTTTCTAAGCAACAAGAAAATATAGCTTACTGCTTATATTAATAAAAGGGACCAGATACAAGGTCATGGCATAAAGGGAGAAGGAATTACAACTACAAACAAAAGAGGATAAAACAAAACAAAACAAACCAAAAAGCCACAAGAAATCAGCGCCGAGGTTGGACCCCTTAGACACACTAGTGAAGGATGGTGGAGATCCACTGCAGATGCCACCATCATCGCCGTTGGAGAGTTCAAAAATCTGCCAATCCAATAAGTGTACAGCTGTATGTTGCCGGGCACTCGTGCTCTCTTACAGATTCTATGAACCTTTCAAAAGTATTTTAAACAAGAAGATGGATATAGTACAGCATGAGGTACCATTACCATACCATTTTGGTCTTTTTTATGAGGTACCATACCATACCATGCATGCATTTATGATTTGTGTTCTTGAACCAGAATCTTTTACACCCATTACTTGTTTTGTTCACGTACGTTCCCCCTTCTCATTTTCATTAGCCATGTTATTCGAATCCAGTTGCAGTATTCAAGACAAGTTAATTTAGACAATGGTCACGTCAATGTGCAAGAAAACATGTTCCCCATGGACCATGACTTGTATTCCCCTTGTCAAAGGCTAGCCGGACCAGTCATGGGGCTTGTGGGACCCACTACACAGTGCCGGCTTAGAGGGAAAGCACCAGAAACAGTTGCGGATAATTCGATTTAATTAGCGTAATTCATTGACCAAACAAATTAAATCGAGCTAATGATCACATGAAATCATATTACGATTTTAATGAGTCATTCGTTTTTTTTTTTTTCCGTGAATTTTAACGTAATAAAATTGCACGTCAGAAATTGATCGATGAATTTCATTTTTCATATATGCCATTATGCATGCTTAGGATATCGAAATAATACTTGTAACAAGATGGAATCAGACAAATGTTATCTAAAAAATATGTAGCCGTCTTTTGTCCTTTTGTTTTGCTTTGGTAACAACTTGATCGGATCTAGATCTCTGTAAAGCTTTTTGAAGGCATAACAAGACCATTCCTGCCTTGAGTTGTTGGCTTCCTTGAATGAATTCTGAAAACAAGCAATCATTTTGATCTGTTCTAATATAATACTGGAGATTTTATGCCATTGGAATGACAAATTTGCTGGGTACTTGAGCATTGCAGCTAATAGGGAATATTTGGGGAATACTGTCTTGTTTGGAGTCTTAATTTGGACACATCTTGTTAGATCAAATCTGCTACCAAAACAATGGTGATCATTTTTACACTAAACGAGTGACTAATAACCTCGAGTTAGTGTGGAGAAAGCTCGCCGAACCCGTCCACCAACTTGGCTAATTGGCTTTTTGATTTTTTGGCTTCTTGGGTTTTTCTTAGTTGATGATGTATGTGAAAATAATGATCTGTTTCGAAAGCCGTGAAAAGTTAGAAATCCAAGTTAGTGGAACAAAGCTTGAATAATAAATCGACGGGCACAAAATCACATAATGCTTTGTTTAGAATGTCACAGTGTGGATTTAGTGTGGGTCCCTTCTGATCCAACATATACTTCAAAATTTAACACTAAAAACAAACTACCGTTACAATATGAAGAACGAGATTTATCTTTTCCGAATGCTATCTTAATTGTATACTTCAACGGACTTTTTTTTTTTTATATCAAATTACTTTATAGTGTGATTTGGCATTGAAGAATGCTATGCCAAATTTGGAAAGAAAGAAAGAAAAGAATTTTTTTGATGAATGACTTGGTGTTTGAAGAGTCCATTGAAGTACTTAAAAACTTACCACAAAAGCTTTCCATTTTTCCAATATTTCACATTTGAAGTATCTCCTTGAGATACTCTTTAGATTTACTCTCAACTACTAGAGTTATTAACCGGCCTCGTTTGTTCTATAGTAATCAATGACACACTTGTTGGAACAATTATTGTAGAGAGTATATGAAACTGATTATCTCGATATTGCAAACTGAATGAAAAATTCAGAAACGATTATGGCTGTTTGTTTCGGGATGAGTCGCATATTAGTTTGCTGTCTTTAAGGCGTTTCGCAGCTCCGCTTTTTCTTGTGCAAGCACTGTATAGCTAGCCACGCCGTCCCCAAGATAAAACAGGTTAGAATAGCCTTTGTCTCGATCTTCCTTGCACGAAAGAAGATCGGAACAGCATAATACAATCGACCTTCGAGTATGTTTTTCTAGGTGTTGAAAAATGGGTCTCCTTTTATACTTTTGGAAAACATAATCGAATCAATTAGTGATAATTAGAGTGTTAATCAAATCATGAAATCAATCAGCAAAATGAAACTTTCCATTTAGAAAAAAAGATTTGGTTTTGACTGCAAAAAAAGGGTTTCTGAATTTTAGTAAAACGTTGGGCTAAGGGCTTAATCTATAAGCAGCATCCCCTTCGCACGAGGTTCACTATACTATAGTCCTGTGATTAATGCATTTTTTTTTTTTGCAATTTGGCCCTTGAACTTCTATTTATTCCCAATTTGGTCATTCAATATAGCATCGCGTAGCGTTTTTATTTTTTTTTTCCCTTGGCAATTTGGACTGTTCGAACGGTTACAATAAATAAACTTTGCTAGCTTATTTATGATAGTAAGGCGAGCCAACGGTTTTATTTATCTTTTGCTCAATCATTTATCATAGAATCTGAACAATTACGGTTTCTGGTTTTTATAAACTAGCCAGAGATAAATGACCCATTGATTTAAACCCGCAGTATTGTCCATCTACAGAACTTGCTTCGTTGGACCGTCATGATTTCTAGATTAATCATCTCTTTTAATTAAAGATGAATCTGTTTAGACGCCAAGCTGGATTATGAAATCTTATTACAACCCAGTTGTTAGAAACCCAGAGCGAGTTTCCCAAATTGAGCCTTGCGTGCTCCTATATTGAGTCTAACCACGTTCGTAAGCCCACTAAAGAATCTAGGCTTTGAAATTCTTGTAACTAAGCAATGCGGGGCAAGAGGTTTCAAACCCATGCTTTTTAAAAATACATATCCTATCATAAATATTCTTTGTTTTTTATAAGTTTGTGCACAAGGGCTGTATAGTAAGCCTGCATATATAAGAGGTTGCAGGCTCTCTACCTTTCTCACAAGTCGATCAACCAACAACCAAACCACAAAGTAAAAAACCTGAAGAAAGAGAGAGACAAAGATGGCTTGCAATTGGTCTGCTGAAAATGCCACTGAAGCCTACCTCAAAACCATGAAGATGGTGAGAATTACATTCACCCTTCTCTTTTCTATTTTGCTTTCATTCCTTGAGAACAGAAGAAACTTGCTGGTAAATTCTTTCAAAAAGTTTTTTCATGAAAATTTCCTGAAATCAAGGCTCTTTCTAGGAAACACCACAGAATTTCATTTCTCATTGACCAAAACAAGTTCTGATTACTTTAGCTTCGTTTGTTCTTGATTCAGGTAAAGAGAGCGAAAGAGCCGGACGTGGCAGAGTTCATCTCAGCACTCGCTGCAGGCACCAATGCACAGCTCATGGTGGTGGTAGTAGGCGGTGTTGCCGCCGCCTGCTCCACCACCCTTGCATTGGTTACGGCAGCCTATCAAACTGGCGACCGTGTTGTCTGCATCCTTCGCAGTCCAGAACAGCTCCCCCTAACCAAAAGTGGGTTGGGTCTTGAAGCCGGACGCGTCGAGTTTGTCATTGGAGAAGCTCAATCTCTGCTCACAAATCACTACAAGGAGGCAGATTTTGTGGTAATTGATTGTGGGCTTAAAAACCATGAGGGAATTTTTAGGGCAGTTCAAGCAGGGGAGAGGAGAAATGGGGCAATTGTTTTGGGTTACAATGCAATGAAAAAGGACTCATCATGGTCATGGGGTGGATCAGAAACACAATTTCTGCCCATAGGAGAGGGTTTGTTATTAAGTAGAAGAATAGCAGCAAAGGAAAAGGTTGGAAGTTGTGGCAGTTTTAGAAAAAGAAGTCATTGGGTTGTGAAAGTAGATAAATTCACAGGGGAAGAGCATGTGTTTAGGGTTAAATCTCCACAAACGAGATTTGTTGAAGCTTAATTACTATTTTGTTTTAGATAATCCCTTTGCTTTGTTGGAGAGTGCTTTGGTTCAAGAGAAAATTTGATCTCAAAGTGTAAGTAGCTAGTACTATTGTGAACAATTACTGTTTCTGGTTTTTATAAACCAGCCAGTGATAAACGGCCCATTGATTTAAACCCGCAATATTGTCCATCTACAGAACTTGCTTCGCTGGGCCGTCATAATTTTCGGATTAATTATCTCTTTTAATTAAATATCAGAATCTGTTTAGACGCCAAGCTGGATTATGAAATTTTATTACAACCCAGTTGTTAGAAACCCGGAACGAGTTTCCTAAATTAGACCTTGCGTGCTCATAAATTGAGTCTAACCACATTTGTAAGCCCACTAAAGAATTTAGGCTTTGAAGTTAAATGCGGAGCAAGAGAAAATTTGATCTCAAAGTGTAAATAGATAGTACTATTGTGAAAGTTGAAGTACCCTTTTGGGATCACAAATGTTATTCATAATATATCTAAGTTTGATTGATAAACCAAACAAACCATAAAATACATGAGGATACCATAATGAATAATCATAATAACCTTTAAATAACTCAATACAATCTGTTCCAAAAAGGAAAAAAATAAATAATCCAACACAAATGATGAAAGAATGAAAAAATCCTTGTAGCGTTGGAGTTTTAGTTAACTTTTTAAGGTCCCGAGATTAGTCAAAATACGCGTAAATTGAAATGGACAACCGATAATAATACAAAAGAACAGTGAAGAATGAAGGATTAGAAAGAAGAACGTCTTGTATATCTCACAAACATCTCTGGTTTTTCTGCCTCAAAATCCAAGTAAGATCAATGCGTGATTGGGCCAAAATGCGCAGCTCAATTTACACAAATGGATTTAGGGCTTTTTAAGGCCTTTACAAGATTTGGGCCGACTTCATAATTTACATATACCAAATTCACGAAATGGTCCCCGAACCATTTTTAATTTCACTTGAACCCATTACCATTTCTCCACTTCTATAAGGACAAAACCGACACATAGGGAGACAATCTTGGCCGAACCGTTGGTTAACCTAATCGCACGAAATCGATTGGTGTGGTTTATAATCGATTTTTTTTACCATGGTTCTGTTTCGTTTAGAAAAATCGGGTCAGCCCGTTTTGGTTTTACAAGATATTGCACCGAAAACCAAACCAAACCGTAACCAGGGCCGAACCGCAAGATAATTACCTAATTACTCTTTAAAATATATATATGCCTATGATAGAAGGAGTCCTCAGTTAGGATTTTTTAACTACTTGCGCTTCTTCCACTCTCAGGGCATCCTTATCAGACTCAACAAAAAAAAAAAAAAAATTTAACCTCAAAAACACCTTTTAGAAATTAGCAAGTCATTTATCAAAAAAATCACAAAAATCAAACTCTCTATCCAAACTTTACTATTCCCCTCAAGTCTCATAAAAAAAAACTTTTTTCTAAAAATATTATTCTCCCCCAACTGGGGAGTTGTGCAAGTGGATGGAATGGGAGACACGGAGGCAGAGGACAGAAGTCAAGGAGTGAGAAACTGTTAAACTATTCAGTAGCCTGTGAACAATAACTTTACCCCAATACCGAGTTACTGTAGCGAAGTTGTAATTTTTACAAATTAGCCCAACACTTGTTGAGGCTGATTTTGGGGTGTTTTCTCCCCTTTGGCTCAACAAAATAACCATCAAGGACATTTGCCTCCCCTGATGGGGATGCTCTCACTCGGAATTCAAAGCATATTTGATCAGCTATGATTTATTGCCATTTTATTTTAGTATTTTGTTTTTGGAATATTACCCAACCATTATAATGGGCTGGGCTCGAAGCCCAACCCAACAATTCCTAGCCTTTCGACCAACCCATTAGATGTCAACACCTTTTAGTCAGAGACTCAGAATCCTGAACAAAAACCCTAGCCCGAACTTCAGACCGCTTCCGAAGAGCTTGAAGCTGCCGCCATCAGTTTCCGGCTCGTTTTCCCTCTCCTCTCTCATCTTCAGGTGAAGATCGATCTCGCCTCTTCACAAACAACTGTCATTGTGAATCATTTTACTCGTTATGGTGTGTAAACTGAGTGTTTGTTTGATGATTCCTTTTGTGATGCAGAAGAAGAAGAAGCAAGTATGGCGGCATACGCAGCGATGAAGCCGGCGACGAAGCCAGGGTTGGAGGAAAACCTGGAGCCCATTCACAAGATCCGTATCACCCTTTCCTCCAAGAACGTCAAGAATCTCGAGAAAGGTCTCTTGCTCCCTTGCCTCACTCCTTAAGAAGATATATCTGTCGTTCATCATGTCCTGTGCTTTAGCAATCATTTTTCGATAAGTGAGTAGTTTTATTAGCTGATTGATTATGAGAGCATATGCAGTCCTTAAATTTGAGCAAAAAGCTTCATTCGGTACGAACTATGAAGTGCTCCAATGGACAAATCCAAATTGAACGAAATTTGACTAAATGCTTCCTTAATGGCATAGTTGTAAATGGTGAACAGCAAAACAAGCCTTCCAAACTTTTGAGTAAAAAATTGGGTATTCTTTGATTGATGAAAATTTGTGTAAAACTCAATCTGGTATGAGTTTGAGTCAAGGACTGGATAAGTTTAGAGGTTTTTACTCGGAATTTGGTTTTGAGTCAATTAAAAGAGTGAGGGCTGGAGATGCCCTGAATCTGATAAAGTATTTCCTGTTCGTTTTTTCTTTCTTCAGTTAAATTGGATAGATGTGGTGTGGGAGGTTGGATGTAGTTTGCTCTTCTGCTTACAAGTTCGATTTCCGATTATTCTGCCCCTCATGTTTTCTTCTACTAGTCTCTGTTGTTGAGCTGAAAAGTGGGACCATAAGTCATGGACTCGTAGGTTGCAGAAATGACTTGGACACTTGCACTTGGTGACCTTTATGTGAGCATGAATATCGAAAGTTTGATGCAAAAGTTTCTATGCTTGCTCTTTAAGTTAGCAGCTATGTGTCGGAGAATATTGTTTGGGAAATTATTTTGTGGAGCTTTGAAGGGTTGTAGTTTGGGAGGAAGCTCTTTTCCCCAACCAACACACTCAGACCCACATACCCTCTGTGCACTTGAGCTGGGGATCTTTTATTCGTCTTTTTAGCACAAGCTTTCAGCTTAACGCCTCATTGACGATTAGCTGAGATTTGAGCTGAACAGTGGGATTATAACTTTTAGGCTCCAGAAATTATTTGAACACTTGCAATTGCACGTCTTTTATGTAGATTCCATATATGATTCCAGATGGAACAATCGACATAAATATCCAAATTTTGATGCAAGCTTGGTAGGCCTAGCTTTTGAAGTTAGCAGTAGCAGCATGTCAGAGAATAAAGTTTGGGAAATTATTTTTGTTGAGTTTGGACAGGTTCGAGTTCCGGGGGAAGTTTTTCTTCCCCCTACTTGAACTGTAGATTTGTAATCTGTCTTTTAGATCGTGCTTTCAACTTAAGGCATCTTTGATATTTAGCACCTGTATGTATTGTTGATGTCTCATACCTTGTTTTTGTTTTGATAACAGTGTGTGCGGATTTGGTTCGTGGTGCCAAGGACAAGAGGCTGAGGGTGAAGGGACCTGTGAGAATGCCCACTAAGGTTCTTCACATCACTACTAGGAAGTCCCCTTGTGGTGAAGGTATTGTTTTATTGAATCTGATTAATTAGAGGGTTCTGTATTGATTCATAATTCCATTTTATGCTCGAGGTCATTATGCTTGGCAAGATGGTGAAAATGCAGCAGCAACATTTTTCTTGTAGTTGTGAATTTGTGTATT
Organism: Vaccinium vitis-idaea; assembly: GCA_963854785.1. Lineage (NCBI taxonomy): Eukaryota > Viridiplantae > Streptophyta > Magnoliopsida > Ericales > Ericaceae > Vaccinium > Vaccinium vitis-idaea. The sequence continues at coordinate 37,923,794 of OY978224.1, read as the reverse complement.
GCTTTTCTTACAACTTTCAGCATGCCTTTGTTCAGTTTAGCATTAGCAAATATAGTAAAGCAGTAAAGGTTCTTTATGTTTCATGTGGTGCACATCATGATCTGCTAGGACTTGTATGGGTCATCTTTGTTTTATCTGTGCCGTCTAATAAGGTTTTCAAGCTGGTAACCTGCTCTTTTCACAATTTTATTTTTGTTTGAAAACCTTACCAGCTTAAGGTCGTCTCAAATGCATGCATCTTTTCATTTTTAGAAGCTGAATGTTCTGTATTTGATTTCGTTCTTGCTGATTCCACCCTGTTACTGGAAAATTTAGCTATTTGAACCGAGTCCTTATATAAATGTGGGAAATTAGTAATCTAGTAGCGCCTTGTTAAACTTTGTAGTCTGTGACTGTTACTTATTGTCATCTCAGAGCAGCTGCACATACCCAGATGTGAATTCAGGTGCCATTGGAATTTTCCTTGTGGCATAATTATTGGGAATGAGTGGCGGTTCCTAAGAGTCTTTTATTTTGTATTACCAAGTGGTTCTGTTCTCTCATTTCTGACTTTAACATTGTTTCCACAGGAACAAACACCTGGGACAGATTTGAGCTCCGTGTCCACAAGCGAGTGATTGACCTCTTTAGCTCCCCCGATGTGGTTAAGCAGATCACCTCCATCACTATTGAACCTGGTGTTGAGGTTGAGGTTACAATTGCAGATTCTTAAATGAGCGTATTACAGTCCCGGTTATATTTAATCGTCCTTCCTTTTTTGTTTTGGTGTCCAACATGGGATCAAGCTTTGTAGTAGAACTTACGTTTGATTGTTGTTTTGCAATACAATTTTGAAGCTAGGAGGACAAGTTTGATGCGAGGATATACATTTTATTATGTTCTATTTTCAAGAATTCTAAATGCATGCTTTTGTTTTCAATTACGCGGATGGGTGAAAGCTCTGAAGTGCCGGCTTTTTATATTTTTAGGCATGTGTGAACACTCTCAATTGGGTTAGAGTGTAATCGTCTTTAATTCTTTTAAACGGAGTGATGCAGCATGTCAAAATGACCATCATCAATCGTAAATTTGCTTCATTACAGATTGAGCGAGGCAAATCGGTCCTCTTCGATTATTTGCCTAAAACCATGACCGTATAGCCACTGGTGGTGTCTTATGTTTTTTGTTTTTTGAACATGTATGTATTCTTATATTTTTCTTTTGACCATGTGTATCTTCTAATCTTTATCGATACAAATAGGTGAAAAGGGGAAATTGAATATACGGAAAAATAAAATTGTTAAATAGGTGAGATCAAAATTTGTATCTCATAGTTCATCTAATTTCTTGGGCATAGGTGAGTTCAAAATTTGCAACACATCCTCTCTCTCTCTCTCTCTCTCTCTCTCTCTCTCTCTCTCTCACTCAGTGGTTTGTATTTAGAAAACAGATTCGAAAATATTATGGAGTGAAGTACTAGATTAACTTGTACTTCATGCAATGAGGGGTTCAGAACAAATAATTAGAATGAAAAACATCGGAAGCTCGTTTAAGAGAGCAATGGTTAACAAAATAAAATTTTAAGTGATGCATTATTAGTTTCGTTCAATATCTCAAGCTGAATAATGCATCTCTTAAGTTACTAGAACATATAGAGGAGCAAATTAATGAATGAAGCTAATTGAATATGGTATGACTTAACATCTTTTAGTTGAAAATCTTATGAGAACGCTTGCCCTTAAATGGAGCCACATGATATTCATTCAAACTGTCTTGGGGTTTAGTCACACAATGGATGCCTATATGAGCAACAATAGCAACAAAATTGCACTAATATTTGACTGATCATTTAGGGTCCAGCAACAATGTAATGCCTTTGAAACATTAGTACAGAATTTCAACACAACTTTGTGGAAAGTGGACATGTCCTCGGAAGGACCCTTTGAAACATTAGTAGGGTTATACTCATGAAATTTTGATGGTGAAAATCTGAAGGCGATGAAAAACTCTGATCGACAAGCTAGCTCTCGATCTCCACCCTTTTCCATCTATTGATGACTTGAGCCTATTTCTTAGGGCGCTTAAAGAGAAAAAACCAACTTATGGAATCTCAAATATAGCTCGCGAAAGCAACTTTTGTTTCCTTACGCGATTAGTAGGACATGGAGAAACTACCTACTTGATTTCTTTCTTCCGTTGTTGACCCATGATCAATGGCTAGACCATACTCTTGCCTTTAGGCCCGTCCGCTACCAACCTCTTAATGTCAGGATATCTGGGGTTGCCGTTGGTTTATGGGTAGTTTTCAAGTTTACAATGATTTTGGAAGCCTGAGTTTCCTTCCACATCGCGATTCATTAATCATTCATGTGACTAGTGTTCTATTGGTGATTACTTGTTTCTAAGTGGTCCAAATCTTAGCTTCATCATCGCAGAAAAACTTCAAAATGGATCGTAAATGATGTCTTAGTGTGGGTGTGGGAAGAGTACCTGAGGACCTGAGGTGTCCCTCTGAGAATACGGCGGGCGCTACAAAGGCTAGAGACCACTGGACGTGAAGGAGGAGAGAGCTTGGGGCAACCTCTGAGAGAGAGAGAGAGAGAGTGGAGTAGCAGGAGAGAGCAATGAACGAGAGAGCAAGTGTAGTAGGTAGGTATTGAATGTATTGTCTTGAATGCTCCGTTAACTCCTCTTTATATAGGAGCCTTGGAGGAGAATTAAGCGTGCTTCTCCTCATTAATGCACAGTAGGGTAGAGTTTCTCTTTGAGTGTTAGGGCCATAACTGGAGTTCTGCATCATTGGACTCTCGGAGATAGTTGGGTGATATATGGATATGCCTGTATCATGGCCAAATGGTACATATGATACAGGCTCCCACGTATCAACATGACAGTTGGGATATTGCAGAGATCTTCTACCAGATGTCGGTGACGAAGGTGAGCTCCTCTCTCTTTATGACCGGTCATGGAGCTCATTGCAAGGAGGTGAGTCTTGGCAATCTCTTTACTCTAGCCTCCAAACCACGTACCTCCTTAGATCACAAGCAGGTATCGGGCACTGCTCCCAACCTAGGGTCTTGTATAGAGTCGCGAGACTTGTGAGGTCCTAATTAACTGTATGGATGATAGGAGATGCCATGGAGAAGGTGCCTGAGAGGGGCACCTCAGAGGAAGTGCCATGGAGGATGTGCCTCGGAGGAGGCACCATGGAGTAGGCATCACGGAGGAGGTGCATTCCTAATACCCACACTTAGATTTTTCTGCAATGGAACTCAATCCTGCTATATTATGTTTCAATCGAAAAGAAGTCCCAGGATACACCACCGTCCTCTGCCATCCAACCCCATAATTTCACATTTAACATCATCAGGTAATTAGACACCTTCCTCTAAAGAATTAAAAGGACACCCCAGCAAAGGTACGGAAAATGGAGAACTGTTTTTTTTTTAATCCGATAATGGAAAACTGTTCAATTGTACATATTCATTTGTAACAGAAGCTTAGTCGTACAACCCAGAAACGTCGTTTACCTTCAAAAAGATCATTGCTGATTCTTCAGTTTTTCATTTTGCAGGTACTTGAGCACTCCATAAGTGACAGTTCCGGCAATGAACAAGAATACTGTTGGAGTAAAGACCGGGTATAGATACTTGACCAAGAATTTGTCCCACTCTTCTGGTAGAAAGCCTGAGAATTTAAAAAGCTGAAATGTTAGTCTTGAACTGAGATAAGCAATCGCCAATTAGATAGGAAAAGTAACCATTCTTAGTACAAATTATGTTTCCAATCTTGCATCCAGTCATTGTTAAGATAAACCGGAGACTAAGGGGACTACAGGCAACCACATTACCAACTCTTCAACACAGAAAAATATATGGAAACTTCAAGGCACAATTAGCAGTATTTAAGAGCATCTGCTTCCAAGAACTTTCGCGTAGATATTACATGCTCAAGCAGTATATTCTCACAAATTTCAAAATAAGACGACACTTCTTGAGAATGAGGCAGGTGTTCTTTATACTGCTTACGAGCTATCCTATAAATGGGTCTGCATTTGTTCATCAGTTCCAAGTACATTTTTATAGTGTGTAATAGTTGGAGTCTCTGTCCTGTAATTAGCAAATAAAAGTTTGCAAAACCAACACCAAATTTTCAGAGGAAGAAACATATTAACTATCAAAATATCAACTTCAAGCTACATTGAACAAGATTAAGCTGTTTAAACATCAAGTGATGCACTATTCAAAAGTTCCTCAAACCACCTGGGTATCGTTGGCAATAACTCATCCAACCTGTTAAGTGTTAATATAAAAAACCTGGTTCAAACAGTTTTTCACGATCACCAGAAATGTACTAGGTATTCAGTTTATTTGGATAAAGTGATTCTCAAGCATGACTAGTTTAGTAAATACTTGTCCAGTTCGTTTTAGACGAACAAAGATTCTGTCTGGAAAAAGAAACTTCTATTTGTAGCTATTACCTAGACTCCACAAGTTAGGCAAAAGTTTCTGGCATGATTCCATCCAAATGACCTTTTTAACTTGTACTCCCAGAACATACACATCCTTTACCTAACACACATCCTCCTCCTCCTCTTCGTTGCCAAGGGTGATCGGAAAGTATTAAAGGTAAAAATTGGGGACGGGAAACTATACTCTACTTAAATGTGGGTGTGTTGGTGTATAGACATAGAGCATGTTGGTTAATAAAATTTTCAAAACTACAAATTTTTGGTTAATTTCCCCGTTGGTTACTCTGGTTTAAATCAAGGTTAAGGAATTATGTCATTCGAAAAAAATGACCACTTTCTCAATTGATTTGGCAGGATTTATGGCCAACAACAACTGGAAAATGATGATTCGGGTAAATTCACCTAGTTTTTACAAAACAAGACGATTATGCTGTAATTACCCTATCCCAGCAAATTAGAGTTCTTAAATGATAAGGAACATTTGAGGAGGCAATTACCAACCCAAATGATACGAGTAGGCGAATATATACCTGATGCGGCTAAAGCAATACCCTCAATCAGAATAACAGAACCAAGCCCCAACCAAGCCAGAACGAAAGCATTTTCACCCGCACTAGTCTGCTCCTCGGCCTGAACCGCTTCTTTCGGCTTAACAAACCCAGGTTTTTCGACCGGCGTTCGTCGAATAACCGAGGCCCTCTCTCTCCCTCGTCTCTGTTTCTTCTTCGAACCTACTTGGTTCGCTTTCGAGCCAAACCCTAGGGGGGTCGAGGTGGGTGTTTTGGGAGGTGGGTTTGGAGCGGGTGTGGGGCCATCGATTGGTTGAGTGGCGGTGGTGGGTTTTGGAGGTTCTGTGGAGGAGGATTGGGATTTGATGATGAATTGGTGCGTGGGTTTAGTGGTGGGGAAGTGGAGGAGAGGAGAGTGGAGATGGAAATGGGGTTCTTTGGGAAGAAGAGAGGATGAGGTGTGGAATATTAGCGCCATTTTTTTCAGTTTAGTTGGTTAAGGCTGCCCCTCCTCACTTAATAACTGCAGAGACAATTCTTTAGAACAATCCAAGATTTTGTGTTGTGAGTTTTTAGGTTTGAACTTTGAACCTATGTCAAGTATTTGCGGTAGAACTCTATGCTCTCGTTCTCATGAATTTTAGTAGTTTGAGATCTTTTTGAAGGACGCTATCATAGTTACGCTTCTGCTTTTGCTCACGCTCACGCAGACACATTATGTGACTGAAGTTTGAACTCATCTAATAACACGAAAAACTATTCATATCTTGTTTTTGATAAGATACAAACTCTGTTATGTAAAGTACACATGTGGAATTGGGTTAGACTTGATGAAGATCCTTGAAATAGTTAAGTTTCATTCTTCTGAAATTTACACTTTTTTTTCTAGTAAGCGGGTGTCCTAGTTAGCTGACGCGTGCTACCAAAGTCTTATTGTAGTTAGCTGACGCGTGCTACCAAAGTCTTATTGTTGACGACCTGGAAATTTTATGAAACATACACGTAATGTCTATGATTTCCTAGCATCTGGAGAGGGTTTTCATTAACAGTAACACAACGAAGTTAGAGCAATTCATGGCAATGAACATTTACATTTGATTGTGTAAGCTCCATAAGCCGCGCTCCTTTTTTGGTTGGCACATTCATGACCAAAATACACATTTCCGTGTATTCCCTTTTATCGAGTTGTATTCAAATTATTTTATTTTTTAGAGTGTCTGTATTAGGATGTGGAAAGGAATCTCACACTTTGTATTTTTTTTAGTTTTCCATTTGATGCGGTAGTTGTTAGTCAAGCCTCTTGACGGTGGGAGATATCGCTCGAAGCAACATGGGACTTCATTGATTTAGATTTAAAGCAGAATCACTTTTGCTCAAGCAAAAGAGTTTTTGCTCGAGCAAAACAGGTGACTCATAAGGAAACGGCCACAGCAGATTTTTGCCCCTTATTGCTCTATATATATGACATCTTTTGGACGAAAATGATTGATTGCTGCCGTATAGAACCCTAGCATATATTGTTTCATCATCCATCTCTTTCGGCGGCTAGGGTTTTGTGCACCTCGAAGAAAACACAAAGATCTCATGATTCTTTAACTCAAGTAGTAATCTTCGAGGGGTTTTCTCGCATCAACAACATCTTTCTCTCAGCAAAGCTCTTTCGTGGAGTTCGAAAGGCAATCGGTTGGAAGGCTTGAGGATTCAAGATTCGGCAATCATGCAGAGGTGTGATTAACGTGGATTCGGCTAGTAGGTCTTAGGCTTCGTGGTGAGGATACACGAACACTGAGTAAGATCTCTTGTATTCACACATGGTTTTAGTGCATGATTCCTTCCCGTGGTTTTTTCCCGTTTTTGGGTTTTCCCCCGTAAATCTTTGTGTCGTGCGTGATTGATTATTTTTCTAGTTATTGCGATTGATTGTTTTCCATTATTCAAGTTAATTTAATTCCGTGACTCGATTAAGGAATTTCAGATTGTGATGCCCAACTCGCGGTGATTCCAGTGGCTCGATCCTAATCTACAATATCAGCGTGGATAATATCTGTCATCGTGCAATGTAAACTAGTGACCGGGTGTGAATGTCATGTAATTGTCCTTCTGGATCGCTCAAAACATGGCATGTGAACAAAGCACTAATTTCGGGTTAAACCTACAAAACAATCACGCGGAACGAAAACAAACATTTCAATCATCTTTTGAAAACTCGCCAAAAGTATGAAATTTCAGTAGAACAAGTGGAATGCAACTAATTAAAAGTGAAGGTAAACCGAAGAATCTAGGGTCTTCAAATTTCAATACTTAAATGCGTCCAAGAAAAGACCCAAGGAAAGTCCAGCCTTCCAATAATTAAACAAAGTAACAAGGCTCCTAAAGTTGCTGAGCAAAGGAAAAGAAGCTTTGTACATAAGAGCACCAATTCCCTCAACCACAATCACAGCCAAACCAGCCGACAGTATATCCCAATCACCAGTTTGTCCTATGACAGTGGAAAAGGCTGTAGCACAATAAAACCCGGCTAAGAAAAACAGCATTTTCATGAAAAATCCACTCCTGAGCTTCTGGATCCTCGCGTACAACTTGACTTGAAGAGTTTGAATAGCTCTAGCTAGCCGAGTGCTTCCACCGTTGCCATTCGCACGAGGAGAATTCAATCCACTGGTGTCCATGGTGGCCTTGATTGACCAACTTATCCTCCTAAACTGCTCGAAAGATTTCTTCAAGTTAGTTTGGATATTACTTAAAAAACATTGAGGATTGTGCAACGATAAGGAGAAAATAACTAACTTAAAAAACTGAAGCTGATGAGCTCTACTTTTAGGGTTGTAACGATATAATATGAATACAGAAGTAACGGCTTTGCAGAAGAAAAATCCAGGCAAGAGATGACTATTTAACATAAGTACACAATCAGTTCCATTAACTGTGGACATTTATGAAGTCATTACATGTGATATTTACTTAATTGAGATTTTTTCTTCTAACAATTGGATTACCTGCCATTTACGGCTTGATTAAGGAAACAATAATACTTTGGCAACCACATTTGGAAACCACATTTTGGGTACCATGGGATGTGTCACCACATATGTCATGCAATGGAGCACATTCTACCAATGCAATGGTGACACATCTCATGATACTCAAAATGTAGTACCCAAATGAGGTCACCGTTGCATCGCTACAAACATAAAAAAAAAAAACCGAAGACCCTTGAACATCACCAGTTTACACAAACATTAAATACATGCTCCAGTATACAATAGTTTGCAGAAACCAAAGTAAAGACAGCCCACTCTGATTCCAATTTTGTTCTCACTCACGTAATAAGAGTGAATATTACCCTCACTTTTATTGGTCTTTTCTAACCTGTAGGTCCCTCCAAGTTTAACCATGATTACCATTAAAAGCCAAAAAATATGACAGTGATATGAGATATTCCATATTTCCTGCAAAGCAAGGAGTGAAATCGAGTGGGAGTCTCCGACTTTGCCGTCACGGACATCTGAAGATAGTTTGTCTATTTAGGGCCATATGATACAGAATAACTAAAGAAGCATTAGTTTAGTGTTCTTTTCCTTTCTCATTCTACTTTTTGTTCTTCTGTTTTACAACGAAACAATAGACAAAAGCTCATTAAAAAAGATTCCCTTTAAAGTTCAACGTGGCATAGTACAAGAAAGACTAGTTAGAAAGGGCCAATAAAAGTGAGGGTAATGTCCACCCTCATTTGGTGACGGTGAACAAAATTGGACTCGCCCACTCCTCAGTCCTCACCCGCTTAATGTAACTCAATTTGAAGTGGTATGAGAGCAATGGATCTCCGTCATGGAATTTGAGCTTCCATTCAATTCAAGGTTTGAAGCCAACTCTTATTCCAATGAGAGTAATGTTATGTGACCACATTTTGTACCATCTGATATGGTTTTATGTGGTACCCTACAATGGTCCACATCTGTTGTTGGGATTGAGGAACAACCATTATGTGGAAACTATCAAACGATGAGGCAGCATAGAGACACCGGCGATAACCAAATGTGCTACATTAGCTATCAGGACATCAACCACTATGTAATCCTATCATAACTTCCCAACATGTTCTAACTCTTAAGAATCAAGATTCAAGGTTCATGTAAAGATGCTACTTGGTAGAAGAGTGCTAGCACAAAATTGGAAAAAAGAGTCTCTTTTGTAAATGCTGTCAAAAAGTCTCTTGAGGCTGCAAAACCTTAATTAAATTTTAGGACTTACTTACACATGCTGATTGATGAACTGTGAGTCGCTCTAGCGAAACATAACTGGGGGAAAACTCTCCAACGAAAGGCAAAAGCAGTCTCATGTGGGCAAATAACACCTAAGAATTTTGATTGATTCCTGCATGACAGAAGAGAAGTACGTCGACTATTTTGGTATCTTAGTGAAGATGGAAGCTTTCCGGACATTACCGCATCAGAGCCTGCAGTTGAGAACTAACTACGATAAGGAGAGAGATATGAACCACTAAATGGCTAAACCACACTCCACAAAGAAAATTCCCGAGAACAACAATGAAAGAAAAAGTAACAAGTGACAAAAATACCAAAACCAAAACTGACAATTGGAAAAAAAAAAAAAAAATGAAAACTTCAATTCAGACCTATTTAGAAAGGGCAGACGCCGCATAAACCGTATCAAATGAGTATGTAATTGAAGCCAGCTGTTAAGAAGCAACACAATTACACAACTAACAAACCCCTGCTTCCACTACAGAGAGGCGATGGCACTATGAAGATTTCCTTCCGGGGTAAATTACATAAACTTATAGGCCGAAAGTGGCTCATGTCTTCAACTCAGACGTACTTAAGAGAGGACGGACGATGCATAAACTCTGTCAGATGAGTATGCAATTCAAGCCAGCTGTTAAGAAGCAACACAACTAACAATAATATCATAGAGATTGTTTTCCCCAACTAAGAGCTCTTAGCCTGCACTTACAGTTGTGCATAAGATTCACATAAATGTTCCATGATTAACCACAGCTAAACCGAACGGGTTGTTCCATCAACGACGCGGCTTGTGCCACTTGCAAAATTATAAAAAATTATACTCATGTTAGACTTATTCAACGCGCCTCACAAGTCACAAGTAAAGTTGTCAACACCAGCCTCAAAGCTTTTTCCTTACTCTTCATTGGTGACAAAAAGAAGCCAAGTTTTGAATCTTTTGCAGCATTCAATAGAAACCATTTTTACCCGATTTTGGCTAAAAGTTTGACAGAATCCATTAAGCAATAAAAGAGGAAGAACTTTGAATGGACTATTGTACCTAACATAATAGAGAACAGCAATATGACCACAAGCAGTAACATTGGCATGCGAAGGTTAAGTTCAATCAGACTCAAGCTCGATCATGTCAACAACTATAAACAAACACACAAAAAATTTCCCATATGAGCACACAAAATTAGGACCTACCACACCTGCAATAACTATACATACACCATATACACATAACAATGAAGCATTTTCAAGGAATCAGAGAGAATTAGCTTACAGAAGCGAATTAGGGTTTCGATTTTCGATCGGCCAAAGCTTGTGTTTTCTCTCCCTCTCGCTCTCTCTGGTTTGGGCGAAGTAGTAGTAAGGGCGTGTTTGGAACACGTTATAAAGAATTTTTTTTTTTTGTGAAAACTGTCATCTCTACCACACGTCCCGTTATGCCCATGTTTTCCCCCTTTTCCTATCGGTAATCCTACCGGTACAGAAACTTTTGTACAGAAAATGTACAAATCGCTCTTGGGGACCCACTTTTGGGTCCCACACGAGTGATCCGAACCGTTCATTATTCTTAGAATATTTTTCCGAGGGGCTCCACAAAATTTCAGCTCAATCGGACGGTTAGAAGTGCTTGAACCAAAATCACACCGTTTGAAAGAAAAATGTTCTAAGAATAATGAACGGTTCGGATCACTCGTGTGGGACCCAAAAGTGGATCCCCGAGAGCGATTTGTACATTTTCTGTACAAAAGTTTCTGTACCAGTAGCAGGATCCTTTTCCTATCCTAATTTATATTGTATGTTAAGGGTAAATTTAACAATACATAGTTTCCTGCAAATTCATTCCAAAACTTTTCTTTTTAATCTAACTTTTTTTTTTTTGTCATTCGGCATTCCTAATCTATTACAAGGGGGAATTGGACTCGATCCCAAGCTGCAGTATAAAACATCCAAAAGTTCTACCGCATAAGCTAGCCACCACACAAAAAAAGACTACAAACGAGCTCAGCCAAATTTAACATGTTCATATTTGTTGTTGGTTTTTAGCGAATTCATACTTGAATTCAATTCCAACGAAAATTTTACGAGCCGGTTTGGCTTAAATTTGAGTCAAACTCAACTTTATTCATAATTCATGAACCTTAACAAGCCGCCAAATATCCTACATCTATGGTTGACGTATTGGTCTAGGCTGCATATAGATTTGTTTATTATGGAGAGCAGGCTTTGCGGTGGATACAAAGATTCCATTTGGAGTGAATTTTTGGAAAAACCCAATCTCATTTTATCTTGAGTATATACTCAAAGGCAAAAGGCAATGGTAATTCACACATGCACCTTAGAAATAAGTAATTCTAAAAAAATATATAATTATATTTTTATCCTAGTTAGCAAACTTAATCGAGTCGAATAATTTCAGATTCAGATTTGACTCATTTATTAATCGAGCTTAAAATTGAGGCTCAAATTCGTTTATCTTAATTTGTGAATCAAACTCGAACGAGTCCTTTCACAGCCAAAAATAGTTCCCGAATGACCCGATTCATTTGCAATCCTTGTTGGGTTCTAGGAATGAAAATCGGTCGGTTCGATTCGGTTTTTGGGGTGTTCGGGACCGAACTAATCGGTTCGGAGTGATTTAGTTGGGAACCGATCCCGACAAAAAAAAACAATGGACCAATCGGTTCAGGGTAGTTCGGTCCGATCGTTTTTTTTTTTTTTCTGGTTTTTTCAGTCCGGCGTTAAGATTGAGATGGACGACTAGGATTTGTTATTTTTTGGGGAGTCAAGATCGGTTCTTTATGAACTACCAAGGAAACCTTTGTTTTATCAGTTGTTTTACTCCTATTTGGAAAACAATTGTATTATATGCTTAAAATAATACAAGTTGTGTTGCTTTTTACAATTAAAGTATGTATTTTATTAGAGTTGTATGGAATTATTTATAAAATAGGGGTGGTTTTCGGTCCAAATGTGGTGGTTTCGGGGTAATTCGGTCCAAATCGGCATGATTCTAGGGTATTTCAGTTCGGTTCGGTCTGACAAAAATTCCGGGAAACCGAAACCAAACCAATATGTATTTCAGTTTTTTTGGTTTTTTTCCAAACTGAGCCGACCGAACACCGATCCGAATTTTCTGTTTTTTGGTTGGTTCGGGTCCCCTTGGTTTTTTTCCCACCCCTCTTGGATTCCACATTTGCTGCAATAGGGCCGGGTTAGATTGAGTTAAGTTCTAATCCAGCCCATCTTGAGTTGCAGTAAGACTAGCCCAGGCATGAGCATAATGATAAGGGCCAAGGTTTGGCCCATGTATATACCCGATTCATCTTCAGCTAAGTAACAACCAAGCCCAAGGGCCGTGGTGTTCCCACTATATTCTTAGTGATTATTCACTACGACCTTGTTCTCCAATAGATTTTAGGTAGATTTTATGAAAATCTCATAAAATGAGCATTTTATGAAGATGTGATAAAATGAAGTTGTTTTCCCAATTGATAAAATGTAGTAGTTTTCCTATAGATTTTAGGAGGATTTTATGAAAATCTCATAAAATGACTTTTACATTTTATGTGTTGAGATTGGAGTGTCATAAAATGTGAGATTTTATGTACCTAAAATCTATTGGAGAACAAGGCCTACGTCTTCTTCACCGGACATTCGTACGAAAGCTACGCACTTGGTGGTAGAACTCTTACGAATATTTGGCGGAGAAACCCTCCGAAATACCACGAAACAGTGCTCCAAGAACAAGTATTCCTAGCATCCAATGTTCCAAGTTTAAAAAACCGATTGTACTGATCAATTTTCTACTCAAAACTGCTTTTGCTTTCAGTTATCCAATGCCCTTTAATTACTAATATTATGATTTTATGTAGTACATACATCCATGATTATCATGACAACTACAAACAGGTAGTAGATATATAATTCAAATAAAGCATCTTATATTAATATTGTTGGTGGATATGACTGCACTGCGACGGATGTTAATACGCTTCTTAATAAAGTTTCATCTCTCTTTTTCTTTTCTTACGTGATACTGATAACTGCTAACGCACAATCACAAAAGATATTATACATAATTACTTAAGTTGAACATTAAACTGAGATGTCTTACACAAATTGTCACAACTAAACATATACTCCTATAATAATACAAATTGTCATAATTAAACGTATATAATAAGCTACACACACGAGCAGTGAAAATAAATAGAGAGCTATTATGTAAGCTAAGAACAGAAGTTGAACCTTGAACCAGCTCTTGAATTTTGCTAATTGTGAATACTTTGGGCTACGATGATTAAGAATGCTTTGAATGAATCGAGCTGTTCGCAAATTACGTACTTGAGGCACGACTTGTTTGAATTCAATTTGTTAAAAATCAGCTTGAGTTTGATTAATTTTGAAGAATAGTTGAGCTATCCACTCAATGGATTTCTATATAAAGATTATAGTACGACTAGGGCTGTAAATGAATTGAGTCGTTCGTGAACTGTTCGAGGTTTGACTCGGTAAATCCTCGTTTGAGTTCGATTTGGGTATTAAACGAACCGAACCTAAGCCTCAATTTTAGGCTCATTTAATAAATGAGCCGAACTTGAACTTACTAGTCTTCGGCTCGATTAGGCTCACGAACTTGGAGTATATATGCATATTTCAAAAGAATTTCATATATAACCTTGAATATGTATAAACTTTTAGATATACATAATGAAAATTTCATAACTTGTACTTGTATTAGCTGTAAAAAGTACAATAAACTTAAATTTAATTATGGTTTTTTATGATTTTGTAAATATATGAACTTATTTATGTTCAAAACAAAAAATTTATTAGACGTTTTAGACATTTATGAGAGCAAAAATATTTAAATTTTTTGACTCGTTAAGGCTTTGAACAAGTTCGAGTTCGACTCAAACTTAGGCAAGCTCGGCTCGAGTTGGGCTCGTCAAGGCTCGAGTTTAGCTCGTTAAAATTTCATTGAGCTCGAGCTCGGCTCGGCTCGAGTTCATTTAAAAACTTAATGAACGAATTTGGACATTCTAAAACTATGCTCGATTCGGCTCGTTTGTAGCCCTAAGTACGACAATGCAAGAGGAGCCACGTGGTATTGAAACAAAGCCCTACTCCCATCAATGTCTGATTTGTTCAATTATTGATGAGACTATTTGTATTAAGTAGTAGTATTCAATTATTGATGCGACTAATTGTCTAATACTCCCAAAATCTTGTTTTTGGAAAGAAAGAAAATGCATTTACACTCTATTTTCTTTTTGTAACACTATTTTATTGTCTTTTGTATGTTCAATTACAAAAATATCAATGTTCATTGTTCACCAAGCGTTTACTCATATGAAAGAGAAACGGGGCTGTGGGAAAATGGATGGAGGACCTATTATGTGGGGACATGGCCAAGGAAACCAGGAGGGAGGATTTAGGGGAAATTCTCCAAATTTGCTGGGCAATTTGGAAAGTTAGGAATAGCTTTGTCTTCCATGGTAAACCTCTTAGACCTGAGGAGGTGAATGAGGATGCATTTCGGGCTAATAAAGATTATCTTCTTGCTGTTTGCTCGGGTTCTAATAACAGTTTCTCAAGACAAGTTGGGGCATTGAAGTGGGTTCCCCCAACAAACTCTTGTATTAAGATCAATTCGGATGGAGCCTTTAATTCCTCCCGCGGCTTTGCTGCCTTTGGCGTTATCGCTAGAGATAGTGGTGGATTGGTTCAATGGTGGAGGTCTGGAAAGGTGAGAGTCACATCTGCTAGTGCAATTGAGGCTTGGGCACTCCGGATAGCATGTATTAAGGCGTTGGAATGGGATATTGATGAAGCCATCTTTGAATCAGATTGCAAAAGCTTGATTAATTTGATCAAAGATCCATCGCAGGATTGCCCTTGGGAGATCGCAGCCATAGTGGAAGACATCAGAACATGGGCATCAAGGCGGCAATGAACTTTTAGCTGGGGCAAGAGAGAGTGTAATACTGCGGCACACTGGATAGCTACTAATTGTCGAGATAGGAATCCTTTACTTCATACGGGTTGTCTTCCACCCATGTTAGAGTCTATTTTGTCCAAGGATTTGTGTTAAGTTTCTGGCAATATATCTTGACATTTTCAACAAAAAAAAAAAAAATACAAAAATATCAATGTTCATTGTTCACCAAGCGTTTACTCATATGAAAGAGAAATTCAATAAATTAACAACAGTGAAATCAAAAGCAAAAAAGCAAAAAAAAAAAAAAGTGTCATTTGGAAAAGCAGTGTGAAATGTGAATTATTTGCCCTTTTGGTAATCTACCAAGAAACTGATGTCGACCATTTTTTTTTTTTTTTTTTTTAAACGCTGGTTGGCTTATTGCCAGTTCATTTGCAATTCCACTAATTCACTCTATGGTCCGGTCACATCGATGTTTACCAGTTTATTTGTGAACTAATTATTTTTTACGATCTAACCCTAAAAACCGTAACATTATTAATTGCGCATAGAACAAACTAACAAATGAACTGAAGAAACTCTTAGAGCTATGTCGGCCACTCTCAAAAGCTGTGACTCTGGTCGGTATTTGCTGTTATACCGGTGTGAAGACGTCAAAGTCTTACCAAAATTAAAAATGTGGACCATGAGCAGAGTATCTCCAAATTATTAATGTTGACAAGGACTATGAATATAACTTCCTCCTAAGATTATGGCTTGATTAGTGCAAGTCTTTTTCTTTTGTACCATTTGCCAAACCCAAGTTTTTATTTTGTAACTAAATGTTTCCCGATAAACCCGACTAATATCTCCGCTTTCTCTCACAACTCCTTTCATGCTTTTGCGTAAGGTGAAGTGACCTCGAGGACAAATTTTTGTCAGGAATCGACACTATAACCTTGTGATGGTAATCACAGCCAAAGCAAATTAATTAACTATTGTGACAATCCGATGTGAAAACCCAAGAGTACGTACCCGGCGCACGTTAGAATAAATCGAATCATGGGCCCCCAAAAGCATATGGGATATGCATCAATTTTTGTCTATAAAATCCGCTCATATCTATCCTTTCCACATCAACCATAAGTCCCATTCCACTTCATGCTTTTCAGCTTCAGAAAAATGGCAACACCCAACTTCTCAATGTTCTCGTTGCTACCGCTACTCCTCTCCTTGTTGTACTTTTCCGGCACGGCCAACTCGGCCGCATCGGAAAACTTCATCAGGGCCTCGTGCAAGGCCACCGAATACCCGGCCGTGTGTGTCGAATCCCTCTCGGCCTACGCGAGTGCGATCCAAAAAAGCCGGCGCCAATTGGCTCTGACGGCCCTATCAGTGAGCCAGGCACGGGTCGAGTCCATGACGGGATTCGTGGCGAAACTAGCCAAATTCAAAGGGCTAAAGGCCAGAGAGTATGGAGCCATCAAGGACTGTATGGACGAGATGGGAGATAGCGTGGACCGGATTCGGAAATCGGTTCGGGAGCTTAATAACGCGAGTAAAAGCAAGGGGAAGGACTTTTTGTGGCACATGAGTAACGTTGAGACTTGGGTCAGTGCTGCCCTGACTGATGAAAACACTTGTATGGATGGGTTTTCGGGTCGGGCTCTGGACGGTAAAATTAAGAATTCCATTAGGGCACGGGTCACTAATGTTGCTCAAGTGACTAGTAATGCACTAGCTTTGGTCAATCAGTTTGCTGGCAAGAATTAGGCCATAAAATAAGTTTGAGTTACTAGAGTTTGATCTCAACTCTTTTTTGTGTGTTTTCTGTATATCTATATGTATGTATCTTTTATCTTTTAATGAAAGCAGTTTTGTTTGCTAAACTTGGTTTAGATTTTGTGATTCGGATTTAATTTTTGCAGCTGCAGCTTGCAACATGGGTAATCAAATTAATTGGCTTCTTTTAGTATTACGTTTAGTTGGAAAATGAGAGAATTAAAAGGAGATTGAGTAATGGGGTAAGGCATATCCTAGTAAACAGACGGTGACATATCAATAAATGTCGCTATTATTGTTATTGTTACGCCAGCCACTTAGGCTGTGAGGCTTTATCTGGGGATATGTTTTCTATTTACATCCCCGTCTCTTAGAAAGAGCCAAATGAAATGATCGTTGTTGTTTGTCCCGTGTTTCAAGGGAGTTATGAAGTCGACCTCGATTGACAGACTACAAAGACTTCATTTTGTTTGGTTTCTGATTATGTATATCCTGTAGTTTGTAAGATTGTTCGTCCGATCAAGGAAAACAGTAGCCGGAAAATAATTGTAGTAGTGAATCAAACAAGGTACATTTAGGAGGACAAAATTTCACCAAGTTTTGGGGTTAGATTTCCAGTTCGATTATCCCTAAGACATGGACCAAATAATTTTATGATATACGCAGCACAAAGGACTTAACATTTGGAAGGTAAATCTTAGTGAATTTCTGAACACCCTAATAAGATTAAAGAAAAGGAGATAAACAAGTGATCAATGTGGAAAGCGAATTAGGTCTTTTCTTTTTCTTTTGAAAACGAAAGCGAATTAGGTTGAGTGGAACATTGATTGTGGTAGGGCCTGTGGGGAGCTAGCAGAGTAAAAGGGCTTATCACTAAGAGGTCGAATATCACAACGAGACCGGTACCCTAGAATCTATTAGAAATTTGTTTGGTCGTTAATTTTACGGTTTCGAAATTAATTGAGATACACGTAAACTGACACGAATAACCGATTATTGGAAAAAGAGGAGTGGTGATGGTAAGTGTGAAAGCTGAAGCTTTAAGAGCAGACATGGAGGACCAAGTAGTCATATGCAGCAGCTACCGCATCTTTATGGCGACTCTCTGTAACCATGTGCATGGAAGAGTTGCTTTCTTGCTTCTAGATGAGAGAGAAATAAAAATGAATATAGTAAGAGGTGGGGGGGCCCATGCAAAATGAGATCACATTTTCATGTTTTCGAAAATCTTTGCAGCGTAAATATCGGGCAGTAAAATAGTACACGACAAACATGGGGGTCCTCAGTTTAAGGCTCTGACAGACTCGAGCAAGGGGCCATGCCCTTTTTTGTCTTATTGGAATAAAGATTGCGGACTTGTTACGTGGTGCTTTAAGACTCTTCTACATCATACGTTCTCGTGGAATTCACGTCAAAGTGTATGAACCAGCCTTGCTCTGTGGGAATTGAATAATTAAAGCTAGACCACATCATACCCGCTATCTTTTTCTGGCTTTGGATTCTTCTTTTTAGATTAGGTTCAAAAGCTACAGATAATGTTAACATGGGGAACAAATTACTTCTTGTCATTTTGCCAGTTTCAAGGGAGCACCCAATTGTCTTATGGTAGGCTTACCACATTATCTCAAGGTCTCAATTATGGGTACGGGGAGAGGGTATATATACGTGGTGCCCAACACTCCATCCGAGTCGTCTAAACTTGTTTTGGACGGTCCACCCTTATATCTGGACAATCCAAAATATGTTTGAACGTTTCGAATAAAATGCCGGGCACCACGTGTATATACCATCTCCTTGCCCAAAATTTTCTTCTTCCAATTTCCAAGTATGCATTAATCACTTGTAAAGGACAATGCCCAATAACCAACTTGAAGGACGAAATGCAGATTTGACTATTATTAGTTAGAAAACTTTTTCCTGGTTTGATGAGCTTAAATAAGACAATAAGATTTATCTAGTTGTACAAGCACCGGAATGTGTCATTAATAGTAAGAAACGATCGGTTTATAAATTACCAATGAATAATGACTCGTAATGCCACCATGATAGATTGGCTAGTACTAAAATTGTTGTAATTCGACTGTAAAATTTGCTGGCATGATATCTATTTAGGAAAGATGCACAAATATACACGGTTGAAACACGGTAAACTATGCGAGTAATTAGCCTTCTAAGCCACTATAAATTGTCATTGTGGCATCTGAAACCTCTCATCTCACTTTTCTCACAATCCTAATCATTATCTTCTCAATCATGGCTAGAACAACCCTCCCCTTGCTTGCCCTAATCCTCACCCTCTCCTACATTGTTGTCTCGGCCGACAACACGGCTGCTAAGTTGATGGCTCCTATGAATTTCATTAAGGCCTCGTGTGGTGCCACCACGTATTCTCAAGTCTGCATCCGATCTCTCTCAAAATACGCCACGAAAATCCATGAAAGCCCACTCCAATTGACCCAATCCGCATTGACGGTGACCCTGGCCCGGGTCGAGTCCACAAAGGCAAACATGTTGAAGCTGACCAATATCAAAGGCCTAAAGCCCATAGAGTATGGAGCCTTAAAGGATTGTTTGGATCAGGTAGAGGACAGCATGGACCGGCTCAGCCAATCGGTTCGTGAGCTTGAGAAGTTGGGCCAAGCCCAAGATGAGGAGGACATTTCGTGGTACTTGAGAAATGTGGAAGCTTGGACCAACACGGCCCAAAATCAGGTGAGGAGTTGTGCGGGTGAGTTTTCGAGCCGGGCTTTGGATGGGAAGATCAAGGACTCGGTTCAGGCCCAGACCAGTAAGGTTGGACACCTCATTAGCATTGCGCTGGAATTAGTTCAACTATTTGAAGTGAAGCAAATGGACCATTAATTAGCAGAAATGCTTTGCTTTATTTGAGGGTTTGAAAAGTTGAAACCCCTGTTTTTTTTTTTTTTTTTTTTGGTTTAGTAATTTTTAGAATTGGTTGGGCAAGCGAAATTTACATTGCATGCTTCAGTACTGTTGTTCTTTTTCACACATAAATGCTTTTCTTGTAAAGCGCTTTGATTATATCAAACCGTTTATCAAAGTGCATAAGAGTTATCTAAATGAATACTCCTATTCTTGCCTTTGCAATCCAATGTTGAGTTAAGAGTAATCTAATATAGCAATATACCCTATACGTACTCTTAAATGTTGAGTACTCATAATCTAATTTACTTCAGTTAGATCTAATGTGCAGAGTTAGAGACGACACTGTAACTTGATATGTTTTTCTACAAATTGTTGATGGAGATATGAATCTAGGGCCTACTTCAATGAGGGCTTAGATATTCCTTAAATAATTAGAGGTCAAGAATCATTTAAATGTGGCATAGAAAATTATAAGACTTGAACCCAGACATGATCTAGGACATTGTCCTGATAAATAGAGCGTTTTACCACTTGGGCTACATTTGATCTTGATTTACCCAAGGTGTTGAGCCTCCAATAATTGTGTAAGACATGATTTCCCACAATTTGTTGATGGAGGGCAATTTGAAGGCCTACTTCGATAAGGACGTAGATATTCCTAAATAAATAGTACTAACATATTTACATGTGGCATCATTATTCACGTGCTCATAATCTTTATTGGTCCAAATTAATCAGCTTTTCCATATCAATTCAGCTACATACGTCTATCTATTACTAGTATTTGGAAAAATGATTTGCGCACCCATGCGTCCAATAAGAAGCAAGAAGCATTACAATCTATTACTTGGGCTAAATTGGATAGCATGTCAATTCAAATCACTTGGCATCGATTTTAAGGTTGTCAAAATTCAATAATGGCGCCAAATTGGTTGGCATGTTAATTCAAAATACTGTTGCAACTACGAATCAAATACGGGTGAGTATTTATTTTTATTTTTTTTCTAGATCTCATCGGAGAGGGTGGTAGAGTGCCACTACCACTACCACTTCCACCCCCTCCATCCCGTTTCAGCTCCTCTCCCACCCATCCTCTTCCTCCTCCTTGACTTGAGGGTATTAGATCCGGTGCTAGTAGTGGTCACTTTGTTGGTGGTGCCTCAAATCCGGGGTGATGCTTCAATATGTGCGTTAAGGGGTTTCAGATCTATTTGCGGTCGTTTTCCATGGTGGCGTGGGTTTGCGAAAGTCTAGCTTGTTCTGGTGTCGAGTTTTTAGCTTGCTCTGGCGACATGGTGTAGCCTTGGTTGAGTAGCAGCTTTCACCTCTCCAATTCTTGGATGTTTGATGGGGGGATCTGTTTTTTTTTTCCCCTCTCGGCTAGTTTTCCTCAATCCGGCAGTTTGTACTGGTCTAGTTTCCCCAAATTCGGTGGGTGATGGTGGTGGGATCATAAGGTTTGGTTGCGTGTTATGTACCCAGTGCCGGCTCATTACTTTTGGAGGCCTGAAACGGACTCATTAGATTAGGGCTCTCCATATATTTTGCATAGTAAAATTTTTCAACACAATCTTCATGAAAACCCATTACAAAATATTTATCATTACACAAATTTAAACATATAGTCATCCAAAAATAAATAACCATTACAATAATCCTAAATCGATCACTTGAACATTACTCTTCTCGCACTTTTAGCTGCAAATATACTAATTAACTCTGCATTATATAGGTGGCCTACGTGTGTGTGTGTATATATTTTTTATACATTTGAACATTACATTTTTTGGGGTCTCGAAGCGATGGCTTCATTGGCTTATGCCATGATCAGCCAGCCCTGGTGTTGCCCTCTCGGAGTGGTATCTAGTGTTGCCTTGGTTGTGTGGTTTCGTTAGCTTTGCCAGCATTTGCTTGTCCATGCCCAAAGCTTGTCGTGCTAGTGTGGGCTTTCCCAGAGTGTCATCCAATGCTTATGGCTCCGAAGTTTTCATCGGTGGTATTTCGTCGGTGTTTCTTTTCGCCATGATGTGGCTGGCGACTGTCTTTTGGATAACAGTGCTTTGGAAGAGGATTTCATCTGTGTTAATGGTTTGCGCTGGGTTTCTCTAGGGTTACTCTACTACTAAAATTTGAACGGACCCTATGCTGATACCTCATGTTGGTTTGCTTTGGCATTACGGTTATAGAGAGCCTCTTAGACTACAGTGCTTGTTCTCGTGTCTTAAATTTTGGTAGTTTTAATTCATTCCTATATTTTGTGATGAAATCTTGTTATGCCTATGGACTTGTGTAAGTGCCGGATGAATTTTAATTGAATGGAAATTACCTTCGAATAAAAGAAATACGAATGAGTATGGAATTGTATATGGATGGTATTTTTGACGTATGTAGTGGCCGGGTTTAGGGGACTCTGGGGGGGTGCTGTGCACCGCACAGCGCGGCAGCGCCGGTCACGTTCCGGCGATCGGATACGTTCATTGGATACCTCTCGTCGAGTACTATAAGTGTACAAAAAATCAACTTGATCTGATATCGTTAAGTGCCTAATCGGAACACAATAGATTGAAATGAAATGGAACACAAATGTACATAAACACAGGATCCAAATCACTAAACCCATTTTTTTCAAGCTATTTGTGTTCCGATTAGGTACTTAATGTTATCTGATCAAGTTGATTTTTGGTACACTTATAGTACTCGACGAGGGCTATCCGGTGAACGTCTCGGATCGTCGAAAAGTAGTCGGCATGGCCCCGCCGTGCGGTTGCACAGCACGCTGCGCAACACCCCCCAGCTTCCGGGTTTAGGACCCCTTCTTTGTGTATGAAATCACCCACTTGAGTTCCTATTTAGAATGTGAAAATTTTGATCGCAGACATTTTTTACTCACTTGAAAGACGCATGTGGCGCCAAATCCTTTCGAGTCATAACTATAGTCACATTTCCTCGGTCATTTATCTTGATTGGTTTGGTTTTTGGGTATCGATTGGAGTGTTAAATTGGGATAATAATTAGAAATAGAGAATAAATGAAGAGAGATAAAGAGAGAAATGAGAATAATAATTAAAAATAAGGGTAATGATTAGAGAGAAATGTGAGTAATGATTAGATAATAATAGAGAAAATCGGTCTTAAAACCCAAAACGAACAAGGTGGAGCAGAGTTTCCCCTCTAAACCCCCCAGCCGACTCTCGACTAAAACTCATAAAGCCACTGCCTCCCTCAAATTTTGACTAATTTTGGGGGTCCCAGTTATGTAGATCCATATATTAGTTAGGCCAACATAAGAATTAAAATTAATGTGGCTAATAGTTTTAAGGACTCAATTTAAAATAAGGCCTAAGTGAAAAGGCCAAAACGTCATATAATTTGGTTTGAAAGTCTTGAGAGCCATTTTACCAAAAGATAAGCTAAGAAAGCCTATTGAGGTGCTCAAGTACTTGAAGACAATGGATAATTTTTTTTCTTCCAAATATATGGATTGTGTACAAAATATTGTTAACTATTCTGGTTATAGTTGCCTCTAAAGAAAGAAGTTTTTCAAATCGGGGGATCCGAATATCCGATACTTTTCAAATCGGGGGTGAAGCGGCAACCCTCAAATAGATTATACTATCAAAAGAAAGAGTTGACCCTAAGCTAATCCCGCCTCTTCTTGTTAAGTAGGATTGATTTTGACAGCATAAATCAAGTCAGCAATGAAAAAGTTCCTATGTGAGAATTGGAGGAGCGTGATTTGTCTAATTATGTTCTTCCTTGTTAGTAAGAGGAGTGAGCCCATTGAGGGCAACCCCTTTTGGGACTTCATTATCCTCTCACTTTTATCTAAGTCCAAATTTTCATTCCCTAATTAAAGTCGATCAAAATCTACCTTAGGTCGACGATGTCACAAGATATATTGACTATATTGGCTATTGAAAAGGCTACAAGGGCGAAACTTGATTATGCAAGTTTAATTAGTACATTTGCAGCTGCAATGCGAGAAGAGTAATCTGTAAATGACAGTTTTCGATATATTGTAGTAATGATTTTCATATGAATTTTATCTCAAGTATTTTTAATTATGTACAATAGATTGCGAGCCCGTTTCTAAAACATTTGCTTTAAGCCTTACCAAACTCAGAGGCCGGTCCTGGTCCCCCCCACATATATTTTGTACTTCAACTTTTGTTGGTTGATTCATTTATAATTATTGATTTATAAATTGTTTGTTTATTTAAAAAATTATCTTTTGATTTTCTTTATTTGTAACCATTGTGGAGAAATATTTTTTTTTTAAAAAACATCAACAAAATCATCTCGATGATTCTAAAGCGTTGTCAATGTCAATGTAAACCATACTCTAAAAGTTTTGTCGAAGATTGTGTGCTCACTTTTTGTTCTTTTTTTTATAGAAAGTATGCACTATACACTTTATAGTCCATAATAAATGTCTTAATTTAGCAAAATCGTTGACAAGGAAAAAAATTGCGCGATTATAATTAATAAGGTGTCCTCACTGAGTTAGATTTCTGGATCCGTCCTTGCCTGTTAGAGCATCTCCACTCCTTACCCAAATCCTACATCAAACTCAAATTTGAGTAAAAAACACCAAAAAGCCCACTCCACTCCACTCCATCAAATCCTTCACCAAATTTGATATTACTCAAAATTTTCACCAAATTTGGTGAGAACCAAATCCAATATCAAATTTTGAAGGCTATTTTCTCCCTCTCAAATTTACAACAATGCTATTAATGAGGCTTTTATTCAAATTTATGCCTAGATTTGCTTTTGCCCATTGGAGTGCTCCATACCAAATCAAGTTTTTACTCAAAATTTTACTCAAATTTGGGTAAGGGGTGGAGATGCTCTTATGTAGTGCTTCAGGACACTCTAACATCACACATTCTCGTTCGTGGGGTCCACGTCAAAGATTCAAAGTGTATGAGCTCATAGAAATTCGTATTACTATGCTGAAATGACTCGAAACACCGAGTACTAGCTCTGCTTTGAGAAATTGAGTAATTACTCCTTTGAAAGCTAGACCACATCACACCCGCTCTCTTTTTTTCTGTCTTTGGATTCTTCGATTTGGAATAGGTACAAATGCTACAGATTAATGTTAACATGGGGAGCACCCAATTGTCTTATGGTAGGGTAACCTCCTTATCTCAAGGTCTCTTCCAAGTATGAATTAATTCACTTCTAAAGGACAATGCCCAATAACCAACTTGAATGAAGAAATGCAGATTTGACTATTATTAGATAGAAAACTTTTTTTCTGGTTAGATGAGCTTAAATAAGACAATAAGATTTAGCCAGTTGTACAAGCACAGGGCTGTGTCATTAATAGCAACAAACGAGCGGTTTATAATTACCAATGAATAATGACTCGTAATGCCACCATGATAGATTGGCTTGTTCCAAAATTGGTGTTATTCAATAGTAAAATTTGCTGGCACGATATCTATTTAGGAAAGATGCACAAATATACACGGTTGAAACACGGTAAACTATGTGAGTACTTAGCCTTCTAATCCTCTATAAATTTTGTCATTGTGGCCTCCAAAACCTTTCATCTCACTTCTCACAATCCTAATCATTCTCATCTCAATCATGGCTGGAACAACCCTCCCCTTGCTTGCCCTAATCCTGACCCTCTCCTACACTGTCGTCTCGGCTAACAATGTGGCTGTTGAGTTGATGGCTCCTATGAATTTCATTGAGGCCTCGTGTAGTGCCACCATGTATCCTCAAGTCTGCATCCGATCTCTCTCGAAATACGCCACGACAATCCAAGAAAGCCCAATCCAATTGACCCAAACCGCATTGACGGTGACCCTGGCCCGGGTCGAGTCCACAAAGGCAAACATGTTGAAGCTGACCAATATCAAAAGCCTAAAGGCCAAGGAGTATGGAGCCTTAAAGGATTGTTTGGATCAGGTAGAGGACAGCATGGACCGGCTCAGCCAATCGGTTCGTGAGCTTGAGAAGTTGGGCCAAGCCCAAGATGAGGAGGACATTTCGTGGTACTTGAGAAATGTGGAAGCTTGGACCAACACGGCCCAAAATCAGGTGAGGAGTTGTGCGGGTGAGTTTTCGAGCCGGGCTTTGGATGGGAAGATCAAGGACTCGGTTCAGGCCCAGACGAGTAAGGTTGGATACCTCATTAGCATTGCGCTGGAATTAGTTCAACTATTTGAAGTGAAGCAAATGGGCCATTAATTAGCAGAAAGTCTTTGCTTTATTTGAGGGTTAGAAAAATTGAAACCCATTTTTTTTTCCCTTCTGGTTTAGTGAATTTTAGAATTGGTTGGGCAAGCGAAATTTACATTGCATGCATCAGTACTGTGATTCTTTTTCACACAGAAATGCTTTTCTTGTAAAGCGATTCGACTGCATCGCATCGTTTATCAAAGTACATAAGATTTACTTTGGAGTCATTTTATCAATACAGAAATGGACGTATGCGGATATATTGCAATGTTAGATTACTCGTAACTCAACAATCCAAAGATTGCAAAGGGAATAATAGGAGTATTTGTTGTCAAGTTAAATGTTGAGTACTCGTTATCTAATTTCCTTCAGTAAAGATCCAATGCACAAAGTTAGAGATGACACCGTAACTTAGTAAAATGAATGATAATTTTGACTTGATGTCTGTTTTTTTACAAATTGTTGATGGAGGACATTATGAATGTAGGGCCTACTTCAATGAGGACTCAGATATTCCTCAACTAATTAGAGGTTAAGAATCATTTACATGTGGCATCATTATTCGCGTGCCCATAATCTTTACTGGTCCAAATTAATCAGCTTTTCCATCTCCATTCACAATTCTGCTACATATCTATACATCTATCTACTAGTATTTGGCAAAATGATTCGTGCTCACATGCATCCAATAAGAAGCAAGAAGCATTACACGTGGCATAATTTTACCGGTTCTCACAATCTTGTACTTGGGCTAAATTGGATAGCATGTCAATTCAAATCACATGGCATCAATTTTAAGGACATTATGAATGTAGGGCCTACTTCAATGAGGACTCAGATATTCCTCAACTAATTAGAGGTTAAGAATCATTTACATGTGGCATCATTATTCGCGTACCCATAATCTTTACTGGTCCAAATTAATCAGCTTTTCCATCTCAATTCACAATTCTGCTACATATCTATACATCTATCTACTAGTATTTGGCAAAATGATTCGTGCTCACATGCATCCAATAAGAAGCAAGAAGCATTACACGTGGCATAATTTTACCGGTTCTCACAATCTTGTACTTGGGCTAAATTGGATAGCATGTCAATTCAAATCACATGGCATCAATTTTAAGGACATTATGAATGTAGGGCCTACTTCAATGAGGACTCAGATATTCCTCAACTAATTAGAGGTTAAGAATCATTTACATGTGGCATCATTATTCGCGTACCCATAATCTTTACTGGTCCAAATTAATCAGCTTTTCCATCTCAATTCACAATTCTGCTACATATCTATACATCTATCTACTAGTATTTGGCAAAATGATTCGTGCTCACATGCATCCAATAAGAAGCAAGAAGCATTACACGTGGCATAATTTTACCGGTTCTCACAATCTTGTACTTGGGCTAAATTGGATAGCATGTCAATTCAAATCACATGGCATCAATTTTAAGGACATTATGAATGTAGGGCCTACTTCAATGAGGACTCAGATATTCCTTAACTAATTAGAGGTTAAGAATCATTTACATGTGGCATCATTATTCGCGTGTCCATAATCTTTATTGGTCCAAATTAATCAGTTTTTCCATCTCAATTCACAATTAAGCTACATATTTATACATCTATCTACTAGTATTTGGAAAAATGATTCGTGCACACATGCATCCAATAAGAAGCAAGAAGCATTACACGTGGCATAATTTTATTGGTTCTCACAATCTTGTACTTGGGCTAAATTGGATAGCATGTCAATAAAAATCACATGGCATCGATTTTAAGGTTGTCAAAATTTTAGTAATGGGGCCAAATTGGTTGGCATGTTAATTCAAAACACTATTGCAATTACGAATCAAATACGGTTGAGTATTTTCAACCGTATTTTTTCAGATCTCATAAGAGCGGATGGAGAGTGCCACTACTACTACCACTACCACTTCCACCCCCTTCACCCCATTTCAGCTCCTCTCCCACCTATCCCCTTCCTCCTCATTGGCTTGAGGGTGTTAGATCCGGTGCTAGTAGTGGTCACTCCGTTGGTGGTGCCTCAAATCCGAGGAGATGTTTCAATAAGTGTTTGTTTTCGTCTCTCTTTGATGTAGGACAATATATACACCACTGTCACTTATGGAAACATTATAATTGTAACAATTTTTATTTACAACTATTCTTAGAAGATTTTATTTGTGCTGCCTGTTTTGCACATTCCTAGTTTAGTTTTGGTTAGATTTTA
This sequence comes from Vaccinium vitis-idaea, assembly GCA_963854785.1. Classification (NCBI taxonomy): domain Eukaryota; kingdom Viridiplantae; phylum Streptophyta; class Magnoliopsida; order Ericales; family Ericaceae; genus Vaccinium; species Vaccinium vitis-idaea. Next base: position 37,895,556 of record OY978224.1, on the reverse strand, counting down.
TTTTATTTCCTTTTAGTTAAGACTCCTACTAATATAAATAAGGATGTAGCCTATGGGCATAATTAGCTTTTATTCAATTATCAATAAAATTTATAGAGTTACTCTCTTTTTCTTGTGGATTCAAGAACCTCTCGTGGATTCGAGAACCTATCTCGTTTGGATTAGTATGCTAATTAGTCTCTCGTAAATTCCGCTGCATCAAGTGGTATCAGAGCGGGTTTTTCCTGGCTTGATGGCACCAAACAAAGTAGATGACACACCCTTTGACGTTGCTTAAAGGTTTGCTGATCCGAGGAAGATGGTGGAGGAACAACATACAAGTATTATGACGGAAATTCGTGAATCGTTGCGGTTGCTGACTCTTCGCCTCGACCAAAGACCAGGGAGGGTTGAAGAAGATCGCGCGGTGGGAGTTGCCCAACGCCGTCCTTTTAACCAGGTTCGGGAATGCGCAGTGGGATTTGCCCAACGTCAGCCCGGTAACCAGATTGTAGTTGGGATACGCCCAGTTGATCATGTGGATAATGAAGAAAAATCAGAAGTCGAAGCAAAAGAATCACCAATAATTCTCAGTTTTAATGCGTATTGTCATCCTGAGAATTTTATTTATTGGTTTCATAAAGTTGACAAATTCTTTGCATTCTACATGAGCATTCTGCAAGAGAATGAGGTCAAATATGTGGCACGTAAATTACATGGTTTTGTTTCCAGATGGTGGGAGCAATTGCAGGCCAACCGAAGACGAGAATTTAAACAACCTATCAGGACATGGCACAAGATGAGACAATTGATGAGCATTAAATTTCTTCAGACAAATCATGGTCAGATGTTGTATCAAGAGTACCAAAGAAAGCTCGAGTCCAAGTGATTGTCCCGAGATAATCTTGTCTTGCATTGTTCTATTCCAAGTAATAATTATTGTGTGTTTGCGGGTATAGAAAGCTCAAGGGATACATCACCGAGGCTATTTAATATGAATCAATCAAGCTTTTTCGAAGATCAAGAAACCAATCAAGTTCGTTCGGTTTCAAATCTCTCATGTCTTGGGTATTATGATGGGTATGAGATTGCAGAAGAGGAAGGAGATCGAGTTGAACTTGATGACGAAGAAGAAGTTGATAACAAAGAAGATTTTTTAGTGTCCCGGTACTTGGAAGACAATTTGATTCAGATGGAGGAGAAACTAATGAGGTATTTGGAGGTGAAGATGAAAATATTGCAAGAATTGATCAGGTACAAGAACCAAAGAGCGAGGAAAGTCTTGAATCGGGACCCATAATTTCTCAACACTACAATGTATTCCCCAATGTTGAGCCTTGTGAACCCCTTGGATGTATGATTAGTCTTGATGATGTATTTGGTACAAATACTCTTAATACTACAACATATGTACACAACGTACCAATCAATCCTCTAATGGATCAAAATCAGGAAAACCTGCAATTTCAACATAAAGTTCAAGTTGTTGATTTTCTTGGTGTGGAGCAACATGATTAGATTTCGAATATTCATTTAGTGGATCTCATCAATCAATTGAAGCACGCAGAGAAGATATCCCAAATATTATTTTCTATGCTGTTTTGGAAGGAAACAAAGGGTTGAAGTATTCCAAGTATTTATTTATTTGGCATGGAAGATGGCAGGTTCCTAACGAGAACTCGAGGACGAGTTCTTTTGAAGAAAAGGAGAAGATGCAGGACAATATATACACTCCTATCACTTATGGAAACATTATTTTTGTAACAATTTTTATTTACGACTATTCTTAAAAGATTTTATTTGTGCTGCATGTTTTGTACATTCCTAGTTTAGTTTTGGTTAGATTTTATTTTATTTCCTTTTAGCGAATAGTCTAGGTTTCCAAGTAATGCTTTGCTTGGTCACCACTCTAAGTAAATTTCTTTTTAGTTAGGACTCCTACTAATATAAATAAGGATGTAGCCTACGGGCATATTTAGCTTTTATTCAATTATCAATAAAATTTATAGAGTTACTCTCTTTTTCTTGTGGATTCAAGAACCTCTCGTGGATTCGAGAACCTATCTCGTTTGGACTAGTACACTGACTAGTCTCTCATGAATTCCGCTGCGTCACTCTCCCCCTTTCCCTCGTTTGTGTCTCTCCCGAATTTAAGAGGTTCAAATCTGTTTGCGGCCATTCTCCATGGATTGCGTACAAAATATTGTTAACTATTTCGGTGATAGTTGTCTCAAGAAAGAAGTTTTTCAAATCGGGGGGTCCGATATTTTTCAAATCGGCGGTGGAGTGCCAACCCTCAAATAGATTATACTATCAAAAGGAGTTGACCCTAAGCTAATGTTGCTTCTTCTTTTTAAGTAGGATTGATTTTGACAGCATAAATCAGGTCAGCAATGAAAAAGTTCCTATGTGAGAACTAGAAGACTGCAATTTGTCTAATTATGTTCTTCCTTGTGAGTAAAAGGAGTGAGCCCATTGAGGGCAACCCCCTTCTGGGACTTTGTTATCCTCTTTCACTTCTATCTAAGTCCAAATTTTCTTTCCCTTACATGAATTGATCCTTGGTGGGTGAACTAATGCTATTCCTTCTTTCCCCTAGTTGTCCGTCCTCGATCTGCTAAAAAAGAGAGAGTTAATCCAAGGATTCATTCCCTAATTAAAGTTGATCAAAACCTATCTTAGGTCGACGATGTCACAAGAGAGATTGAATGGATTGACTATTTTGTCTATTGAAAAGGCTACAAGGCAGAAACATATGTTCATAGTGCTTATAAAATGAGCTTACTGTTCTCATTAGTCTGATTAAACGATAAGAAGAAGGCAGGCTCGAATCTTGTTAAGGGATCCCAGTCGCCAGTCGGAATTGGACACCACTGTGGAATACACCAGTATGAAACCCGGAAAGAAACTAACCAAAATGGAAATGGAACAATAATAAACTAATCCAATCGGCAATCGAACCTACGGAAATCAAACCATTTCCAAGCGAAGATCAAGCTCCATTTTGAGGTTTCAAACCGGGACTGTTGAATAACCGATCTAGCATGGTTTGTCTTCTTCTAGGGCTGGGTGTGAGATTTTTGTGGTGGAATTGATTTGAAGTACCTGCATACCCAAAAGGGGGCGTTAGTTAAAAAACAATCATTTTCTTTTGTTTCTTGCTCTCCATTAGCAGGGGAAAGGAGTCTATCTATATGCCTAGCTTTGGTGAGATTTCATGTCTTGTAACCAACTTTGGCGAACCTTAATGTCTTGTTATCTAACACACATGCATACACTTAGATTTTGCACGAAAAGGGGCAGAATTTGAACCTTGCATGTACGGTGGCTTGGACACTCAAGAGCCCAACCACTGAGCTTGTCCATCAGGTTAATAAATAACGTTTGGACAATTGGGTTTGGAGTGGGAAACCCAAGAGGAAAGGGATAGACGTACAAGTGGTATTTTTCATATTTTACCAAGTTTAGTTTCTCCTTCTGGATTCGATTCCTGGCGTTTCATTTCCCACCTCGGAGTTTAGTTTTCTTGATGAACCCAAAAAGAAGAAAAAAGGGAAAAAAAGAGAGAAAAACCCAGTCCCCTAAAAATGCACTCGAGCAAAAAAACACAAATTCGAGAACCCTTTAATGCCCCCAGCACCATACCACATAGGCAAAATGGACAGCCGGATGGAGGCACTACAGGAACCCGTGTAAAACGGAATTGGGGATCCTATAGAGCTAAGATGAAATCAAGACCGTTGATTGCGCGATAGACGGCTCAGATGCCGCACTACAACTCTATAGTGCAGTACCGCACTACAGAATACCCGGATCCCTGAAAAACACGGGCATCATAAAGGCATCTCCAGTAATGGAGTTTGTGTAAGAAATAGTGTAAGTAGCTGACTTTTTTCATTTTTTGTGTCCCAATAGTGTAATTAGTAGAAAGTTAAATGGTGTAGTTAGGGTCATATAAATACCTGCTACAATACAGTTGTGGCTGTCTGCTACACTTCCTAAATGGGGCTAATGGCTTAAAGTAAGAGAGAGAGAGAGAGAGAGAGAGAGAGAGAGGGTGGGAATCACTGGGAAATGTCCGGCACAAAAGAAAGTAATTCCATCCGGTACAAAACTCTATTAATTTGTACTTTTTTTACACTTCAACAATACTTACAACACTCTAAGAATACCATTGCAACACTCCTTACCTTAACAACACACTTTGTTATAACAACACCCAAATGTGATTCACTTTTTACACTTTTGTGTCATATAACAACACATTTCTAACTCCACAACTGCGGATGCCCTAAGCATCTCCAGTAGTGTTACTACAGTTGAAACTAGTGTAAGGATTAGCACAATTAGCTAGTAAATACGAAAAAATATGCTCCAATGGTGTTGCTAATATTAAGAATTAAAGTGGCACTAGGTTAGTTTTTTCTTGTGTCAGTGTTAACTGTGTGAGTACCGCTAGCACTATTTTAAGTGGGGTCCATAAACAGTATAAAAAGCGGAAGAGAGGGGGAGAGAAAAAAGCGACGAAAACATACTGATGAGATTGGACAAACGGCCGTGCCCCACGCCCCCACCAGCCCACCTATATCTATATAGGTACATTAACACCACATTTTATGTAACACCACAAACTTGGAATCTACTTTTTACATTTTTGTCATATAACACCATATTTTTAACCCTACCAATGGATATGCCCGAACCGTTCTACATGTACCAATGCCGTGGTACCGACCGGCGTCGGAGACCCCGTTGTGGGTCTCAAACGATCGATCTGAATCGTTCATTCACCTCAAAATCAAATTTCGAGTGGGCTCTAGCGAGAATCGATGCAGTCGGATGGCTGTAAGATCTCGATCCAAAATCACCCCATTCAACGGGATCCCCAACGCCGGTCGGTACCATGGCATCGGTACTGCTGGATTTTCCGGATATGCCCTGTATACAGGATACTGCTTTTGTGCTATCACATGGCTTTCACATGCTCTGACGCCCACTTGCTATAAAAAGAAGACACCGTTGGACCACAATAATTATGTAGTAGTATGATGTAGACTAACGAACTTCCTCTTCATAGTATTTTCTTCAATCATTCGACTCAAGATATTTTCTTCAATTATTCGACTCATCGTACCCCTCGAACTCTTGCCATAAAACTCAAATCCTTCCCTCCAACTTCCACCACACCATCTTCATCCCCAGAGTCTACAGTATCTCAAATTAAAGAGACTGAGAGGGAGAAAGATGGCAGGCTCATGCTTTCACCATTTTCTCACACCTCTTCTCATTCTTCTCACCTTTACTACCTACATTTCCTCGACCTCGGCTGCCCGGGCGACACCCGGAGAACCGAGAAGCATTGAGTTCATCAAAACATCATGCAGTTCAACCACTTACCCCTCACTTTGCTACAACACACTTTCGACCCACGCCAGTGACATCCAAACAAGCCCTCAGCTCCTAGCCCACACCGCCCTCGCCGTGACGCTCAACAACACTCGATCTACTTCCGCAATGATGGTGAAGATGTCACAGAGCCGCGGCATGAGCCCCAGAGAAACGGCTGCCATGCTCGACTGCGTGGAGGAGCTGGGAGACTCGGTCGACCTACTGATGAAATCTCTCGGGGAGATGAGTCAACTCAAGGGCTCGAATTTCTACCTCAAAATGAACGACATACAGACCTGGGTCAGTGCTGCCATGACTAATGAGGACACGTGCACTGAAGGGTTTTCTGAAAGAAGTAATGCGGCGGCCAACAGCAACATGAAGAATGTCATGAGAGGGCAGGCGGCCAACAGCAACGTGAAGAATGTCGTGAGAGGGCGGATTGTGAATATCACGCATATGGCTAGCAATGCCTTGGCTTTGGTTAATAGCTTGGCTTCTGTCCATCGATCGCCAGCCCAGCTCATGCTGGTGCACGCATGATTTAGGATAATTGCTTAGTTGTGAAAACTGTGTGAAATTAGTGTATATACTTAATTGTCAAATATGGATTCTCTACCGTCCTCAATTTAAAACTGCAGGATCCAATCCAAGTGCTAGGTGTAGGGGTCAACAACAGGCCTAATGTTGCTGATTCGAATCGTGGATCGCTCGGAAGAAACTCAGAGTGATGGATATAGATGGTGCAGTGGAAGGATATGGGTGTTTTGTTGCAGTAATAACGTATCGATCTGGTTAATTAGCTTATTGGTTTACATTGTTTGTTCAAGTAAATAATGATGTGAAATTTTCCAGGGGTACGTAATTAGCTTGTTGGATCTACATTGTTGTTTTCAGTAAATATTACAATGATGTGAATTTTATTGACGGGGTGATGGCCAAAAGCAGAGATGTGAAAAGCTATTATTGATGTTGCATGTTTTTATTTGAAGGTATAGAGGTAATATAGTATCAATTTTCACAAGGGCAAGCAAGATTAGGGATTCCCATTTTACATTAGGGATTCCATGGAAGTTATCTGCAACTCCATCTTAAGACAATCTTTATTCTTTAGGAAAATATCGAAACGCGATAAAAACTAGTAGCAAATTCTACCGAAAAGATTAACGGAAGACACCTAGAGTTCAACAACACGATGCAATTCTGTGAAAATTTGAGTTTCAAGCCTTGCAAAAAAGCTGCATTGTGTGTACTGACAATAGTGCCATGAGACGAGCAAGCTGTTGATAGCGATGGAAAGATAAACCTGATATTAGCTTCCATTAGTAGCCTACAAAAGGGGTTGTATTTGTGCGGTGTGCTAAGAGCAACCAAAAAACAGGTAATTCAATGGCCTCAGCTGAAGACTGACTACGATATATTGGTGCGTGACGTATGTATATCAAATTATGCTGAAAATTTAAGGGATATTTCCCGGCCGCTCCACAATTGGGAGCTGAAGCTCCACGCGCTCCAAATCATTTTGGAAAAAGCACCACCAACTCCAGTGTTCACCCATGTGCGCTGACCATCAAAACGTGTTCACCCAATTCCACATACGAACTAGGGCTATTCCGTCTCTCTCTCTCTCTCTCTCTACCCACCCCACCTAAATCCCAGGGTACCCTATAAAAGTGCTTAAACCTAAACCCTAGGATACCCTATGAAAGTGCCTAAAATCCTAGGGTACCCTATGAAAGTGCCTAAACCACTAAAAACCCTATAATAGGAAAATGCACCCTAAACCTAAACCCTAGGGTACCCTATGAAAGTGCCTAAACCCTAAACCTAGGGTACCCTATGAAAGTGCCTAAAATCTTAGGGTACCCTATGAAAGTGCCTAAACCACTAAAAACCCTATAATAGGAAAGTGCACCCTAAGTGCCTAAGCCCCAAAAAAGTGATTGACCTTAATGGAGTTGGTGGTAATTAAAAAGAATGATTGGAGTTGGTGGTAATAAATATTTGTTTTTTGTACCGGCCCGTAATAAAACCAAAATTTAATAGGCAAATCAATACAAACACAGACACACACACACAGAGCGAGAGAGTAGAAATTGAGGAATTTCAAGCTTTGCACTTGTGTGAGGTGTAATATAAGATTGAATCAAATAGAAGTTTATGTGTTCGTTCTCATCAACTGTGAATCACCACCACTGGTTCGGAGTTCCCCACCAACAAGGTTTTAAATAGCGATAGCTAGGAGTATCAAATGACACGTAGCGGGAATCGGGTGTAGGAATCGTGATATTTTTGGTGCCGGAGCACCTGAATCGGATAGCAGTCACGTTGCAGCCGTGAAGCGGGCAAAAAGCCGGATAAAAAGTGATACGTAATAGGTATTGGACAATACGGGTGTGAATTTTTATAGCACCGGTATAGTGCTTTGGGTCTTGCAGTACAGAGGCCACTACGTAGCAGCCGATACGCTAGGTACTGACCGACCAATATTTAATCCTTGGCACCAACATATAGATCTTTCCACACAATTGGGATATCATATACTAGTGATGATTAGAGCAATGCTTCATAGAGGATTCAAGAATAATAAGATCATGACAATGATGAACTTAAGCAAAGTAACAGACATAATATCAACCTAAAAAATATGATCCGTTCACTTCTTTCAGGGAAAAATAAAATAAAATTATGACTCCTCTCCCCAAAAGATAAACAGAATTCATCTAGACTTGAACGAGACAAAGCAATTCTTTGAAAAATTGAGTTCCAAGCTTGAAAAAAAGCTGCACCATGTATACTACAGTGCCATGAGACACTTGAATTACCGAAACGTCATCATGGTCATTTGACAGAGGTTGACGTTAAGAAAAATTAACAAAGGTCTGATGAAGAAAACAAAATAAAATATCACTGAAGTATTATACAATATTTCTCAATCCCGAAAATTCATGTTACATAAAAGGAGCTCAGCAAATAACAAAAACAGCAAACAGAAGTAAAAGAGAGCAGCATACCCATTACAAAAAGCCATCAAGAAGCTCTCTTGGGAGGAGACATATTATGAATTAGAGAAATCGTCGTGCTGACCGTAAAAATTTGTAACAGCAGACCTGTCAACATTGAAGAGGACAAAATTCAAGTCGCCAACTAAAAAATGCCATAGAAATACATACATAAAGCTTTTATGGGAAGTCGTATGCATCTCACCAAGTACAACGCCTGCTATACTGACAAGTTCGAACTTTTTTCCGTCCCACCGACTTTGATCTTGGATCACCTATATTTCCATGCAACAATCAGCAAGATTTCACAACTTTATACTGGTTTAAAATGTCAATATACTGAAAAAAAAATAAAAAATTGAGAGCTCCAACCACATATAAAACTGCCATCAGCATAGACAATACAACAAGACCAGGTCTACAATGGGAGATTTGCCAAGTATAGTTCCAATGGCCAACTAATCTATTGATCTGCCCGAGTAGTTCCACTTGTCCAATAAGAGATCAAAATTCAAACGCATATCTAGGCTATACATGGAATAAGGAAATGCACTTAAGGGCACCCAAAAAGGGGAGTAGGATCCCTGTAGTGAGGAATTCTCGCTGCAATCTGCAGTGCCACAAAACGGTGCAGTTTTGCGGCCAATTTAGGCAGCCAAGCTCCGCCCTTTTCTCCTCTCTCTCGCATAGACTACGGTTGGTTGTGTGGGGCCCACTTCGGGGTCCCACACAGGTAATAGGAGCAGCTCAATAATTTTAAATTCTTGTTCGAGTGGTCTTGTAAAAAATCAGCTCAATCGAAAAATTTATAAGTACTTGATCCAATATCTAAGGTTCAGATCATGGGGATATCGGGCACAACTTTTCTTTATAATTCAGTCAGTATTCAAGATCCTAAAATCTAGAATAAAAAATTGAAAGATTGGATCAAGTACATATAATTATCCGATTGAGCTGATTTTTACAAAACCAATCTAATAATAATTTTAAAATTATTGACCAGCTCTGATTATTTGTGTGACCCTTGAACTGGGCCCCACACCACCACCCGTAGCCTACGCGCGAGAGAGGAGAAAATGGTGGAGTGTGGCTACCTAAATTGGCCCCAAAACTGCACCGTTTGGGGGCACCGGAGATTGTAGCCAGAATCCCTCACTACAGGGACCTCGCTCCCCCCAAAAAGGGTACCGAACAAGAGGTCACCAAAATATGGGGCTGCACCCAGAAAACGCAGGATACACAGAACATAAGAAAGTAAGAAAATGAATATAGCACTCAAAAAGCTCAAAACTGTCATGGCTGTGTTTGGTTAGATAGTTTAGTTTAGTTTTGATGATGTCAGCAGGTATAATGAGTGGAGAGAGATAGAGATAGAAATGAGGGAAATGATGATGTCATCAAAACTAAAACTAAAACTAAACAGGGAAACGAACAAGGCCCATATTTCTTATCACTGTGTAAACGTAAAGTCCGAAGACACTACTTTCCAATCTTATAGCCATATTTTCTACTCGTTCAAAGATCAAAAACTACCTGAACGTTACTCCAGAAATACCAAAATAAACAAGAAGGGAAATATATCATCTTCTACATGTGGTAAAAAGTAAACCTGTCTTACCTCAGCCAAGAAATTACTGCTACCAACACGAGCAATTGAAATCGTAATAGCTATAGATGATGCGAACATGTAAAATCTCAAAAAGTTCACTCTGCTACGCCTTCGTCCTTCATACAACAAATAGCCAAAACTAAAGTAAGTTCTACAACAACCTACTATTGTGAAGCAACTTTAAGAGTAGAGAAACATTTCATCTACCTAATTCTCCTACTAGGAGAGAGAGGAATCCGATTGCTGTGGACGAAATAGCAAGTGTGTTAGGACCCTCCCCCTTTTGTAATGATAGCAATAAGCCCACCACTCCAACCAATTGTACAATAGCCTGCATCATACGACTCTAACCATCTAAACAAGATGCATAAAAGTATCCTACTTCAGAAAAATTAGAGATCTCAGAAAGGAAAAAATAAATCTTTAAAATCAAAGCATTCAAATGTATCCTCTCAAAGATGATAAGCATTACGATGTGCAGGCCTCGAGAAAGTCATTAGATCTCTTTTGCAACCAAAATATCTATATGCACACAACCCACCAGCTTGTGTAATGTTTAAACCACAATTGCCCGAACTAGGTAATGACGAGAGAATTCTTAATTGACGGGAAAGAATCCAAAAATTTGACTGCATTGACGCGCTGTACCCTAAGCGGACATCATTTGAGTATAACACTGCGTTTGAATCATCCATGCCACCATCATACTCTTTTTCCACAGACTTTTGTATATATATTCTTGTTGGCTAAACCACTTAAAACCAAACAATTACTTATTCTATTTCAAAAATTTCACTTCTTTTCCATCTCAAAAAGTAACTGGTTGAAATTTAATCTGCAATCCACTTCGAGGACTGGCAGTTATTTTCTAATTACAAGCAGATACTAAAGCTTGAGATGCCAAGCATGGCCAAGGGCGCTCAATGATCAAATTCTAAAAAACGACATCAAAATGGTTTTTCAACAAGAGAGAGGGAAGTCGGAAAGCAAAATATCCAAAAGATAAGTTACATAACATAAACTACCCGCCAAATTCAGGAAAAACAACCCACCAGCTTGCGTAATGTTTAAGACCACAATTGCCCAAACTAGGTAATGTTATCCAAAAATTTGACTGCATTGAAGAGCTGTACCCTGAGTGGACATCATTCAAGTATAAGACTATCCATGCCCCCATCGTACTCTTTTTCCTTAGAATTTGGTATATATATTCCTGTTGGCTAAACACTTAACACCAAACAATTACTTATTCCATTTCAAAATTTTCGCTTCTTTTCCATCTCAAATGGTAACTGGTTGAAATCTAATCTGTAATCCACTTCAAGGACTGGCAATTATTTTCTGATTATAAGCGGAAACTAAAGCTTGACATGGCCGAGGCCTCAATGATCACATTCTAAAAAAACGACATCAAAATAACAAGAGAAAGGTAAGTCAGAAAACAAAATAACCAAACATAAGTTACATAACATAAAGTACCGGCCAAATTCAGGAAACAAAACCACAGACGGGGCAAATAAATTTGGAGAACGGGTTCGGCTAATATTAATATATCCTTCGATTCAAAGTCACTTCAAATCAAATCCAAATCATTTGAATTTAGGATGTACAAGAATGTCCGCATTTCATACGCCTGTGTTAAGGCGTGACCGAGGTATATATATATATATATATATATATAGAAAGAGAGAGAGAGAGAGGGAGGGAGAGACAAGTACCTGAGTGAAGAAGAGGACAGAGAGACGAGACTTCCCTTTGGCTACCTTTGTATACCCTACAATTTAACGCCATTGATGATCGAAATTATAAAGCCATTAAACCCTAATTGGGAAAAGATAGACAACGCCAATTATCAGACAAGATCGAAGGGACGCTTACTGGAATCGACGACCATGCGGTAGGAGAAATCAGAGCCGTCCGTTCCAGATGGTCTTCCATTCACGAGGGCAGGTTTCCTGTGCTGCATCTCTCTCTGTCTCTGTCTCTCCCCGTGTTTTGGCGTGTAAACCATTGAAAATACAGGGACTTGAATGTCAACAGAAAGATAAAGTGCAAACTACAATAAACTCCCCTAGACTATCACCTATTTCTGAGTTGCCCCTTTAATGTTTGAACTTAGGGCTGGGGTGGACCCTGGCCACCTCGCACTTTAAGAAGATTTTTTTTTTGTTGGCTGAGATTTTCCAAGCTCCTAATAAAATCTAGAAGTAGTTTAGAGTCAATAGTAGATGATTTCCGAAATATAAGAACACGTTGGGTCGCATTTTGATAGATTGTTAAGCTATTTTTGTTCTATTTTGATGGATGATTAATCTTGAAATATATATTTTGATTTTTTCTGAATGCAAGAATGTTGATAATCATTTTTTTACTTATTTGTTGAGTAAAGAATAGAAAGATATTTAATGTTAAATTTTTTCCCGTTATAACCCGGCTCTTGAGACTTGTAATCCTGCCTCCGCCATTGTTTGAACTCAAACACTTAACCCTCTTCATGTATTATCTAACGACAACAAACTGCAAGGGATTTTGGACGGAATATACCAAGTGTTTATTCCTTAGCCAGTAAATAAGGTTTTCTTGATGAAATTACCCTTCCTTTTAGTTGGGGTATCCAAACAAGCCTTGCAAAAGTGTGTGCAACGTATGTATATATATTTACCTCACCATTGCAACTTTATTTTCTCATACTTGCAGACAAAAGGTGAACCTAAATGATTTCTCACTCTAAAAGTTTAAGCCTTTCCTCAAAGTTTTTATTCTCTCTCTAATTTATTATCTATTTTTATTATCGGGTATGTTAAAAAATACAATGGCCTTGTTCGTTTCATAGTTTTAGTTTTGTTTTGTAATCATTATCCTCATTTCTCTCTCTATCTTTCTCCACTCATTACCCCTATCTCCAAAACTAAACTAAACTAAAATTACTAAACGAATTGTTCTCTTACTTTCTCTCCTTCTTTCGTTATGCTTCTTACTTATTTTCTTCCTTCTACAACTTCCATAGCAACCAAAATTACTAACTTGCACTTAATTCGAAATCTAACAAAATCTTATACTCCATTGAAAATTCAAATCAACAAACACTAATGAACTTTTTTTTAACTGTCATTTTCTTTACTTCGAGTCTAAAATCTCACCCAGCTAAAAATAAAATAAAATCGACATTTACATAACTTATCACAACCTATGCCGTTTTCTATTCCTCTCTGTATAAATCAAAACTTCACATCTCTCTCTCTCTCTCGATCGACTTCCTTTAACTCATTATAAAATTTCCTCTTTTACCATTTTTTCTCCCTATCTCCTTTTCTTTGTCCTTTTTTCCCCATGGATCCAGAACAAGTTCCGTGGTTACGTAGAGAAAACATAAATCCATTTTCACTAAAGTACCAATATAATCATCTGAATTCAACATTAGCAATTTCATGAGATATGACTGAAACCTTCCAATTGCATTAATTGAAGATGGAATGAGTTAATTACCAGGAACAAAAACGATAAATGAAGGAAACACGTTGTTGAGTGTGACTTCAAATTTGGTGTTCGTAGCATCTCAGTCACATGGGATAAGAGCGGAAAAATCTATTTCGTTTTTCGACCAGTGAATTTAGGGTTCGGCTTGAATACAAGATGTCAATGTAAGAGATTTAATGTGGAGGGATGAGGAAGATATGAGGTTGGCTCGTCAATGGGGTCGAATTAATGATAGTAGCTAGGTTTATGTACCAAAAAAAAAGAAGATAGTAGCTAGGTTTATAGCGATGGTGGTTCGTTTGAGATTTTAGTGTGGTGTTGGGTTCTGTTCATTAGTGGAGGTGACTAAGTTTAACATGATGACAATTTGTGGTGATGGCTCATGCGATGAGGTAGTTTCCTGGTAAGCAACAAACGGTTGTCACACGTTTGAGGAAGATGATGTGATGGCGATGGTTGATGGGTGAGAATGTAAATTCCTTATGTTTACCAAATCAAACCAAGCCTTATGTCCTAAATAAATGGCGTCGATTGTAGGAATCCTTTTTTTTCACGGAGCTCTGTCAAATGCTACTTATTTACTTAGACTTAGTAGACTCATATATTTGCTCATTATAGCATGCAATGTCAATCCGTTAATGGTGTTTGCTTCATTTTATATAGGGAAAATTACGCTGACCTCCCTTGAAGTATCTGACTAATACACTGACCCCCCTCAGGTTCTGAAAATTACAGCCACCTCCCTTGCTTTACAGACTAAATACACATAAACCCCCTTGCCGTCAAAATTAGGCCAACGGCGTTAAGTTTGAGAACAAAAAGACCATTATACCCTCCTTGCAAGTAGTTTAAGTTGCAATTAACCTTTCGCACTTTAAATTAACAATTTTTTTAGTATTAACATAGTAAAAGTATAAAAGGTAGATTTATTTTTTGAATACTAAATAACATAACAAATAGAAAATTTTAAATTTTTTTAAGACTTTTTTTTTATTATTTATACATTTTCTTATATATATAGTCAAATATTTACTTTTTGGATTTCTATTGTTTATACAAATAAAAAAAAATTGTCAAAAAATCCAAAATGAATTATCTTTACCAAAATTAATTTATTTTCAATTTTATTTTATGATTACTCTATTTTGGGAAAAACAAATAAACATTAAACTTTGTCCAAAGATGGAGAAATCAAGATTTTTTTCTTTTTAATTTTTGGATAGTTTTGATAAAACAAACTACCAAAAAAAAAATAAGGAAAATTAAGAATTTTGATTTGATTATCACTTACTCTTTTTTTTATCTTCCTACAAATGTTATTAGTTTTAGATTTGTATAGACGAGAGACATTCAAAAGTAAATATTTTGACTATATATAAAAGAAGCATTAGTTATTGAAAAAAGTTTAAAAAGTTTAAAATTTTCTATTAGTTATTTTATTTTGCATTAGAAAAATAAATTTTGCATTAGAAAAATAAAATTTTCTTTAATAATTTTCTTATGTTAATACTACAAAAAAATGTGTTAATTTCAAGTAGTAGCGTTAATTGCACTTTAAACTACTTGTGAGGAGGGCATAAGGGTCTTTTGGTTCTCAAAGTTAACACCGTTAGCGAAATTTTAACGGTAAGGGGGTAATTATATATTAGTTTGTAAAGCAAGGGAGGTGGTTGTAATTTTCAGAACCTGAGGGGGGTCAGTGTATTTGTCAGAAACGTCAGGGGAGGTCAGTGTAATTTGCCCTTTTATATATCCTTATACTTTTAGGGGCCTAAGTGTATGAGTTCAAACATGAAAGGCTTAACTCGAGATTGGTTGAGAGTTTAACAGGGATTTAATGTAAATTATACAAAGATAAAAGTTTTTTGAGGTAATTAAATATCCATCCGATTTTTGGGTGCAAATTAGATTTCCATCGCCCATTATTTATGAAAATATGTGTAGACACCCCGATTTTGAACCCAGGATGCACTCGAGCATTCCCGATGATGAAATAGACCAATCGTGCATACCTCGAGACTAAGAACAAGGCTTGAACTCACCGAACCACCCTAAACCATTCTAAACCCTCCTAGAACAACCTTAAACCAACCAAAATGACCAAAATACCCTTCAAACCATCCATAAACCATTTCAAAACAAACCCAAGCCTACATCATCTTCTAGTACATTCAAAACCCTCTTTATTGATATATAATATGTCTCAATCCATTTTGAAATGAGGGAGATGTGTCCATTTTACCAAAATGACTTATTTTCCCGACCTTCTGAGGGTAAAATGGTCACATACTTGAATGTATAAATTATCTTGGATTCAAACTACTTGGGTTAGAAAGTACACTCGACAAGCTTTCCAACGCTTCAAACCACGCATGAAACGGAATTCGGTAGCACCCGGGGCGGCCCCGCAAAGTTTTACCTTTTGAGCAACAGCCTTGAGCGCTCAAGCCCTGGACCTTGAGCGCTCAAACCCAAAAATCTCACCTTGAGCGCTCAAGCCCATGGTTTTGAGCGCTCAACTCTGATCCAGATCAGTTTTCTGCAGAGCATCTAATCATGATATTCTACTGCAAGAGGAGCGTCTACCTATGTTTTCTACTGCCTAAATACATTTCCTAGACCCTTGAACATCTCCTCAATCACCCCCCAAACCCAATTCAAAAATTAAACCCATTTCCCTCCCATTTCTCTCTCTATATAAACCTCCTCCACTCCCTTGGCTGATCTCTTACACTCTCACACCCTTCATCAGCCCTCTCCACTCTCTCTCATCACTTCAATCACGTTTTAGCCTTTCTCTCCTCCATAGCCACCACCCTCCATCATCTTCAACCTCCAAAACACCCAAAAATCTCATCTTTAAGGTCTACAACACATGGGTCTTTGAGAAACCAATTACAACAGCCCCTCTCTCACTCTAACAAGCCATTTACAGCCCATACACTCCATCAATTTCGTCCAAACCTAGCTCTTCCATCAAAACCCACCTCATCCAAGCCAAAATCACCATTTTAAGCTCAAATCCTCCATCATCCACTCAATCAATCACTCAATCAGCCCTACACTCACACTCCTCTGTCCAAAAGACTTCATCTATAGCCCATAAACACAGCCACTACCCATCCATTCATCAAACCACAAGTTCAAGCCTTGATCAAGCCAAAAGGTAGTTAAAACCATGTGAAAATCACTGTTTTGGTCTTGCTGAGGGAGACCAGTGGGCTCATTCAAGTTCCTCATACTTGAAATGAGCCTACAAGTTCTGAAAAGTATCATAAAATATCAAAATTTGGTGACCTGGAAGTGGTTTGAGCGCTCAAGGCCTTACCCTTGAGCGCTCAATCCACTTTGAGCGCTCAAACCCCAACAGAAAGTCAGTCACGGTGTTTCCGCCATAACTTTTTACTCCGAACTCCGTTTTCAACGTATTATATATCAAAACGTAGATAATTTGAAGGGCTACAACTTTATGGTTTTATGTTCTTCTTATTTCTATATCAAAACCCTCCAAAACATGCAAATAGTGTCGGAAAGACAAATAATTTTGTTCAAAATGGTGTTTTAAATTCTATTTTTCTCCTTCATTGTCATTTTCTTTGTTTATACCATCCTATCATCGCATTGTACACTTCGCACAAGCATCCACTATCACTTAGTTGGTGTTTTAATATTCATTTACGTGTTTGCCATTCCCGTATCCCCCATTTCGTGTTTAAAATCGAATTTCAAATATCTTCAAAATCCCACAAATATCGAGTAGAGACCGGTTCATGGACCGGGCGAGAGGGGTGCCGTAAAACCCTTCCCCTCTCGTAACCAAACCCCCGAATCCGAGAAATCTTTGGTTCTGCCATGATCAGTGAAATCTTTTTCAAATGGGCAAATGAGTCATATTTTTGATCGGTTTCTCGGGTTCGGACCTCAAATCCGGGTGGCGACTCTAACAATCACAATCTTTTCGTACAATCTCGGTGGGCCGTCCACAAGCTGGCGACTCCGCTGGGGATATTGGTTAATATATATTTTATTTAATTACACTTGTGAAATTTTTGTTACACTTGTGTAATTTTATTGAAATATGTGTTAATCAAAGCGGGTTTAATTCGAAAAATATTTTGTGGGATTTTTCAAATGTTTGAAATTTAATTTTTGCATTGCATTTGCATTGTTCTTAGCCCCGCTGGCGTGTTTTGGCAATCCTGCCCGGCTTGCCGGTGACAGGGAATCCCGAAATGCCCAGCAGCCCTCGACCGTGATAAATCACATCGTCGCTATCGTTTTTAACGGTAGGAGACGGTTTTGATTTTGAGTCCGGGGTACCTCAGTGATCAAAACCGGCCTTTGCATATAGTTAACCATAGAACCCCACGTTAGATAACCAACCAATGTGTTAGGATTATGTGCTCCATCCTGTTACGTGCTATGTGTTACCGTCTTTCCAAGCATGCCATACTGCATACATGCATACACTTGCATCCGTACATATTCGTGTCTTACATGTTGTCGGCATAGCATAAGTTAGGTTTCCGGCAGTTAGTAGAAGGTTGCCTTGGCCCGATGATGAGTCGCGCATCTCATATGCGTGTTGTTCTTACGAGTAAGCCTTTAGGACGACCGGACGTGGGAAAATTTGGATCATCAAACTCCTAACACTGATCTAAACAGGTTTAAGGGACCTTGGCCCGAGGAGGGTCAATCGCCCTTAGGCATCTGATCTTAGATCATTGTCGGAATTTGTGTGGATCAGAATTTCCCAAATCCGACCATCCGGTATCAAGGAGTTATCACTTAAAAGAAAACTTGAGGATTGGGGCAATCTTCCAAAGCTGTCGCATTCAGTCTAGGAGACTTTAAATCCATGGAGTTCTCGTTTAGTTTTAGTGCTTCGGCAGTTAGTAGAAGGTTGCCTCGGCCCGATGATGAATCATGCATCCCATATGCGCGTTGTTCTTGCAAGTTAGCCTTTAGGACGGCCGGACGTGGGAAAATTTGGATCATCAAATTCCTAAACACTGATCTAAACGGGTTTAAGGGACATTGGCCCGAGGAGGGTCAATCGCCCTTAGGCATCTGATCTTAGATCATTGTCGGGACTTGTGTGGACCAGGATTTCCCAAATCCGACCATCCGATATCAAGGACTTATCACTTAAAAGAAAACTTGAGGATTGGGGCAATTTTTCAAAGCTGTCGAATTTAGTCTAGGAGACTTTAAATCCACGGAGTATGAGATACCTCCGGTGTTGGTCGTGCCCGAACGGCCACCGTGATTTGAACTAGCCTTAAGGTCATTAGTATCTGGATTACAACACCCAAATTGCTTTGTCTCGGATGATCAAGAAAAGTGATTGGCTCTGATTCCAACAAGTTTGGAGTTTAACCTGCCGAGTAATGGTCTACCCGGGGTGTTGGAAAATCTTCTGTGCAATGATCTTAAGTGAAATTCGGATCCGGTAGACTAACCCTAGGGTTGTACATGCAGTCTAGGAGACTTTAAATCCACAGAGTTTGAGATACCTCCGGTGTTTGCCGTGCTCGAACGGCAGCTCGTGTTTCGAACTAGCCTTGGGCCCATTTGTAACTGGATGGCGGCACCTCATTGCTTTGTCTCGGATGGTCAAGAAAGGATAACGGTTGCGGCTTCAACATTTAGGCTGAAGGTTGAAAAGTCGTAACTGCCGAGTAAACGACTTACCCGTGGTGTTGATTCAATCTGCTGTGCAATGGCTCTAAGTGAGATTTGAAACCGGTAGACTAACCATAGGCTAACCTTAGCATAATCTATAGGATAGATGTCAGTCTAGGAGACTTTAAATCTACGGAGTTTGAGATACCTCCAGTGTTTGCCGTGCTCGAACGGCTCCCCGCGTCTCGGGCTAGCCTTAAGTACATTCGTATCCAGATTTCAACAACCTCATTGCTCTGTCTCGGATGGTCTATAAGGAGATTGGCTCTGATTCCACGACAATTGGAATTTAACCTGCTTGTCACGACTTACCCGTGGTTGTTGTTTCGAACATCTGTGCAATGTCTTAAGTGAGACCGAGACCGGTAATCTAGATCTTAGACACAACTTGACAACGACACATGCACAACATTTCCTTCAATAAAACCAGGGGCACAATTTGAGTTTGACCTTTTTGCTTTACTGTCAGTCCCGAGCCATTGATCCAAGAAAGAAGCCTTACAACTTGCCGAACAGAAGTTGACTCAACCCAAGCCTCAAGACATGGATGTTCCGGCTGAAATCGAAGGACTCAAGATGGCTGTAAATAACCTGGGAAATCAAATCACCCAGCTCATGATCATGGTGCAAGACATCCGTGACCGTCTTCCGGGGGTCCAAGAGAACCTCCAACGACCTGGAAAAAGCCCAGAAATGGCCGCGGCTTTGGCCAAGATCTCTGAACTGGAGGAGTCTATCATGGAAGGATTCAAACCCATATGCTTTGGAAATTCCATTAACACGAGAGATGTGGAGATGCACCACTGGGACGTCGAAAAGGACCACCTCACTCCAGAAGGCGAAAAGGTCTACCTCGAGAAAGCCAAAACACCATTTACCAACAACAATGCAAAAGCCACCCCCAGCTCCACAAATATCAAACCCAACTTCTCAACCAGCACCATCAGCAAAGCCAAACCAACCACCACCATAATCCAAATCAACCGGCCCAAAGACCAATCAAGAAAATTCTCCCAATTCCCCGCACCTCTGTCCTCGGTCTATGAACAGCTTCTCATGGCCGGTCTTCTTAAACCACTCTCTCCAACTCCTTTACCTCAAAAGCTCCTAGCTTACCACAATCCAAATGCCTTCTGTGCCTTCCATCAGGTGCCCGGTCATGCTACCAACAATTGTCAACGCCTCTGTCACAAGATCCAGGATCTCATTGACGATAAAACCATCTCTCTTTTGCCATCAGAATCCAACACTCCTCAACAAAAACAAGATCTCAGTGTCAATCAAATCAGCCTCACTTCCACTAAAAATGCCTCTTCGAGCTTCACCAACAATGATCCCAACCAAACTGAACCAGTCAACGAAGTCACAACCCAAATCAACCGCCCTCAAAGTCGACGAAGAAAATTTTCCCAACTCTCTGCACCTTTGCCCTCGGTCTATAAGGAGCTTCTCATGGCTGGTTTTCTCAAACCACTTCAACCAACCCCACCTCCACAAAGTCCTCCACGTTCCTACAACCCAAATACCTTCTGCATCTACCACCAAATACCCGGTCACCCTACCGAGAGATGCCAACGCCTTCGTCACGAAATACAAGATCTCATTGACAACGGATCCATCTCTGCTCCACTGGCGAAACCAAGCACCTCGTCAAATCAATGAACCATCGATGGCCATGTAATAAGTCAATCTTCCACGAGTCTTGGAAGTATTCAAGTGTCAAGTCAAGAATCAGTTTGCAAGTCGTGTTAGTTTGTGTCTTTGTTTTCCTTGTCTGTGTGTTTTCATTTTCGAGTCTGTCGTGCTCTTGTGTCTATGAGTTTTTCAAGTTCAAGTCTGTAATATATTGTTGTTGTCAAAAAAAAAAAAAAAAAAAAGACCAAAAATAGAGTCAACTTTGTAGTCCTGAACTACGCGCGACCTGATTCCTTGCAAAGGGATACGTAGGCAACCCTTCGCGGTTCGGTCGTAACTATCAAAAATCAATGTTGTCCCCCGTTGTGTTAAAATTGTCAATCATAAACTTGGATTTTTGTAATAATACCTCAACTTGGAATTGTTTTCCACCATCATTTGAGAAACATGAAAATCACTTCAAAACACGAGATGAATTTTGATGGAACCCTTGCCCCGCACAAGGAGGATTTCCAGCGGACCATTCCTCGATGTCGTCAAGAGGCGATGCTTTGACACAGGAAAAAGCCTGCTAGGTCGAAAACCCGCAAGGGCGGCCTAGGCAAAAAGTCAAGGCAAAAAGCTCGCTAGATCAAACTTCAAAATCAGATCTAGGCAAAAGTTAGAGCAAGCATGAGTTCTCCCTATCAAGTTGTGCAATTCAAGATGAAGAAAGGCATTCTTTGTTTGATTCCCCACATAAATATCCATTGCAAGCCCCTTTGAGCCTAAATCAATTTCTTTGAAAAATAACCCAGCTAGGCAGCTATCCCCCACACTGGGGTGAAACAAGAAATATGAAAGTGTCAAACACATGAAAGCCAGCATAGTGAAAGTGCCAGGGATATGAGCGCGTAAGGATTCAAAGTATCACAAGAATGAAAGCGCCAAACTCATAGGGTGCAACAAGACAAAGAGCACTGAAGAAAATTTGGAACGGAAAAATCAAATGAAAGGAAGTGCTCATTTAAAGCAAGAAGAGGCACATGAAAGCACCCATCAGAAGCAAAAGTAGCACAAAAAGTCCAAGATAGCTGCTAGCTCAAACAAACCCGAGGAAAAATGAGATGTTTTGAGCCTATAATCCTGCCTTTGTTAAGCCCATAACCTTGGCCCCGTCATAACCTTGATAAAAGTCCTTTCAGATTGGAAAGTGCAACTTGATAGTGAGAATTCAAGTCACAGGGGCAGTCTAAATCTCCCTTGAAAATCAAAAGTCAAAGCATTGTGCAAACACTGACATCATGCAAAGCAAAGATCTAAAACTGAGGCATATCAACGGGTCTTCATTAGCAGCCCTCTAAACTGGGGCACTTTGAAGGAAAACCAATGAGGCATCATCAGCAATCTGGGGCATGGGTTCACGACAAGAAATCTTGTGTTTTATTGTAGATTTGAATGAACATCACTTGACGGAGTAAAACAATCACAAAATCAAAATCTAATTTTATCATGACAATTTCGACATCAATGGTGAAGCATGGTTGCCATCTTTCAGAAACTTTGGGTCAGCATAGTCTTCCATACCCTTCGAGTTGACATGTTCTTCTGTATCAACCTTTGCTCACTCGGGGCACCCCAATCAAGCCATTCACATAGTTGCTCATATCTGTCATGTCAACCTGGTCAATCAAATTCCCCAAGCCTTGTCTGTCACAATCCACCCCCTTGTCAAAAAGGTCGATCAAATTCCTTGGCCTTGTCTGTCTTATCAATGTCCATCCTTTTGTCAAAAAGGCCGATCAAATTCCTTGGCCTTGTCGGTCTGTCCACCCCCTTGTCAAAAAGGCCGATCAAATTCCTTGGCCTTGTCGGTCTCATCAATGTCCATCCTTTTGTCCAAAAGGCCGATCAAATTCCTCGGTTTTGTAAAATCCACCTCTTTGTCAAACAGTCAATCATGTAGTCTTAATCTTGTCTATCCTTGACTCGTGGAAACGATTTCAATGCATCAAAGAACCCGTGTTTGGGTACATGGTCAATTGGTTGTCAAAACCATCAGCAGAGCCGAGAAAGAAAATCAGATTTGAGGATCATCATCTGTGGGGCATGTCAGCCTAATGCCATTTCTGGGGGAAGCATACACCCAAATCCAGGACTGGGGCATAGAAGCCTAAAAGCCTCAAACCAATCCAAAACCCAAGTTTTGCTAAGCTCCAACCCAAACCTTGGCCTCAAGGGAAAGACAGTAAAGCAAAAGAGCCACCCATTGAGCCTCCTACTTTTTAAAGAAGGAATGTTGTCGTTGTTGTCGTCGAGTGTCGATGCACGAGTCGCATGCAATCATCCTGAGGGACAAGTTTTAAATCAATCAATCGTCCTAAGGGACAGTTTTCAACCAATCATCTTGAGGGACAAGTTTTAAATCAATCAATCGTCCTGAGGGACAGTTTTCAACCAATCATCCTGAGGGACAAGTTTTAAATCAATCAATCGTCCTGAGGGACAGTTTTCAACCAATCATCCTGAGGGACAATTTTTTCAATCAATTTCAAGACCAGAAATGGTCACCTTTTCAAAATTAATTTCAAGACCAGAAATTGTCACCTTTTCAAAATTAATTTCAAGACCAGAAATGGTCACCTTTTTCAAAATTAATTCAAAACCAGCATGGTCAAGTCATTTGGGATAATCATTGAAAAGCCGCCTAGCTGGTGCGTTCAATCAATCAATCATTTATTGTGTACATCAATCATGTCAAGTTGTTTGAGTATATTTGTTTAACCAGTTAGTGCATTTAATCAGTTGTTCTGAGAATTTGTTGTTGACGAACCATTGTGCCGCTAAGACCATCACATTTATGTGTTTGGTACAATAGCGTATTGATTGCCTCTTTGCTCAGTAAGCAATCACATTTCCTCGATTGTCTCGTTGCTCAGTAGACAATCATCTTATCATTGGTTATCTTGTTGCTCAAGGGATAGCCCCATTAAATTTAGCCTCCCCGTTGTTCAGAGGGTAGCTACACTCAATCACAATCACAATCACAATCACAATCCAATCACAATCACAATCACAATCACAATCACAATCACAATCACAATCCAATCACAATCACAATCACAATCATAGTCACAATCATTTGCTTTTAGTGTTTCGACTCGGGAAGGCTTGACGATTCACGTAAAATCATAATTCATTTGTTTGGCGTTTCACGACCCGGGAAGGCTCGTTGATTCGCATAATTGTTTGGCATTTCACGACCCGGGAAGGCTCGTCGATTTGCATGGTTTCAATCGTCCTGAGGGACAAAACTTTTTAAATCAATCGTCCTGAGGGACAAAATTTTTTATATCAATCGTCCTGAGGGACCAAACTTTTTATATCAATCGTCCTGAGGGACCAAACTTTTTAAATCAATCGTCCTGAGGGACAAAACTTTTTATATCAATCGTCCTGAGGGACAAAACTTTTTAAATCAATCGTCCTGAGGGACAAAACTTTTTAAATCAATCGTCCTGAGGGACAAAACTTTTTATATCAATCGTCCTGAGGGACAAAACTTTTTAAATCAATCGTCCTGAGGGACCAAATTTTTTATATCAATCGTCCTGAGGGACCAAACTTTTTAAATCAATCGTCCTGAGGGACAAAACTTTTTAAATCAATCGTCCTGAGGGACCAAACTTTTTAATCAATCGTCCTGAGGGACAGGAGAACCCGTTGCATTTGTTTGCATATGCCCCCAGGAACTACGCCGGTCTGATCCCTACAATGGGGTACGTAGGCAGCCTGAGTGGCACGACCGATTGATCTTTAAAGTTTTCCTTTGTGACTTGAGATGTATCGCGGGGAATGAGTCGGGTTGTCTATGTCTTGGACGTCACTCATACCAAATCAATGGCATCGAGTCCCGTCCAAGAGGGGCAACTGTAGACACCCCGATTTTGAACCCAGGATGCACTCGAGCATTCCCGATGATGAAATAGAATAATCGTGCATACCTCGAGGCTAAGAACAAGGTTTGAACTCACCGAACCACCCTAAACCATTCTAAACCCTCCTAGAACAACCTTAAACCAACCAAAATGACTAAAATACCCTTCAAACCATCCATAAACCATTTCAAAACAAACCCAAGCCTACATCATCTTCTAGTACATTCAAAACCCTCTTTATTGATATATAATATGTCTCAATCCATTTTGAAATGAGGGAGATGTGTCCATTTTACCAAAATGACTTATTTTCCCGACCTTCTGAGGGTAAAATGGTCACATACTTGAATGTATAAATTATCTTGGATTCAAACTACTTGGGTTAGAAAGTACACTCGACAAGCTTTCCAACGCTTCAAACCACGCATGAAACGGAGTTCGGTAGCACCCGGGGCGGCCCCGCAAAGTTTTACCTTTTGAGCAACAGCCTCGAGCGCTCAAGCCCTGGACCTTGAGCGCTCAAACCCAAAAATCTCACCTTGAGCGCTCAAGCCCATGGTTTTGAGCGCTCAACTCTGATCCAGATCAGTTTTCTGCAGAGCATCTAATCATGATATTCTACTGCAAGAGGAGCGTCTACCTATGTTTTCTACTGCCTAAATACATTTCCTAGACCCTTGAACATCTCCTCAATCACCCCCCAAACCCAATTCAAAAATTAAACCCATTTCCCTCCCATTTCTCTCTCTATATAAACCTCCTCCACTCCCTTGGCTGATCTCTTACACTCTCACACCCTTCATCAGCCCTCTCCACTCTCTCTCATCACTTCAATCACGTTTTAGCCTTTCTCTCCTCCATAGCCACCACCCTCCATCATCTTCAACCTCCAAAACACCCAAAAATCTCATCTTTAAGGTCTACAACACATGGGTCTTTGAGAAACCAACTACAACAGCCCCTCTCTCACTCTAACAAGCCATTTACAGCCCATACACTCCATCAATTTCGTCCAAACCTAGCTCTTCCATCAAAACCCACCTCATCCAAGCCAAAATCACCATTTTAAGCTCAAATCCTCCATCATCCACTCAATCAATCACTCAATCAGCCCTACACTCACACTCCTCTGTCCAAAAGACTTCATCTATAGCCCATAAACACAGCCACTACCCATCCATTCATCAAACCACAAGTTCAAGCCTTGATCAAGCCAAAAGGTAGTTAAAACCATGTGAAAATCACTGTTTTGGTCTTGCTGAGGGAGACCAGTGGGCTCATTCAAGTTCCTCATACTTGAAATGAGCCTACAAGTTCTGAAAAGTATCATAAAATATCAAAATTTGGTGACCTGGAAGTGGTTTGAGCGCTCAAGGCCTTACCCTTGAGCGCTCAATCCACTTTGAGCGCTCAAACCCCAACAGAAAGTCAGTCACGGTGTTTCCGCCATAACTTTTTACTCCGAACTCCGTTTTCAACGTATTATATATCAAAACGTAGATAATTTGAAGGGCTACAACTTTATGGTTTTATGTTCTTCTCATTTCTATATCAAAACCCTCCAAAACATGCAAATAGTGTCGGAAAGACAAATAATTTTGTTCAAAATGGTGTTTTAAATTCTATTTTTCTCCTTCATTGTCATTTTCTTTGTTTATACCATCCTATCATCGCATTGTACACTTCGCACAAGCATCCACTATCACTTAGTTGGTGTTTTAATATTCATTTACGTGTTTGCCATTCCCGTATCCCCCATTTCGTGTTTAAAATCGAATTTCAAATATCTTCAAAATCCCACAAATATCGAGTAGAGACCGGTTCATGGACCGGGCGAGAGGGGTGCCGTAAAACCCTTCCCCTCTCGTAACCAAACCCCCGAATCCGAGAAATCTTTGGTTCTGCCATGATCAGTGAAATCTTTTTCAAATGGGCAAATGAGTCATATTTTTGATCGATTTCTCGGGTTCGGACCTCAAATCCGGGTGGCGACTCTAACAATCACAATCTTTTCGTACAATCTCGGTGGGCCGTCCACAATATGTTTTCATCCTCTTGTAATGTGATTTACCATTATTACCCTTCCTATATATTAGAGAATGAAAATATTAGAGGATGAAAAATACAAAATGGAAATAATTGTTGAAATTCAAAAGAGGATTGATTTTGTTGTGATCAAGTGGTTTACCGTCAAAACTTAAAAATGGGCTGAAGTTCACCGGATTATTAGGGATGTTTGAAAAAGAGGGGGTAGTGACTGTGGTGAGATAATTAGTTACCCCATTTTTCTCATTTTTATGGTTTAACATG
Organism: Vaccinium vitis-idaea; assembly: GCA_963854785.1. Classification (NCBI taxonomy): domain Eukaryota; kingdom Viridiplantae; phylum Streptophyta; class Magnoliopsida; order Ericales; family Ericaceae; genus Vaccinium; species Vaccinium vitis-idaea. Next base: position 37,868,554 of record OY978224.1, on the reverse strand, counting down.
CTCTTTGAATATATTTACCATAAAAAATTACGTATTTAATTTTTACCATGATCAATTTTTTATGGTCATAGTTATTATTTGTTCAAATTTACCATATCAATGGTTTGTTATGATCAGATTTACCATGATTGAGAAAACTTCATGAGTACATTCTATTTTGTTTTATTTCGTGTAAAATTATTCAAATTGCATAATAAACTAAATAACAACTAATAACAAGTAGGTGGGCAAACAAACAAGTAGGTGGGCAAAAAACTCGAAAACCAACTAATTATTCAGAAAATTACAATTCATGGTAAATAGAAATGGACAGAAATATAGTATTTACATGGTACATTGACCAGGTGATCATGGTAAATCAGTAGTTCATACTGATGATTTTTCAGAAATGATGGTAACTACGAACAAAGAGTTGAAGGGTTTTCCAGAAATCATGGTAAATACGAACGTTGAGTCGAAAGATTTTCCACAAATCATGGTAAATATGAGCAAAAAGTCGAAGGATGAAGAAAATCAAAGGATGAAGAGTTGAAGGATTTTCCAGAAATCATGGTAAATACGATCGAATAGTCGAATAGCTCCATTAATTCTTGATACCACCACGACAAAAACAAATATCATTGGACTTTGATGCACCTAATTCCTTCCAAAAAGCTTTTGAAGTCCTCTGGTTGGGTAAGAAAATCCTTCGACTCTATGTGTTGTAGTCGTTTTCCGTTGACAGTGACGAAGACGGGACTCAATCGGAATGTCAACGAAGAATTTATGGAGCACGTCGTCAACGCTATGTTCACCGGGAGAGAGGACTATTGACGACGCGATGGGTGAAAATTCGTCCCAAACCTGGGTGAAGAGTTGGAACGACAATTTCAGACGGAAGAACAATTCGTCCCAAATTTGGCTAGGTTTTAAAAGGAAGAAGACAGAGTAGTTGGCGTGATTTGGGGGATTGGATTTTATCCCCAATCCCGTAATTGCAGCAGAGAACCTCATAATTTTGAAAATGGTCCACTACCTACTGCCCCATATATGCAACTTTTAATTTAGTCATCAATCCCTTAATATGTTACAATTATATATATAAAGGGCATTTTAGGGTTTATTTGAATCTCAGGATGGAAAATAACTCCTAAATAAGCTCAAGATGATTTTCTAATTTCAAGTGACTAAAATGATGATTATTTAAGTGGCCCTATTTTATTATTTAAGTGGGCCGTAAAATAGTGGCCCTATTTTATTAATTTTGTTATCCCACCTCCCCGGTTTCTTATACTATTACAAAAATTGCCCAAGTTTTTTCCTAAATAGCTAGCCCCAATTTTACCAATTATGTAATCCCACGTCCCCGGTTTCTAATGGAATAAAAATCGCCTTATTTGCCATTACCACTGGTATACTATTTCATTCTCCAACACTTTTGCCTAATTAAATTGTTCATGCTCTGCCTTTTTTTTTTTTTTTTTTTGACATGGCAATTTCATTTAAAGTCCAAAAATATTACAAGCAATTTCATCACATGATACATCAATGAATCAAAACTATCAATCATCTTGACTCGAGAACATGCACATTGCAGGCTCAACTGACACATATTGTGGATTTAGGGCGAGTCACAGATATAGTAGTAGAGGACCCCTAAAGGAAACCTATCTCAAACCATGAGAAAAGGTCCAAATAAAATTGAATACCCATCCGCAAAGGGGTGAGAATTTTCCACAATATTTTTAGCTATAATGTTCCAAGTTGTTGCATCATAACTACGATAAACATCGACACACATACCCGATTAATACACAATATTTTTCCATTGTAAATAATTATTCCAAAACCATATGGTTTAAGAAGTATGGGAAATTTACAACAAGAAGACCCCATCAATTTCCCTCATTTACAAAAGGTATAATGTTAAAAAACCATAAATGTACATCACAATTTATTTTTGGTGAGTAACGTACATCACATTCCATCCTTCGGATTGAATGCTCAGCATAATCTTGTAATCAATACTCATTCTCTCAAGTCCAATACATTTCAAAGGACGTTAAATGTTTAAAGTAAGCTAGAAGACCGACAAGTGGCGCGTTTATGTACGTGGTCGGCTCTGCTTCGGCGAAATTGTCTCGAGAATCGACGTAGGTATCGTCGAGGTCTGGGCCACCAACCACAGCTCCGGTGAGCCTGTTTGGATTAGAGTTGTTGCTTGTGAAATAAAGGTAAAATCCTTCACCACAGCCGATATGTTGTGGGTGTATTGCAGTACGAGGCAGTGAAGATCCTCTGTGATGAATCTTTTTCGGAAATTTCATGGCATATCCCACCATGTATGACATCTTCATTGGGTTGGTTCCTAGTATGTAATCCACCTGCATTAATCCATATATAGAGAAGTATCATTAAGCATATTGTTTATGTCTTCCAGTATCTAGATATTAGCAGCAAAATGAGCAGAATGGAGTGGTCACTCTGCAAAATATCGACACAACGAATAGAACTATATGTGTTCTGCACTTTTATGCGGAGGTGTCAAACGGGCCGTGCCGTGTTGTCATGGCGCATTTAATTTTGTGCCAACCGTGCTTCGTGCCGTGCCGGCCCGTTTACTAAACTGTGTTGTGCCATTTTTTAATCGTGCCGTGCCCGTACCAACACATTTACTTAATCGTGCCGCGCCATACAGTGCCATTTTATAATCGTGTCGTGCCCGTGCTGGCACATCTCCGAGTTTCGTCGATTTTTTTTGTATAATCTAGCCAAGTTTCGTCCAAATTTTTTTTTGTAAATCTAATAAATATAGCTATATAGACTTATTATTCTCGAATGGATTTTATCGAGATTTGATAAAATCAAGCCCTTGATTTTCTCCATTGGTGAAGAGATTTGATAAAATCTTAGATTTTTGAATGATCTTATATTTTTATCAAATCTCTTCACCAATGGATAAAATCAAGGGTTTAATTTTATCAAATCTTGATAAAATCCATTCGAGTACAACTACATAACATATAATTCGAATTTTTTTTGTATAATCTAGCCGAGTTTCGGCGTATCGAGATTAGCAAAATATTTATATTGACTTATTAAAAAGTACATATAACATATAATTAGTAAATTCATCATTAAAAATAAATTTTTTGGGTACATTAAAAATTTGTATTTGTTGTGTCGTGCCTTGGGCCGTGTCCCGTGTTGTGCTGCGTCTAGCCTGTTGGAAAAATTCGCCAGAATTTTTGTAAAATTTAGTAACTGGAGACAACAACACAACAAATAAAAATTGAGATAAATACGTAAGCACAAAAGTAGAAGTTTATGAGAGAACTTATGTGGATCGAGTCACGCATAATGCGCTCTCCTTAGAGAAGATACGTCCCCGCTTGCACCGAGTTGTGTGACATTCCATTCTAAGATAAAACGATCCTGGAAAGGTTTGTGTGCATCTAAAACTTACCTCGAACCAAGAATCGCTCGTATGCTCAAAATATATAGCTTCAAAGTATGCATAAAAATATAGAGAGTGGAAATGGAGAATATATTTGTGATTGCTTTTTGGCTGTTGAAGAAGAAGTTGTTTTATGTTGTACAGAGAGGAAAAAGTGTATATATTCCTCTTTGGCTTTTAGATCTATATATACCCACATGAAGGTGTTCAACCATAGAAAATGAATTGGTTACTGCCATGGCATGTGAAATGGCCTATAGACTCAGAAAATGAATTAATGGGAATGAGAGCTGCTGCTCCAAATTTAAGTCCCAACGGCAGTGTGGTAAAAGGTTGAAATGAATATTATGCAAAAGAATCCAAGGCAAACATATATCTGCCATGTAATAATTCTTTCTAAATTTTAAATTAACAAAATATACAACATAGGCCACTTCCGTGCCGTGCCCGTCTAGACCCTGTCGTGCCGTGCTCATCTAAAACCGTGCTCGTGCCGTGCCTTGCCACATTTAAACGTGCCGTGCTAGCCCGGCCCGTTTGACACCTCTACTTTTATGTGTGGTATTGCAAATGGTTATGCAAAAGCATAAAACATTCCAGCACAAACCGATACGTATGTTTAAAAAGCACGCTCGGTCAAGAAAATGTTCCATGTTTAAAAATATACCTGCCGTTGCGCAAGTTGTACGAGCCTGTATGGAGTTGCAACAACTCCAGAACAGTTAACGAAGCTGTTGGTTTGATGCAAATGCCGAGCATATACAACTAGAAGGAACGATAAAGCCGTCCCAAGCTGAAAGTTACTTCCTCCTGGCTTGTACAAAAGGCCACCTAAAACATGTTGTCATTGCAAAAAATGTAAGATACAGATAGATATACATGATTTACAATTTTGTGTGTACAGATGTATGTGTTTGATATTTGATACTCCCTCCATTCGAGATTGCTGGCCCTCCTTCTTTTCTTTTTTTTTATAGCCAGGTGTCTGCGCCAGTTTTCGCCCACCTCGACTAATCCTGGAAGACCAATCCCACCGTCCACTAGCGAATGTCTATTTAAAGCCAGAGAAAAGCTCTGTATGGACTAGCCCCATGCTGGACCTCCTTTTCTTTCATGGATGTCCCAAAATGAATGTCCATTATGAAAACGTAAAAAGTTTTGTAACATTACCCTGTTGCCCTTTCTATTTTTATATTAACTTTACACTAACTTAGGATAAATTAGGAAAGTGAACGCCAATTAAATTCCCTATCATTCTATCCAATTCGCTATCCCAAAAAAGGCAAGCAAATTGGGACGGATGGAGTAAATGAAGACAACCCCATTTGACTTCATTTTTTGGGATTTTTTGGTGTGGTCTTTTTGTTATTTTCTCTTAATTTTTATTGGAATCGGATAAATTCTTTTATCACATTGTTCAACTCGATGAGAGGAATCGAAAAAATATAAAATCATAGACCAAATGTTTAAAAAGTTCATATAAGACGATAAAAAGACCAAAAAAAGTCAAAACAAATGATGTGATGTTAAAATCATACCTAAATCTGCCAAAAATTTAGAGAAAACAAACGAAAAAAACCATGTCAAAAATCTCTCAAAAAGTTAGGCTAAATGGGGCCAAAGCACATTTCGTTAACGACCCGCATCAACTATCCATAAAAATTCTTTGCCTAACCACGAGACTTAAAAGTTTATGCTCAAATGCGTGTAGCTCATCGGCGTTTGCTTTATCATCGACCCTTTGGTAGGCCACCAATGTGGGACTACCTTTAGAGGCATTACAGTAAACTTGGTAAAACTCGAATTAAAAAAAAAAAAAAAACTCTAATTCAAACATGATGGAGGTATGCGTTCCTCCTGTTCTTAATGTGGCTCAACTTATAGCTCTGATCCTATTCAGGGCCGGTCTCGACATTTGGGTTACTTAAGTTCAACCCGAAGCTTGGTTTTCAAGTCCAATAATGAGGCCGGATGACCGAAAATAAAGAGCTTGGATCTGCTTCTTCCTACTGTACGTCCAAGCGAATGACGAAAAATACCTGGAGAATATTGGACAGTTCGTGTTGGAGATTCAGGCAATAAGCTGCAAACCAAACTGTCGGCCGCGGGGATAGCGAGACTTGAATTTAAGGTGGAACCCTTCAGAAACTGTAAAAACAATGGCGAATCAGTTATGCTAAGCAAAATTAAAGGTCTTCTTCGTATGCGTAAATGAAATCAGTATACAAACACGACCTTGGAGGCATGTACGGCAATTCCACCATTTTTGGCGTCCCATCCGAATTCAGTGAAGTATGTGAAACTTGTTATGTTTTGATTGACGTAATTCGAATAACAAGGGTCATTGGTGGCTTTGAATATCCATAATGCTGCCCACACCAATTCATCCTGTAAGCCATATTTGTTACAAATATTATGGAATGAATAAGCTAAGTACTCAAAATTATATATGTTGAAACATTTAGGCTGTGTTTGGTTAGATATTTTAGTTTAGTTTTGATGATGTCAGCAGGTATAATGAGTGAAGAGAGATAGAGAGAGAAATGAGGGAAATGATGATGTCATCAAAACTAAAACTAAAACTAAACAGGGAAACGAACAAGACCTTAGTGTTTTGGATTTTCTGCTTTGGCAAAAAACCAATAAACTAATTTTTGGTTTATTCATTTTGTCTTTATTAAAAAAAAAATTACATTTGTTAATTTTGAGTCAAGTTTTCGTAGATTATTGATTTGTCTCGACAAGAGGAATCCAAGAAGTATAAAATTATGGTCAAAACTAAATTTGTTTTGAATAAAACTGAAAATAAACCAGTTTATTGGATTAATTTTGGTTTTATTAAAAAAAATTAAATTTTGACCATAATTTTATACTTTTTAGATTAGATCAATAATCGACAAAAATTTGACGTAAAACTAAAAAATGTAAATTTTTTAATAAAGACAAAACGAATAAACTAAAAAACCATTTTTTGATTTTTTGCCAGAGCATTCGGTTTAAAAAATGTAAATTTTTTAATAAAGACAAAACAAATAAACTAAAAAACCATTTTTTGATTTTTTGCCAGAGCATTCGGTTCATTGTGAATACCTCATAGCCATTGCAATCACAGTAAAATGGGCATACTGCTCCCCCCAGGCTTTCGTTGTAAGTTCCTCGATAGGTATTTGCAAATTCAAAAACCTATATTCCATACAAAGATATTAGGATCATCGAAAAAAGTATTAACAACAATTCTATAGAGCTAGAAACATTCTCGTATAAGTATTAATTCAAGATGCAGTGTGGAATATTCTTTTCAATGTAATTTTTAAATTGTGATTACCGTAATAGCCCTCTTCAAAAGCAATGCGGAATACTTGGGATCACACTCCAAAAACACCATGGAAGAGGCTGCCAGAGCGGCCGCAATCTCGCCAGAAACCTCCGATCCCGGATTCGTTGCGTTAACCTGAAAAGTTGTTCGGGGGGTGTCCATATCTTCGGGCCTTTCCCAGCAGGCGTGATCGCTGTTGGGATCTCCGATTTGCGCGAACACGACCCCGGGGATACTTGTGGCTTTAAGGAAGTAGTCTGTTCCCCATTTAATGGCTTCGTGGGCATGTTCGAGTTCTGCGTCCATATACTCGCCGAATTCTAGGACTCCCCAAGCTAGCATTGTTGTTGTGAAGGCCATCGGAAAGTTGAATTTAACGTTGTCTCCGGCGTCATAGTATCCACCAACCAAATCTACCTGTGGACAAAGGGGAAGTTTGTTATGTCTTAAACATGAGTCCATATGTTTTTTTTTTTTTTTTTTTAAACGAAAGTATCCCGATGAATCGGACTAATCATTCAGGCGCCCCTCCCCTCCCACAGCTTTTTCTACGCGCTTGCATGCAGGGGCGACTCCACATGGTTGAGAGGGGGTCAGCCGACCCCATGGCAAAAAAAATATATATATATATATATTACTATTATATTGAAATTTTTGAAATTTTTTTGAAAAATCCATAAATGAATCCCCTAAATTTACCACTGGATAACTCCTAAAAGTTCATAAAAGTTAGTACTTATTTGTGTGGTTTGTTTGAATCTTAGTCATTCGTTTTGTTCTTTTGACAAGGAGATGTTGATCTGTCTTGCTAGGTTGAGCTTTAAATGTGATTTTTGTTGAAATAAGATTTTTAGTTGCTATTATTGTGATTTTTTCTTTGATTTATGATTGGTAAAAGTCTTTGACGTTTATGAATGACCCCACGCTTCTGAACTTCTGGAGTCGCATGCTTGCATGAGGTGAGGTGATAGGTGGATGATTCTAATTTAAGATTCTAACCAATAAATCTTGGTTCTATCTCCACGTAGAGACTAATCAAAGAAGTTTTCCGTATAAAGACTAACAGTGTCGGCTCTGAGCTTTTTAAGGTCGGATGCGATTTTTTTTTTAGGCCCATCGCACGATATATATTTATAAAAAAAAATTACAAGAATTAAAAACAATAATAATACAAAGCTCGATAATCATTATATACGTTCATCCAAAATATATTACTTAAACATCACCCTTCTCACATTTTTTTGATTAAGGTCCCTATATATAAGGGTATAAAATATCTGGCGCCTACAAAAATAGTCAAAATTTGGGGGCCAGATGCGGCCGCATCCTTGGCGTAGGTCCAAAGCCAACTTTGGAGATTAATCAAAAAAGACTCAACTATGAACCAAGGATTTAAATATCGGCCGCTGCGTTGCGGTTTTTCGGTCCTTTGGTACTGCTACATCCTGCTATACGGTGCTCCACAAAATTCACACCCGTATCGGCCGATTACCCCTACATATTGGGTTTTATCTGGTTTTTCGCCTGCTATACAACCACTACTACCTGTTCAAGTGTTTTGGCGCCGCAAAATTTGAAAAAATTCACGGTCGCGACACCTTGTTCCTACTATGTATCATTTGATACTCTCACTACCGCTACATTGCTTCCGCTATTTAAAACCTTGTTTACAACCATCAGGCCACACAAAAAGCTCGATAATTTTTTAAAATTTTCTAGTACTTTTCAACGACCAAAGATGTTTTATGACCTAATACGATAAAAATGGGCTTCATTTTCACCTCCAAAAATCGCAGACCGCTACGCCGCAAGGATGATGTGGCCGGTAGCGAAGTCAGGATTTTAATTCGAAAGAGACCTTAGTAACAGACATATTTTTGCCGACACGTAAACATATTATACCGTAGAGTTTTTGTTTTCCAATGTAATACTTTGCACATTGAAATTATTGTAGTCTAATGCAGTAAAAGTATATAAATCATGTTGTTCTATTTGTTTAGGCGACGACAACACTCATATGCTTATTTGTTGTTTATGAAAGAAATTGAGAAATTAAAATGTGAAATAACCCGTTTTTTACTAAATCAAACCTAATTCATTAAGATTATAAGAAGCTATTATACTTATAATTTTCATAACACTGTAACATTACGCATCCTTCTTTTTTTTTTTTTTTTTTTGAAATTGCAGGAGGGGCAAGGCACCGCCCTGCCCCAAGGTCAGGGGCGGACCTAGGGGGTGCAAAGAGTGCTTGACCTATGCACTCCCCCCAATTTTCTTCTTATTTGTAGTATACTTCTGATTTTTTTTTTTTTTTTGTAAAATTACTGAAGAGTGATCCCTGCAAATCAGGCTAAATTAAAAATCCTGCATCCCCTGCCGCCCAAGGTACCTCCACCACTAGATATATGTGGCGATATGAATGAGTGGAGTGCCCGAGGTCCCTTTTATACTATCACATTGTGGCGGATACCAAGACATGTGAATTGTCCTGAGAGAGAGAGAGAGAGAGAGAGTACTCACTCCAGCATCAGAGCCATCCTGAAGAGCAGAGTCATTCCTCCATTTCATCCGCTGGTTAGGTGGCAGTTTCCCAGACCTTTGGCCTTCAAAGAACAAAATGGTCGCTGACAATGCAGCGCTATAATTATGGGCTTCCACGTTCATCACCATCCCATTTACCAGCAAAAACATCCCCATAATCAGTGAACCCCTCGATAGTCACTGATCATGTCCATGATTCCCCGGCCCCGGCATATCCCCGAACATGTACTACCTCTATATATACATGATGGCACTGTGATTCCATTCCATGTCGTAAGGCATATCGTGTGGAAACGGAGAGTTCACAAAAAGATTGAAGCGTGCACACTCCGGCCTAACCCTGTTGTAAGGTATCAAAAAGTGTGTTTGAAAGGGCACTCTAAGGTAGAATAATATATCTTACTCCTACTTGCCTTGTGGTCATTTAACTAACTCAATTGGTTCCCCGCCCCCCCCCCCCCCCCCCCCCCCCCCCCCCCCCCCCCCCCAAAAAAAAATGAGGGACCGACCAGCTGACGCAACTACATTCCTTGGGCGTGATCATTGAGACTCTAACACAGCATTTGATTCACAGAACCATGCACAGACGCATACGAGTTCGATCGTCTAGCTACAAGAAAGATTGGATATTTAAATCTAACTGCTTTGTCAACTCGTCTATCACAAAGGTAAACACCCCATCATCTAAATATAAGTAGCTCAAGTGGCAACAGGGATGAGCTCAGTGGCAGCCCCAGAAATTATTAAGGGGGTTCATTAAAAGGCTAGATGCACTTTATAACTAAGGGTGTTTAGGTTAGTTTAAGAGCACCTCGACTGTGTCTGGACTAGCTTACGCCGAGTTCGACTAATTCTTGAGAGATCGTTCCTATCGTCCATAAGTTGATAGGTCAATTTAAACTGCGACAATATTTTATATAAACTGGCTCCAGAAGAATTGATAGCTTCTAAGAGATGTGTTTTACATTAACGTTGATTTTTATCGCTACTAAACGGTGGTAATAGTCTCAGAAGTAGTCGAGCTGCACGTAAGCTTGCGAGGATACTAAAAAAAGTAATGTTGATTTTGCCATGGAACACATGCATTATCTGACTGGATTTGTGTATCCTGCAAGTTGAACCATGTTCACGTGTTTACTTAATCCATTATGAATTGGGTTGACATTTTGGTAAAGAAGCATTAAGCAACAAGACCCACATTCCTTGTTTCGGAACAAATTTATCGAGTAAGCAAATGATTAGTTATCGTCCCACCAAAGAAATAAGCACGCAACAAGTTAACTTTTGGACCAAACCTCTTCCATTGGATTAATTCTGTCTCTCTCGTTAAGTGCTTATAAGGTGTTCGGATTATCATATGAGAGAGACAGAATTAAGGGATAAAAAAAAACCCATAAAGAAACTTGGATTTGTTCAAAATTACCATATTTTTGCCAGCGTAGCATAATGAACACTTGCCAAAAAAAAAAAAAAAATTTAAGGTAATTCTCAGAATTAGTCTCAGAATTAGTCGAACGATACGTACACTAGTGAGGATCGTAAAAAAGTAATTTTGATTTTGCCATGGAACTCATTTGACTGGATTTGTGTATCCTGCAAGTTGAAACATGTTCACGTGTTTACTCAATCCATTATTAATTGGGTTGACATTTGTAATTGTGTTCTTACTTCTTACTATTATATTGGTAAAGAAGCATCAAGCAACAAAACCCACATTCATTGTTTCGGAAAAAATTTATCCAGTAAGCAAATGATCAGTTATTGTCCCACCAAAGAATTATGCACGCCAACCAAGTTAACATTTGGACCAAAGCTCTTCCATTGAACTAATTCTGTCTCTCTCGTTGAGTGCTTAGGTGCTCAGGTCAGCATACGTGCATCTCAATTAGTTTAAGGTGTCCAATCTCACGACCCAGCTTCAGAGAGTCGAATTAAAGCCAGAGCTATTTATTTCTTTAATAGGCGAGGAAGTTTTGTTAACCCGAGTAAATAAGTTACAATAACAAGTTAAAAGAGAATACGATGCATTAGCATTATAGTCAAGTGTTACTTATCAATAGGTAATACCAATATCAATAGGCTTAATTTTACAGTTAATCCCCAAAGTATAAGTTAAGTGTCATTTTGGTCCATGATGAAAAGATCGAGTCCATTGAGTACCCAACATTCAAAATGTGTTATTAAATGGTCCTCGGAGCTAACTCCTTTTCATACTCCACCTTATGCCTAGTATTTCCCTTTTGGTTTTCAAGTCTAGTGAGCTTTCTCAAGTTTGAAGCCCATATTTTGCCTAGGTCACCCATGAGGGTTTTCGAACCTAGCAATTTTTATGCTTTAGTTTTTTGCCTAGGCCGCTCGCCCTTGCTATTTTCGACCTAGCTAGCTCTCTCAAAAGTAATACCTATTTAGTTGGTCCATGTTGGTCACGTGAATTCATGTTGTCCAAATTCATTATGCGCACTACTCCTCCAGTCAAGATGTCTTTTGATAATGTAAAGCCCTGCCCAATTTGGTTTGAATTTCTCTCGTGGATCGTGGAAGGACGCTCTAGTCTCCTTAAATACCAAATCACCTTTTCCCAGTTCTATTGCTTTTACTTCCTTGTTGGATGTCCTACCATCAACTCTTCAAATCTCCCTCTTACTCATCCCACCTCTTCTAGTCCACACTTAGCTCTATTGGCAAGATTGACTTCATCCCGTACATCAAGGCATGAAGGTTGCCCTAGTGGGCATGCAAATCAATAACCGATATCCTCATAGAGCGAAAAGCAGTTGTGTCGGCCAACTTTTGCTTTTATTAGTAGTTCTTTATGATGGCCTTCACATTATTGTCAGCAGCTTTCATAGCTCTATTGGTTTGCGGTCGATACGTTGATGAGTTAAACATGAATTTTGCTCCATCCCCTTTTTTAAAGTGCAAATACGATCTTGTGGGGAACTCCATAACAATAGATGATGTTTCGTTCAACGATCCGTGCAACCCATTGACCCCTTAAGCTTGATTTCCCTGATGACGTAGATGCCCCGCACTTCATACAAATTCTACAGTCTGCTCACATGTGGACCACTTCCCTCACGACCTCAATGCCTAATCATGTCTTTCTTAGCTTTTGTTTGGCAAGCTTGGCATTGGTATAGATTGCTTGATTATTCGGTTGCTAGCAAAATAGGGTTTTTCCATAAAGTAAGAGCAAGGCATTGGTATATATTGCTTGATTATTCGGTTGATGATTTTGAAGTGGGATTTTTGTCGTGTCTCAAGAACCAAGGCCGGCCCTAGGGTTCCTTTTATAGGCCAAAAGAAGCTTCTAGCTTTAGTTTCCCAACCAAAATTGAATGGGAGACCATTGAATTCAGCATGGCAACCCATAACACAGCTGCAACAATTGTCTAATTTCTGAGCATAAAATATGGCGGCCGCTACTTTTTTTTAAAGTCAAACATGGAGGCCGCCATCTTTGCTGGCACTGACAGTTTTATTTTGGGCTAAAACTTGGGCTTGTGTTTGGGCTTCTTTTAGGCCTTTTTATAGGCTTTGGTTTATGTATTGGGCTTAGGGATAACTATTGGGCTTGGAAACGTTGAAATGGGCTTAATGGAATGGAAAAATGATAAAACCCAATTAATAAAAGCATTAATCGAGTAAAATAAATTCTTGGCATCGTTAGCATTTTCATCATTGGGGATGCATGCAAACTCCTGCTTAGGATTCACGGATAATCAAAATCGGAGTATCTATTTAATGTATGATACAACACTAAATTTACAGTTAATTAGCAATTAACTCATAATATTTGATTAACATTTAATGAGATGTATTATGTACGTCCCACACCTCTATACATCGTGAGACAAAATTTTATACAGAATGCAATTACTATTTACAAATCTCAAATTTACAACAAAAAGACCCCCTTCAATTTCCCTAATTTACAAAAGGTATAATGCTCAAAAACCATGAATGTACATCACATTCCATCCACTGGATTGGATGCTCAGCATAATCTTCTAATCAATGCTCATTCTCTCAAAGACCAAAACATTTCAAAGGATTACCAAGGACGTTAAATGTTTAAAGTAAGCTAAAACACCGACAAGTGGCGCATTTATATACGTGGTAGGCTCCGATTCAACGTAATCGGCTCGACTATCGGCATAGGTATCGTTGATATTGTCTGGGCCACCAACCACAGCTCCAGTGAGCAAGTTTGGATTAGAGTTGTTGCTTGCGAAATAAAGGCCTCCTCCATCACAGGTGATGTGTCGTGGGTGTTTTGCAATACAAGGTAGTGAAGATCCTCTGTGATGAATCTTTCTTGGAAACTTCGGGGCATATCCCACCATGTATGACATAAGCATTGGGTTGCTTCCTAGTATGTAATCCACCTGCATTAATCCATATATGTTGAAGATATAAATAATAAAGTTATTTTGATTTCCCCACAACGAACTGTATGCGTTTCACACTTTTCTGTGTGGTCTTGTAAAACGTTACTCAAAAGTATAAAACATTCCAGCACAAACCGAAACGTGTGTTTAAAAAGCACACTCGGTCAAGAAAATGTTTGGTGTTTATAGATGTACCTGCCGTTGCGCAACATGTATGAGCCTGTATGGAGTTGCAACAATGCCGGAACAATTAACGGAGCTGTTGGTATGATGCAAATACCGACCATATACGATCAGAAGGAACGATAAAGCCGTCGCATGTTGCAAGTTACTTCCTCCCGGCTTGAACATAAGGCCTCCTAACACATGTTTGTCATTGCACAAATGTTAGATACAGGTATCCATGATTTATTGATTTACACACTTGTGTATAGGAATGTATGTGTTCGATATCTGATAGATGGAGACAGCCCCATTTGGCCTAACTTTTTAAAGACTTTTTGGCATGTTCTTTTTGTTGTTCTCTCTTAATTTTTATTAAAATGGATAAAATTTTATAGGAAACTCTACCGTCAGCTCAATGCACTTAATGTGGCTCTGTTTCTAGCTCTGATCCTATTGTCCAAGTCCAATAAAGAGGATGACCAAAAAATACCTGATGAATATTCGATAGTTCTGGTTGGAGATTCAGGCAATACGCTGCAAACGAAACTGTCGGCATCGGGGACAAAGAGACTTGAATTTAAGGTGGAATTCATCATAAACTGTAAAAACAATGGCGAATCAGTTAGAGTTAGACTAGGCAACATTGAAGGTCTTCTTCGTATAAGTAAATGAAATCAGTACACAAACACTACCTTGGAGGCAAGTACGGCAATTCCAGCATTTTTCGTGGCCCATCCGAATTCAGTGAAGTATGTCAAAAGAGTTATGTTTTGAGTGACATAATTCGAATAATAAGTGTCATTGGTGGCTTTGAATAGCCATAATGCTGCCCAGATCAGTTCATCCTGTAAGCCATATTTGGTTCAAACATTATGGAATGAATAAGCTTAAGTATTTTGGATTTGTAGTTTTGGTTTATTGTGAATACCTGATAGCCATTGTAATCACAGTAGAATGGGCATACTGCTGCCCCCAGGCTTTCGTTGTAAAATCCTTGATACGTATTTGCAAATTCGAAGACCTATTCCATAAAAAGATATTACGATCACCGGATTTTATAGAACTAGAGACATTCTCATAAAGTTGGGAGAAGTTTTCCAGTGCCAAACACTGAACAGGTACGATGTGGCCGAACCTGTTCAAAATTACCATATTTGTGCCAACGTAGCATAATGAACGCTTTCTTGCCAAAAATAACTAGTTGTATTTTGTGAAACATTTATCAACAATGCTACGTAGCGAAAACAAATTACCGTAAAAGCCCTCTCCAAAAGCAATGTGGAATAGTTGGCATCAATCTTCAAAAACACCAAGGACGAGGCTGCCAGAGCGGCAGCAATCTCACCGGCAACCTCTGATCCTGGATTCGTTTCGTTAACCTGGTACGTTGTTCGGGGGGTGTCCATATCTTCGGGCCTTTCCCAACAGGCGTGATCGCTGTTGGGATCTCCGACTTGCGCGAACACGACCCCCGGGATACTTGTGGCTTTAAGGAAGTAGTCTGTTCCCCATTTGATGGCTTCCAGGGCATATTTCAGGTCTGCGTCCATATACTTGCCGAATTCTAGGACTCCCCAAGCTAGCATTGTTGTTGTGAAGGCCATCGGAAAGTTGAATTTAACGTTGTCTCCGGCGTCATAGTATCCACCAACCAAATCTACCTGTTAACCAAGGGGCTGTGTGTTATGTCTTGAACATATATGAGTCCATATGCTTCTTCTTCTTTTTTGTAACGAGGCCTGTCCCGACTAATCTTTTCAATTCCTCCCATAACCCTTTCTATGCATTTACATAGGGTGAGATGACTCAAAGACAAATCGCTGTCAAGAAAAATCGACTCCTGGACCTTGGAGTGATCATAGGCCCCGTCAAAACTATTACATTAATATGTTAGTGTGAAAAAATATGGTGGATAGTTCTAATTTAATATTCTAATCAATAAATCCTGGTTCTATCTCCATATAGAGACTAATCAAAGAAGTCTCAAGTCACTCAACCGGACCCGAGAACCTTGCAGCGCAGTAACGCAACCTTCCAAAAGTATTTTAATGGTTTAGATTCGCAGACACTTTTTTACCGGTCAAAGTGCTTTATTACTGGTAAGAAAGCTTTAGCAAATCCGGACCATTGATTTCCAAGATGGACGGTTGTGATATGCGTTGCACGGTGCATCGCATTAAGTGCGCTGCACCATCCCCGCTTCCCACTCAACCATCCAGAGCCGGCCCTGATTTTTCTTGGGCCTAAGGCAAATATTAAAAATGAGGCCTTTTTTTGTTGGACAATTGTAAATGGTACCGAAGTAGGAGGGGCCTTTACAATTCATAAGTTTTGGGGAGACAGAAAGTGGCGTAACTCGGGTTTTAGCTCAAGACCGGTTTTGCAAATTGCAACCATCAGGCCACTCATAAAGCTCGCTAAAAATTGTGGAAAATTTCCTACTTATCAACGACCAAAAAAAGTTTTAAGACCTAATACAATGAAATGGGCTTCATTTTCATCTTCAACTTGAGACCCCAAAAAATCGTAGACCGCTACCGCCGCAAGGATGGTGTGGCGATATGAGAGAGTGGAGTGCCTCAGGCCTCTTTTCTATCATACATTGTGGTGGGTGCCGAGACATCTAAATAATTTTTTCGAGAGAGCGATCGAGAGAGAGAGAGAGAGAGAGAGAGAGGGGGAGAGAGATTACTCACACCAGCATCGGAGCCATCATGAAGAGCAGAATCCTTCCTCCATTTCATCCGCTGGGTAGGGGGTAATTTCCCAGACCTTTGGCCTTCAAAGAACAAAATGCTCTTTGACAATGCCACCCCATAATTATGGGCCCCATAACCTTCCACCTTCATCACCATCACATTTACCAGCAGTAACATCCCCATGATCAGTGGACCCCTCGATAGTCCACTGATCATGTTCATGATCCCGGCCGGCACGACCCTAAACATGTACCATCTCTATATATATAGTGAGGCATATTATGGGGAGCATAGAATCTGAGAAATAAAACTTGGTGAAGAAGTGAAACCTGTCAATTGGCTTAATTCTGCGGAAGCGGAGAGTTCACAAAAAGAAGTCTCTATTGGCGTGCACTCCGGAACCCTGTTCTGTAAGCTATCAAAAAGTGTGTTTAATTTCAGTGTATTTGGTTTTGGTGTGGCGTTTAAAATGGCACTCAAAGGTAGGAGTAGTAAGTAATGTATCTTGCTTGTCATGTACTTGTCCCTTTGGCCCTTTTTAGTTACATTGGACCCATTAGGATTCTTTTGTATTAATGACCGTTATTTTTTTAACCGCGGAAAGGGAAGAGGAGGAGGCAACCGGCTGTAACCAAGGCTGGCCCTGAGCTAAGGAGTGTAAGACGACTGACTTAGGCCTCCAAGTTTTGACCTAAAATTAGGGCCCCGGATAGTTACACCCAAGTACAAATTATATAATTTAATCTATCGTTTATATAATCAATGAGTTAGGTAGCCTATTGGAAATGCTTAGTTTCTTTATGCAATAGGTACATGTTTCAATTCCTGGTTCTCCCTTTTCCTTCTATACAACAATATTTTTTCCCTTGACAAACTCACACTTTCAAAGGGATATTTTTTTTGTTTTGCACCAAAAACTTGTTTTAATATTCGAAACAACGGAACGAATGATAGAAAAAAAAAATATATATATATAGTACCAAGTAATTATCATTTTGAGGTTAGTTTTATTATTATTTTTTAAAAGAAAACATAGGACCAAATTTACAAGTTTGTCTTAGGCCCCGAAAATCTCAGAGCTGGCCCTGGCTGTAACAATATCTCTTTGTAGTTTTTTTTTTTTTTTTTGTTTTGCATGCAAAGGGGGTCGTAAGATACCAATTTTGATGTTCCGTTAATAAGTGGTGCATTTAATAAAACGTGTCCATAATATTTAACGTATGATACAACACTAAATTTACATTTGATTTGCATTAACTCATAATATTTGATTATTTAATGAGATGTATTCTGTGGGTCCCACACCGGCCTCTAAACATTGCGAGACAAAATTTTATATAAACTAGCCTCAGAAAAATTGATACCATCTAAAAGAGATGGGTTTCACATTAATGTTGATTTTTTTATCACTAGAAGACGGTGTGAATAGTCTCAGAATTAGTCGAGTTACGCATAAACTGGTCAATATATTAAAAAATTAATGTTGATTTTGCGATGGAACACTTTTGACGGGATTTGTGTATCCTGAAAGTTGAAACATGTTCACGTGTTTACTTAAAGGGTCCATTGTTAAGCCGTTCAAAAAAGAAGGGTCCATTGTTAATTGGATTCACATTAGTAATTTGGTTCACATTTGTAATTGGGTTCGTACTATATTTTGGTAAAGTAGCATCAAGCAACAAGACCCGCTTTACTTGTTTCGGACCAAATTTATCGAGTAAGCAAATGATCAGTTATTGTCCCACTAAAGAAATAAGCACGCCAACCAAGTTAACTTTTGGACCAAAGCTCTTCCATTGGAATAATTCTGTCCCTCTCATTGAGTGCTTATATGGTGCTCAGGCCAATATACGCACATTTCTAAGAGTTTAACTACCGCCCACTTTTGAAAAGCCAAATTGAAGCCGGAGCTATTTATTTCTTTAATAAGAGAAGAAGTTTTGTTAACTCGAGTTAATAAGTTACAGGCAATTAGTGTTTTGGCCTAAAAAGATAAAAAAAAATGATACGTGCAAGAAAAAACTTGCAGAGAATTACGCAGGAAAGGCCCTGCGGGGCCCAGTACAGATCCCGAACAACTAATCCGAGCCGCTCAAAAATTTAAAAAAACACATTTTGTGTGGGCCCGCTAAAAACTAGCTCCATTCGATGTGTGTAGATGCTTGATCCAAACTTTCATTTTTGAATGGCTCGGATGAAAAAATAAAAAATGAAAATTTGGATCGAGCATCTAAACATATCGGATGGAGTTAATTTTTAGCGGGCCCACTCGAAATATGTTTCTAAAATTCTTGAGCGGCTCAGATTAGTCGTTCGGAATCCATACTAGACCCCGCAGGGTCTTCCCTGCGTGATTCCCTGCAAGGCTTTCCTTGCATATAGCATTTCTATAAAAAGATAGTTGGTTTCTTTTTTCGTCTTTATTTGATTTTTTTCGTGTTTTTTAGTTTTGCATCAACTTTTTGTATATTATTAGTTCGTCTCGGCGAGACGAATCAAAAAAGTAAAAAATTATGATCTAATAATAATTTTTTTTAATAAAGACAAAAATAAGCCAAAAAGTCAAATTTTACACTTTTTTCGATCTTATTCAAAAAATTGAGAGTTCTAGTCATAATCTTTTACCTTTTTGGATTCCTCTCGCCGAGACGAACCAATAATACTAAAAAAATCGATGCAAAACTAACAAACGCAAAAAAAAAAAAAATCAAATAAAGACAAAAAAAATAAGTTAAGTTGGCTTTTTATGTCAAACCTCACCTTAAAAGAGAATAGGATGAAATAGCATCATAGTCAAGTGTTACTTATATCAATAGGCTTAATTTTGCAGGTAGTCCCCAAAGTATAAGTAAAGTGTCACTTTGGTCCCTAATGAAAAAATGGAGTCTATTTGAGTCCCCAACATTCAAAATGTGTTTTCGAAATGGTCCTCCGAGCTAACTCCGCACAAATTGACAGTTATGTATAGAGAGGTGTGCTTGTGGAATTTCTAAAAAAATCCCAATAAACACCATTGATGTCTGCGAACCCCTCAAAACCACCCTATCCACATCAAATTTTTGAGATTCTCACCCATATATCACCCATCGACTCTGGCAAAGCAATTCCTCCCCTCAATACGCATAACTTATCATTACTATTTCAAATCAAATTAAGAGAGAGAGAGAAAAAAAAAACATAAGAAACTAGTGCAAAGTAAATTTCTGACCCAACCAAGTCAAGAACACAAAATTTACACTAACGAAGGGCAAGAAGGAATTTGCCAGCAAAATTACAATCAATCATAGTACAAAAATAAAAAATAATTCATCCACTTTTGGGTGCTAAACAAAATCGAATCAGGGGTTTTCAGTTGCCAAGCATAGTGGACTTCTTCCAGGGGCGACTCCACCTTTTAGATAGTGGGGTCAACCGACCACACAGAAAAAAAATACTACTAATTATATTATTTTTTAAAAATATTCATAAATGAACCCCTTAAATTTGGTGGTGACACCACTGGATAACTCCTAAAAGTTGTTTCTTTGTGTGGTTTGTTTGAATCCTTGTCACTCGTTTTGTTCTTTTGATAAGAAGAGTTTGATCTGTCTTACTAGGTTGAGCTTTAAATGTGATTTTTGTTTGAACAAGATTTTTAGTTGCCATTACTGTGACGTTTTTCTTTGATTTATGGTTGATAAAAGTATTTGATGTTTATGAGTGACCCACTCTTCCGAACTCCTGGAGTCGCCACTGACTTCTTCAATTTTACAAATACCAATGACTTGTTCGATTGTAAGATGATAGAAAACATCTACTCATTTTACTGTTTCAGGTTGAACAACTAAGGTTTCTTCGATTGTTTGGTCAAACAACAAGGGTTGTCTTGTTGAGATGAATCACACTGATGAAGATGGCAACATTGTCCCATATTAGGGTAGGATGGTGCCGCAACAAAAGCATGGAGTTTTTTGGGTCTATGTGTGTGTGTGTGTGTGTGAATGGGTGGTGGTTATGAGAAGAGGGAGTGGTGGGATTTGCATAGGTGTTTGGGAGACCTATGACGTATGGGGATGAAGACTATGCGACGACGAGGATAGGGAAGGGATTGGGTTAGGGTGTGGATTTAGAGGTTGAAGATGAGGTCATTTGTCCCGAACTTTTGCAAATGCCCCTGCCTTTGACAATCAATTTGGATGGAGTTATCTCCAGGGACCATTTAAAAACACATTTTGAACGTTGGGGACTGAATTGACTCTATTTTTTACTTGGGTACCAAAGTGACAAGTTGCTAATACTTTGGGGGCCAATGGTATAATTAGCCCATATCAATAATTAGGTTATGCGAGGTTAAGGATTATATGTAGCATTTTCAATATTGCCTAATGGATATCCCTTATGAGTGGCATTAGTTCGATTATCTTGTCTTAAGCATGAGACTACAGATAAGAATAGATGAGCTTTGACTCTCTTTAGGCTAGGCTAGGATGTCTAAGAATGTGTAGTAGATCTCTTAACTAGGTAGGAGCTTAGGCAGATGACTTTGCTTCTTATGACATTGATATGAACGAAAGGGATAAAACTAGTTGAGGGGAGGACGGGTGAAGCGTAACGCTCAAACTCTCCCTTTTATAACTTAAGCCTAATTCCTTTTTTTACGAGCTGGCCGTTTTTCGCAGAAGATCCAATGAAACATTTCAATTCCTCGATCCCGGTCACTGGTCACCTGAATCTTATGTTGGGACTCAAATTTCGAAAAAGAAGAGTTTCTCTTACTCGCGTTGCAGAACTTTTTTCAGAACCTATTGAGAGAACAGTCTGTGGAGAGGAATTTTATACCTATTGTGATTGGTTAGCATGAGATTTGAGTAAATTAAAGTAGATTTTTCTATAATTTAAAAAAGAAAAAGAATTGGCACGAACCACTCGAACCAGTGTATCTTATGCTGTCAAAAACCGAGTAGCAAGAAACCAACAGCATCGACCAAGTATAAAACAACAATGCTAGGTATCCCGAAAGTGAAATCAGGGGTTCAAATTCACTTGGATATTTATCTGAACCACTGATTTCACTTTCGCGGTACTTAGCATTTCCGAAAGCTAATAGAACAGAGTAGGGAAATGTTTGGATACAAGAAATTGTACATTTCAACCGTTGATTTAACTTTCCTGGACTGTTTCATGTATAGTTTTTTTGAACCCTAGCAAACCCTGATTAATGTCCATCCAATCGCCAAAAAACACCACCAATATTAGAGTGACAGTGGCAACTGCAATGATCGAACTACATTATGAAATTACAAACAAAACCCCACCAAGGTACTGGTACTTACGAAATGGTTATTTTTTGGGTCTTAATACATAATATTCTTCTTTTCTTCAATTATTATTATTTAATAAAGCTACAAATAATGCGGTAAAGCTCTTAGATGCCCCACACTGCATCTTGGGATCGAGTCTCATTCCCCCCTCCCCATGTAATAGATTAAGAAGAAGAATGAATGACAAGAAAAGAAAAAAAAATAAAAAAATAAAAACTACAAATAATGCAGGTACGCGATTTGAATAAAAATCGAACCCCGTCTGGATTAGTTATGGTACATCAAAAACCACACTGTCGTTGCAAGTAATCACTTCGGATTTGAACACCGATCTGTTGTCAAACTCGTGTGAGACTTAGGAGTAAGCATATGAATTTCACGGGAATGTATGATTGTATGAAAAATACTAACCGTACTTTTTTTTTTTTTTTTTGTGATCAGAAGAAAATGTTCTCATTCAATAAAGCCGAGCGGCACTTACAAAGAACTTCATCCAAAATACAACGATAAAAATTTAGTAAAAACAATCCAGAAAAATAGGGATAAATAACAAAGCACAATAAGAGAGCTCTATCAATCGTCTTGGCACAATCCAAGTACTCTCTAACACAAACTGCAAAACGCAAGTAGATTGAATGTGCAAGCAAATCGAACTAAAGTCAAGTTTAATACGGGTCAAGGAGGAAGGAGAGTAAAACTCCTTTCGAGTCGTCTAGATTTAACATTGATGGAGCCGAACACCCTAGCCGCCCAGTCGCCTGTTTGTAAGGATGGATTTTTTAGAGAGAGGAAATGGTATATGGTGAAAAAAAGAAACTTTATATGTAACTGTGCTCCACTAAAAAGGGAATCCGGGTGGGTGTTGTGCACCGTGCAGTGCCCGGTTGGACGGTCCAGATTTGATCACGCTACACACGTCAATAAATGGATAGGATGCAAATAGAGGGACATCAAAATTGAGCCGTCTATTAGGACATTGGATGGCCTGTAGTGTGCGGTACCCTGGATCCACTTAACTAGTTTATGTCCGGATAATAATCAATTTTGCCATTCCGTTGAAAATTAGAAATTAAAGTGGAGCAGTTGCCTAATGCCCGTCTTGAACCAAAGCGCTCAAGGAGGTCTGGCGAAGGCCAATCTTCAAGAGTCAAAGAAATGGAAAAAGTCAGCCCATCGGTCCACTCTCAGGTAAAAAACCTTACAATAAAAAATGTAAATGATAGACCATCGCAGCCCTTAGGTTAGTCCAGATGGTTAATAAGTAATTATAAGTTTGCTCTCCTTATAATTGACAAGAATTTTATTCTTATTGTTTTGACCTGACACTAGTCGAAGTGTGCATAAGCTGACCCGAACATCCCTAATCACCGCCAAACCCAAGAAAAAATCATCACAAGAGGATAACAATCTAAAATGGACAGATTTTAATCGTTACCTTGTTATCGCATTATGTTCCACTTTGGCCTAAATAATCCATTTGGATTTTTTTTCCTATCCTTATTCAAAAAAATTCTTATTTTTTAAATGTAACATTCTAATCCAAATTTTAAAAAAGTTCACTAAAAACAATAACAATCTAAAACGAAACAACTTTTTTATCATATTTGTTCCTATTCTAAAAAATTTAGTTTGGTTGACATCATTTTACTTTTTAGATTCATTTCATCGAGACAAACAAATAATCAACAAAAAATTGAAGCAAAAAAAAAAACAATGAGAAAAAAATTAAATAATAACAAAAAAAAATAATCCGGCTTATTTTTTAAGCCAAAATGGGCCTATACCATAATTTAGCCTAATTAAAGAGTGTAAAAGAGCACTATCGTTCATTTCTTTTCTTGTTTTCACTAGCTTTAAAGAGTATTAGCTTTCAATAGCATTGGAGAAGCTCCAATTGGGTGGACGTAAATAGATCCCCACGCCGCTGATCGTATGTACTATGTACATTAATGCGATTATGAGAAATATAGAATATTAATAATAGCTAGGTGAGGTTATTGGGGAAGTTTGCCAAAAAGGAAAATTAAAATATTTGAAAGAAGTTCCAATTTTGACTAGTGTGCCAATAAAAAGGTATGACTTTTGCGAAATTAACTAATAATAATAATCTTCTGTCGTTCCGGAAGCATTATAAGCGAAGTCAAAGTCGGACAGCAACAAATTTTAGATTGCATGTTAAAATCTTATTATTCTTTATATCCAAATGCAAAAGTATTAAAACTAATACCTATCAAATTTAACTTTAAAACCTTATCTTTTATCAAGAAATTTTTAATTAAAACTTTGGTTTGACCAAAAGTAAAAGTTGTGATGAACCCACTAGCACAAGATTTAATATACTATGTGTTGAGAATATAAGTAATAGATTTACAATAGCTCTAGTAGCTTAAGCTTTTATTAGATGAGTCGGTGATTAACAAAACAAAGTGATATCAAAAAACGCGTGTGCTCAAATCTCATCGAGTCACCGTCTATCTTGTGATTAAATTACTTAGTTCCTCCTTTTCATTTTGTTAGTCTCTTTTGGAATTGTTATCTTCTTAAGGGTTTCCTCAAAAAATTTGCTTTAATTTTTGTTATTGTCCTATGATTCTTATATTCAAAATTATCTTTAAAAATTTATGAGGGTTAGTTTTGAAAATCTAAACACTTTTTTCTTTGATTTTTGAAAAAGAACTAGTAATATTTTGAGATATTCAAAAATGGAATGATGGACCAATAAAATGGGACGAAATAAGTACATGTTTTTAGCTAATTTGTGAAGAGATCAGTCTGACAACATGTACGTGAGAAAGTGTGTTGGTATACAAATAATCAAATTATCCCCCTCTACCAACTTAAGTTTTTATATGAGTTAATACTAAGAAAACAAAATTTGTATTTCCAAAGCTATTGCAAGTATACCTGATATTGTGTATAGGTTGGGTATTATTACACTTGCAAATTTTAGGAGAAGTGCAACTCTTGGGTATGAATTCCTTACCAAACTGTGCTTTATTAGGCAAGTCGTATAAGAAAGCTAATCACAATTTAAACATGTTGACCTGCGGTTGGTCATCTTTACTCTTGTATACTACTATTCAATTTGTGTACTTTGTATACCTCTCACCCTCACCCATATTCAACTCTAGCCAACCCCTTTAACCCTCCTCCATTTCAACAAGTATATAAAGAGACCCCTTCTTCCCATTCTCAAAACCACACCCTCCTCCACAATCCAAATTCAAGAAAAAGAACGTGGCCAGTACACCAGGTATCGGGACCAGTGTACGTGCACGTAATAGTACACCCGGACCAACTTACGTGCACGTAATAGTACACCTGGACCAGCTTACATGAACCAAATAGTACTTATTGTGGCAACCGGCTTAGCATTATTATTCACACTATTCATAACCTTCTCTTTTGCTTTGTCAAGAACCCCATCTTCTGATGACATAAACCAATGGTGCAACCAGACCCCGCACCCCGAACCATGCAAGTATTTCATGACCCACGGTTCGCACCAATATGCACCCAAACATAAATCCGAGTTCAAAAAAATGGCCATGCAAGTAGCCATGGAACGAGCACTTACAGCCAAGACCCACAATAAAGAGCTCGGCTCTAAGTGCCGAACGGAGCGCGAAAAGAACGCTTGGGCCGATTGCTTGAAGCTTTACGAGAGCACCGTTTTCCAACTCAACCAAACCCTGAACCAAAAATGCTCCGACGTCGACGCTCAGACGTGGCTCAGCACTGCCCTGACCAACCTCGACACGTGTCGAGCTGGGTTTACAGAGTTAGGGGTTTCGGACTTCGTGTGGCCGTTGATGTCTAATAATGTTTCCAAGCTTATTAGCAACAGTTTGGCCATTGACAACAACGGCTCGTCTCATAATCAAACGTACCGAAACGGTTTTCCCACTTGGGTTTCACCCAGAAACCGGAGGCTTTTGCAGTCGTCGAAAACTCCGACGGCCAACCTTGTGGTGGCTAAAGACGGCTCGGGGAATTACCGGACCATTAAGGCCGCCCTGGATGCCGCGGCGAGGAGGAGTGGGAGTGGGAGGTATGTTATACATGTGAAGAGGGGGGTTTACAGTGAGAATATAGAGATTGGTATTAACATGAAGAATATTATGTTGCTTGGTGATGGCTTGAAAAACACCATCATCACCGGAAGCCGGAGTGTGGGAGGAGGTTCCACCACCTACGACTCAGCAACAGTCGGTAATCTCTCTCTCTCTCTCTCTCTCTCTCTCTCTCTCTCTCTCTCTCTCTCTCTCTCTCTCTCTCTCTCTCTCTACAAACAAACCTTGTTTTCAAGAATATGAAGGGAAAAACTTATCAAAATATGTATTTGGTATAACATGTTACGCCTCCTAATGGTTTATATTACGCCTTGTAATAGTTTATGTTGTGATAGGGGACATAGTGAAAAAAAGGTGAGTCGCAACATGTTATGCCATTTTGAAGAATGTTACGTCTTATAATGGTTAATAAATGTTACGCCATTTATTACGCTACGGAAATACAATCCTCTCTAGAAGAAACATCAAACTTCAATACCTTAAAATTCTCTCACCCTCATTAGTTCAAAAAGTCAATCGAGAGGGAAAAATTGTAACAAAGAAAGTACCAAAACTAATTTTTCAATGTTTTTGCCTTGCAGCGGTCATCGGCGAAGCATTCATAGCACGCGGCATAACGTTCCGCAACACAGCCGGACCACAAAACCAACAAGCCGTGGCCCTCCGATCGGACTCCGATCACTCCGTTTTCTACCGTTGCAGCTTCGAAGGTTACCAAGACACGCTTTTCGTCCACTCGCAACGACAATTCTACAAAGAATGCTATATCTACGGCACAGTAGATTTCATATTTGGAAACGCGGCAGTAGTCTTCCAAAACTGCATGATTTACGCACGTAAGCCCATACCCGGCCAACAAAACGTCGTAACATCACAAGGGCGGACCGACCCTAACCAAAACACCGGCATTTCGATCCATAATTCTCGCGTCATGGCCGCATCGGACCTGAAACCGGTGCTTAGTTCAGTCAAGACGTATTTGGGACGACCGTGGAAGCAATATTCACGTACCGTTTATTTACGTACTTACCTTGACTCCTTGGTGGAT
The DNA here is from genome assembly GCA_963854785.1 of Vaccinium vitis-idaea. Classification (NCBI taxonomy): domain Eukaryota; kingdom Viridiplantae; phylum Streptophyta; class Magnoliopsida; order Ericales; family Ericaceae; genus Vaccinium; species Vaccinium vitis-idaea. Next base: position 37,841,582 of record OY978224.1, on the reverse strand, counting down.
CCCGCCGGGTGGTTAGAATGGGATGGTTCGTTCGCCCTAAATACTTTGTACTATGGGGAGTACATGAATTCGGGTCCCGGGTCAAAGACCGGACACAGAGTGAAGTGGGGTGGATATCGAGTTATCACTAGCGCGACTGAGGCGTCAAGGTTCAGTGTCGCTAATTTCATTGTCGGCAGGTCGTGGTTGCCGGCCACCAGCGTGCCCTACACTTCTGGCGTCTGATGAACACATTACTAGTGTTATTTTTTGATCAACTGATTCTTCTGTTGGTTATTGTTTGTTTTCTTCATTCTTTTCTGTAATCCCCACAATGAAGGGGGTCTTCCAATGTAAAGCACCCGAGGCCGTAACTATACGCAATCGAGAATCACGAACCAATATTGGGTTTTCTGTATTGTTAATCTCCTGTTCATGTTCCGCTCACCAGCTCTATAAACCACAATGGCTCTGCAAGCATGCACAGTTCCGAAACATGGCTTTGCAAGCAACCCGCAAAGGAACCACGCAAAGTATAGCAGCAATGATGCAAATGTGACTTCAAAAGTAATCTTTCAGAGATAACAAGCGCCATGGTTATTGGCAATGGATGAACCTCCCGTACAAATAGTAAAAAGAACAAACCAAAACTGATGCCAGCAAACGACGAGTCTGGAAATTTTCACAATGTAGAAGAATCTTTTGATGCATCAGCCAACAGGAGAGATGGTAATGGGAGGTTTGGCTTCTACGTCGAGGAGGGCTTTCAGTAATGGTCTCTGCACTTATGTTGAGTATATATACACTGAAGCATACCTGTAATTTGTCGATGTTTGATCTAACCAGAAAGACATCATCTGCCGCTACAAATACAGCATTTCCATGAAGTACGACCTTTAATAACTCAAACCGCTGCACATCATGCTGCCAGGACGCGTTTTGTCCTGAAGTCCAATCAATCCCTTCATTCAGTACTTCAACAATCTGTAACTTACACCTTCCACACCTAGATCAATGAATTCCAATAAAACTTCAAATTAGTTGTATTACTCTCTTGAAAAACAAACGACGAGACAAAATCAGAACCACGTGCTACCTGTGCCCATACTGTAGTTTCAGTTCACCATTTTCATCCATCGTACTCGAACCCAGGATGCTCTCAGCCACAACTATCAAACTACCATCGAGCTGGAAATAGAGGAAACAGATCAGCTAAAAGCAAAAACAATTTCCATCACTATTGGAATAGTAAAACCTGAACATCTCTCCCTAAGAATGCAGCAACCTCTATTTGTAATTTGGAACCTCTGAAATGGAACCGCCAATGAAATGGACATGAAGACAGAATTTCAGTTACAGTTTATGTAACCATTTAGTGGTGCAACCATTAAGTACTTTAAATGCGTATAGGTGCATTAGAGTCAACCTGGTACAAGTTGAAGCTGCTGCTTGATCACAACAGTGAACAACTGGAGTAAAAAATTGACCCTTTTAAGAGAGACAATCTGAATGCAGTTTGAAGAAAATGCACAGTAAGCTAAAATCATTTTGGTATCAGCCATTAGTACAATCCCAAATGTTCGTACACTTACACCAAGAAGGCAAGAGCAGATATCATTTTCATGCTTTCGATCAAATAAGAAGTTATGTCAACATTTACTAGAATTCCCGGGAAAATCCACGAAACAGAGGAAATAATACAACGAAATTAAGCTAAAATAAAAAAACAGAGTCTGAAGATTGATAGAGAGATTACTTTTTTGTCTAGTGAATTCCCAAAGTGGTCCTAAAGCAGGATTAAGGAAGATGACATATGGGGGTCCAGAATCAGAATACTTATCGTTACCACAAAAAAATAAGCTTGCAAGCACAGGAAAATTCTCTGTCCCAGAAACTAGTGATGGAAAAAAGTAACGTCATTAATCTCAAATCCTGCAAAGAAAGTCCAGTATTGAAGAAGCAGGAGATATAAGAGGACGCACCTTTGGAATTTCTATTTCACAGTGGGAAAGAAGATCATAGGCATTGCGAATACCACCCAACAACGAACCATCTGGAGACTGGAGTCTGTGCATGTAAAATAAGCATCGGATCAATAAGAACCAGGTTCACTAGGAATTTCATATGCAACAAATTTGCAAGCCTAAACCTCTGATTCTAGTATAATGGAATTGGAGGCAATTATGAAGTTCAAAACTCAAAAAGCAAGTGCGGATATAGTAGGTTTCTATGTTATCCATTGTGGTACGCACATGGCTAAATATGCAAGGTAGTACAAATCAACCCCTTCTTGTAAAATAAGCATCGGATCAATAAGAACCAGGTTCACTAGGAATTTCATGCAACAAATTTGCAAGCCTGAACCTCTGATTCTAGTATAATGGAATTGGAGGCAATTACAAAGTTCAAAACTCAAAAAGCAAGTGTGGATATAGTAGGTTTCTATGTTATCCATTGTGGTAAGCAAACATGGCTAAATATGTAAGGTAGTACAAATCAACCCCTTCTGCTTTCGATTAGCGTTAAACTTATCACATACGTAAGCATTTACTTTTTATTGACAATGACCTGATGATTCTGATGAAGAAGGAATCATGCACATTTGGACAAAGCAAGAAAGAGCTTGAGGCAACAAAAATTTGGTCTCAAAACAAAAGAACATGGGAAATCCAGGGTTGTAAGGACTCTTTTTTTTTTTTTATCAGCAGCTGTGAGCACTGTTTGCTTGAATGAGTAATGAAAAATCTATGAATGCAAGACGTAGGGTATGTTAGGAGTTTGGATTTTTTGGGAAAAAAAAAATGTAAGGGCTATAGAATTCCTTAATCAATTTTTGAGACTATGTAGAGTTCTCATTTTCTAGCTTAACCAAGAAAGAAAAAAAAAGAAGCTCTACTTCATTTTATTTGCTTTTTTTTTTTTTTTCCTTCCACTTTCTTCTCCCGCAAACAAATCCAAAACCAAAACACAGCCTAAAGGAACAAAAATTGTGAACTAGATAAAATTAAAGCAGCTCTCTCTTGCTTCTGTTTTAGTGCATATTCTAGAGGAAATCATATATCGTATTGTTAGAACCTGCAATCTTATTTATAGACACAGTGTAGCTTATTTTAAACAACCTAGCTTATCCTAACCAAGTTTTGGAGATAATTAAAGATATTATAACAAATAGAGGTTCTTTATCATTAGCAAATTCTTTAACCAGAAAGGTAAGCCCCTACAGGGTTTAGACATGTGAACAGATAAACTACATCAAACATTGATGATAGAATTAGAACTTATACAGCACACTGCAGAATAGTAAAAAGAGAAGCACAATTCCAGTTCAACGCATTTCAAGTAAATTGACTACAACACACAAAATAGGAAAACTGCAAGAAGAGGATACAACTCACTTTGTTGCTGTCAACGTTGACAAAAAGACACCTACACGTATTGAGAATCACCCTTTGCATGATCTGAGTGTGAGTCACTCGCATTGTAACCTTGATAAATCAACCAAAGAAATAACTTTGAATAAAAGAACGACAATTGAGAGAGAGAGAGAGAGAGAGAGAGAGAGAGAGAGAGAGTACCAGGAGATTGTCAGAGACTTTCAACTTTTTGAATGCGAAAAATGTATCATGTAGCCAACCCCTGGACGCAAGGCGGATTTGGTAGTATTAGCCTGTCAACAAGAAACTGATTAGGAAGGAAAAAACAGGAAATACAAGGAGTGAATATAAGTCAGGGAATAAGAGTATTACCGCAACGGAACTCCACGAGAACTTAAGTCAATGTATCACTGGAGAGACGATAAATTCCAAATCGCCACAGACCAAACAGATATTTCTTCCATCATGAGAATGATCCCAGTTCTCTTTGCTTGTGACCTGATTCAATCAGAAATCTCTTTTCCAATTCTACAAAAAAAAGTCCTCTTTCGACCGCAATCTCAGCTAATATTCTTCTTTTGTCAAGTATCATATCATGTAACACTTGAGCTTCTTGCAGTTTATCTTCTTCAACTAACAAGCAAAGCAACGAGTTAAGTACGTAACGTGAAGGTATAAAATCATGGGCGAGCATTTCTTCACATATCCTCAAAGCATGAACACTCAGACGACTGTCACAAAGACAACTGAGTACATTTTCATAAGAAACCTTGTTAGGAGACAACCCTCTTTTATACATTGTGTGGGCCAATGACAATGCATCAAGTAATCTTCCAGCCTTGCAAAGGCCCATTATCAAGGTGTTAGACACAATTCTATCTGGAATACACCCATGTGCATTCATCTGATTGAACAACCAAATAGCAGAATCTGTTTCACCGAATCGAATATGGGCCCCAATGAGAATTGTGAAAGTCACCTGATTGGGACACATACCATCTCTTAGCATCCCTTCAAGATGACCATACGCATCGTGTACCTTGTTTGCCCAACAAAGTACAGAAATCGCGCCATTATACAAGTACAAATTTGGCATAAATTTAGTGCTTACGATTTTCCTCATTAATTTTACCGCAATGAACTTTATTTCCTCAAGGGACTTGATAGAAAGTCTCAACTGACTTCCCATTGGCACCAAACTTTTCTGTTGGAGCAAATGGAACAACACTTCCCTCGCCCTTTCAGACTTCTTATGTCCAAAATGCCATTTTCCCTTCAGACATGCGATATTTTTGCAAACACCACTGACCAATGTGATACTACTGACCAGATCATGCTCAATCTGGCTATTTTCCATCATGTCAACCAATCTAAAGGCAAATTCTAATTCACTCTTCTTCAAAAATTGATTGATTAGAGATGTATATAGAACATTATTGGGCTCAAAACCATCCTCCAACATTCTATCAAGGTACAAACAACCCTTTTCAGTCATGTTTTTCTTGATTAACCCATGTATAAGCGCAGTGTAAGCACGATAACTTGGCTGAATTCCACATTCTACCATCTTATCAAATAGTTGACAGGCTTCAACAGCTCTTCCATTCTTAGAGTAGGCATTAATCATTGTGACATAAATGACCTCATCAGGATCAACACCAGCCTCAAGCATCCTCTTAAAAATATCTTGTGCCTCATATATCCTCTTTTCTCTGCTTAAATAACCGATAATAGAGTCATAGATAGCAACACTTGGCTTCAGTCCCTGCTCATCCATTTGGTCGAGAATGGCAAAAGCTGATGCCCAGTCACCAAGCTTACAACTTTCATTGACCAATATCAAGTAAGTGTCTAAATTCGGGATTATACCCCGATCTTGCATGAGGTCAAATAAGGACTTGGCATCATTAACAAGGCCCTCTTGAAAAAGAGATTTGATCAAGGAGTTGTAAGTTGAAAGCAAAGGTTGGAATTCATGGCTTAGCATTTTATCCATGCAATGGAAAGCAGCTTCGCTTTTTCCTGCCGCACACAATCCAAGGATATAAATGCTGAAGGCCACATTAGCTAAATCAGAGTTGCTTTTCACAATTTCTCCCAGCAAATGCTCAATTTGTTGTTCAAAAGAAGAATCACAATTGAAGGAATAAGGGTCAAGACCACAACCAACCTTTGAAACCGCATGCACTAGCATGAGGGCAAGATTAAGCTCATGCCCCTTTGGGTACATCTTTAAAAGGATAAAAAACATTACATGATCAGGAACAACCCCACTATCCAGCATCTTGTGGTACAATTCATCAACTTCAATTAACTTGTTCTCGTTATACATTGCAGTAATTAAGGCTGTGTAAATGTGCACAGTCGGAGCTATACCTCTCCGATGCATGCTATCTAAAAGCATCAGAGCACAATCAGATTTCTTCTCCTTACAATACTTCCTGATCATGACGTGGTAAGTCACTGTATCAGGTTCTATTCCCCTTTCGGCCATCTGGTTATGCAAAACCCATCCTTTATCTGGTAAACCCAAATTGACAAAACCGTGTATCAAAGTATTGTAGGTATAAGTATCTGGCTCACAACCCCTCTTCATCATCTTCATAAACAACCTCATAGCCATTTTGAGTTTCTTCTTCTTGCAATACCCATTAATAAGGCTAGTATACATAATTTTATCAAGAAAGAAACCTTCGGATTCCATTTCTATACTAAGCAACTCGGCCTCCTCAACCAGCCCTCTCTTACAATAACTTCGAATTAATGACACCCACAAATGAAATGTACGCGGCACCCCTCTACCGCGCAATGTGTCAAACACTTGTAGGGCCTCATCTGAATATCCCAAGACGCACAACCCATCAACCAAAACATTATAGCACCCAAAATCCAGCAGAATTCCAGCATCATTAATCCCAACAAACGAATCAAACGCCTCCAAAACTCTATCTTTCGCACAAAGCTCCCGAATAAGAGCATTGCAAGTACTTCTACTAGGCACATAGTTCATCAAAATCAGCTTATCAAAATGGGTTTTCGCTTCTTCTAACTCTCCTAAATTACAACAACAAACCACCATATAATTCAAAACCAATGGTTCAGGATCATTACCTTTGGTTATAAACCCATCCTTGTATACCATCTTAGCCAACTGGGTCTCACCCGAATCCACTAATTTCTTTAAAATAGCTCCATAATTACAAGAATCAAGCTCCATACCTCTTAATGTGGCGAAATCAACGGCTGAGATTGCATCTGGGACAGACGAGCACTGGGATATCATCCGATGAAGGACTTGCTGCGCAGAAGAGAATTGGTTGTGACGAATTAGTCGGTCAAGTAAAGAAAAGCAGAGGGTTTTGTGGTCAGTGAGAGTAGTTGAAACTGAAGGAATTTGGGGTTCAATAGGTAAAGGACAGGTATTGAATGTTCTTCTGATAAAGAAGTAGAGGTTGTGAGAATTAGGCCTTTTTTTAATCATCTGATCGGTGTTTGAGTAGGGTAGAGTGGAAAAGACCCAATATAGAGAATTTCATGAACCCGGAAAGGAGAAAGGACCAGGAATTAACAAGTCTGCCACAGGCCATACACTACGCGTGTGTGGATAAACGGAGGCAGTGAGGAGTGAAGATCATAGAGAGAAACGGAGGCGTAAATGGTCTTGAATGGATGGAGCAAGTGAAGAAATTGGTGAATTGAGTGAAGAACAAGGGAGAGATAGACTACAGAGGAGGAGAAGAAGAAGAAGAAGAAGAAGGCGGGGCATGTAAAGCCCTAAACTAAACCTCCGTTTGAACTGTTGTGGGGATAATCCGACCCTTCCAAAATTCCGGAAATGGACCGAAAAAATCGAAAACTGATGCAGGCCCAATCAAGAGCACAATAGGGCTCTGTACATTGTTCAACTTAAACACGAATTTTTTTGTTTTTGTTTTTGTGATGTTAATGCCAAAATCGTTTTTATTTGTTTTAAAACTATTTTTATTTGTGCAAAAATTACAGTGCTTAAAAACCTTGTACCATGTGCAAGGTACAAACCTTTTATGCACTACAGTTTTGGCACAAACAAAAATGGTTTTGGCATTATCATTGCCTTTTTTTTTTTTTGGCAATTCAAAAGTATAGGTCGCGATATGATTTATTGACATTTAATCCAAATATTAAATAAAAGATCAAAATTATCCAAAATAGCTATTCAATCCTCTCAAATACCATTTCAGCAAGCTTTAACAATTGCCTAGCTATTTTATTTTTGCTACCGTGACTCGATAGCTTTACGGAGTTACTATTAACCTACCGCATCTCTTTTATTATTGTTTTTTCACTCTCTCTCTCTCTCCTCCTCCCTATTCTAATCTAAAATTATAAAAGAAAAGAAAAAGAAAGAGAGAGAAAGTATGTATAGGTAAAATAAATAGTGTTGTTAGTATTGAAAGATATGTGTGTACTTAAAAGTAAAAATGTACACTGTTTACTAGCAGTCTTGGCTAGCAAGTGCTGCACTTGTGTATTTTGCTGTTCTTTGTATAAAAAAAAAACCGACACAATTGTACCATGTTTCGTTCTTGTCATTATCAATCTCATAATGTGCCATTAACAATCTCCAATGTAATGCTTACATTATTTTGATTTTTATTTTACTCCTTTTTTCTCCTAAAAAAATCAAAATTAAATAGAGACTCATGTCTGACACAAAGATTTAGAAAGTTGCCTTAGAATTATCATGGATACAAACTTCTTACATTGAAATGCTTCTAACCATATAAGGATACATGAGTGGTGGGGTTCATCCCTTCTATATAAGAGAGCTTATGCAATTGTATGTGATTTTTAGACCTTTGAAAGAAAAAGCAAGGCAAAAAATTTCAACCGCTTGGTTGGTTGCATTGGTTCTAACTTGAAGGGGCCACATAGTGACACTCACATTCACCAATGGAGTTGGATTCGGCCAAATTTCCAACTAGGGCAACAATTTTTCGATCAAGATATTAGGAGTAAATAAGCTTAAGAATCAAATCTCAACTTCGGTCCACATTTTCAATCTAAAACTCAATTTCTTTGTTCTTTATTAAAAACCCCATCAAGGCACTGTATAAACCAAGCGCCATCATTTTACTTCTTTGAACTACCAGCATCCACACAGTTCAAATCCAAGGAAAATATAGCACATAAAGAAGTTGCATAATAATCTTCTTATATGAGAAAGTATACCAAAACTAACACCACTGGAAACAAAAACATCAGTTGGGTACAAATCTGGTGAATCTTCATCAGTATGCAAATTGTCACATAACAAGTGATGGGTCCCCAAGTACCTACAATGTGGTTACAAAAAGAACACCACAATTGTGCTGAAAGCTAAAATTACTTCTGTTGACAACTACAAACTTACAACTAAAGCATATACTATCACAGAAATAAAATGGCAAGCAGAACAAAGAATCCACCGAGAGCTTTTTTGATCGGCAATTTTCCACTGATAGTTGATCCTGACGAGGAACAGGTTCTTTGTGGCCTGAAATGCAAACAGAACAACATTGGGAAGATCAGTTTGTATGAGAAAGGGAGACTGGGAGAGAGAGAGAGAGAGAGAATTATACTTCTGCTTGTAGCCAAGGGCACCACAGTAAAGGACATTATCAGGAGCAGCCAATTCAGTTGTGTTGTTTTCTTCAGGATTTACTATTCTCATGTAAGTCTCTTGGCCTAAGTACCATCTATCAAGATTTTCTGTCCTTAGATTCCACACTCCAACATTGTCAAGAGAGAGCATAATTGCTGTCCATCCCCCAGGGAGAACCTAGATATAATGAAACAGTGTAGATTAGCAGAAAGACATACAAAAGTGTAAGGAAATTTTGCGAACCAAAAAACTAATGGGCAGTCGAGATTAAACCTGTGTCGTACAGCGAAATATTGCATTATACATATTATACGTAGTATTGCTCGTATTAGTCCATTCCCCATAGGCCATCCTACAATAGCCAAAACATAGTTACCGCAAGCAGCTCAATTGAAATTCGATATTGAATAAGATACCCAAGATAAGAAACATACCCAACAACAAAAAATGAGTAACCATCCATGTGAAAGCTCTGGACAACTGTATCATTGTTCTCCAATATGATTTCGACGAAGCCCTTATATGTAGCATTAATCGAAGATCTGTCAATACGAGGGGGTCCTCTCAGTGGCCTCCTTGGGAAATCAAGCTTGTAATCACCTTTCACTTTAAATTTGTCAGCAAGCCTAACTGGTGTGTTAGGATTGACAAATGAAATTCCATTAAATGTGGACCGGAGTTTTCCATCAATAACAACTGGTGGCATGCTCCTTAACATGTATCTGTCAGTCACATTGATCGAACCATAGTGAAAAGAACCTTGAGGGTTTGCGCGAGATCCACTTGCAGACACGTTTTGCCTGGTAAAAGTCGCGTAGACAAAACAATAATCAATCTAGATCTTTGAAACTTAGATATGGTAAGATTGCATAGAAAATTTAAACGAAAAAGGGACTTAAACCAAAGACCAAGGGAAAGAAGCTGCATATTAAAAGTAGAGTTTTATATTGATTAAAGCACTGGTACTTTTGCAGAAAATATGGTTAAGCTAAAAGTCTAAAAAGAATTTTATGGAGATACTTTTAAATTCCTCAGAAGGAACAAAAAGTGCAATGTTCTTCAAGAAGCATGAGGTGAGTACTGTTTGCTTAAGGTTAATCAGACAAATGACTGACTTCCTCCTCTTTCATCCATTGAAAGTTTTCGCGTACCAATTTCACCCAATTTTATCTAAAGAGAACAACTAATTTTAAATTTTCCCTGGTGAATCTCATTCAAGACACTGATGCATATCATAAAATCATGTAAATCTTAGGGGGGAAAAGGGATTCAAAATAACATGAATACTAGAACCAAGGAACAAACCTAATGGACAACGCCTGGTTCACAACAAATGACTTGTCGTAAACATCATTTGGTGGATCAGGGAGAGGACCGGTTGCCTTTCCTTTTGAATTGGAATAGTGCAAGATAGCAACGCCAGTAACCCTTTGCCAAAGTTCTTGGTTCACAAACCTAGCACTTGCCACAATATAGTAGTCGTTACTTGCATTTTGATCCATGGTAACCAAAAAAGAGTAAGACTGCCCAACATGGATATCTAAGCTAGTAAAGCTTATTTGTTCAGTGTAGTAACCCTCTGTTTCTACTAGAAGCAGATTATGGTTCTGGATTCGGAAATTCAAACAAGTTGAGACCCCCACATTGTGCACATGTATTCTGTAAGTTTTTCCTGCAGAAAAATAAATTGCACCACGACGTTAGATCGAAGATTTTACAGTGTGAGCAAGTAGGAAAGGGCAAAAAGAGTGGGAAACTGTTAATGCCAAACGGTTAGAAATGAAATTGATTCCACTCTAAAGTAACAAACATAACAACGGAAGAAAGCCGTTCACTATAAGAAAAGTTTTCAAATAACCTTACATCTGTTAATAGTCTTTTAAAAGCTATATCACCTGGTTCAACTCTGATGGTTTCATGATCAATGCCACCCTGAACCACCGTATTACTATATCTATAAGGTCCCTTCCCATTAATAAGAACTCCATCAGGCATCCCAAGCTCTTTCCCAGCATCAAGATCCTTTCTCAGTGCCTAAAATTCAGAGAAGAGCCAACGTCACATTTCACATACTAAAACCAAATTCCCAGTTCACAGTAACTTAAAACCAGGAATACTGCAATAGAAACTAACCTTATGGTTTCGGATATACCAATCACCGATCATAATGACAATATCCCCATCCGGAGTATTAAAAGGCAGTGGGACTTCATTCTTGTTAGTGATAACAAAAGAACCAAAGCCACCTGCTGCTCTCTGAAAATTGAGAGATGGGAAATAGAAGAAGCTACCGATCTGATCTTTGACCTGAAACTGATAGGTCCAGTTCCAATTTGGAGGGATAGGGCAGTTTGTCCCCAGGACACCATCTTGCCAAGAAGAACGACGCATTTGCACTCCAGGCCTATCAATCAAATACATCCCAAATGCCTTAGAATTACTTAATGCGAAAATCTCAGTATCTAAAAGAAGATCGGATTATGTAGAGTGTTTGTCGACACCTACCAAGTAATGAGGAGATTTTCGTCCAATTTGTTCGTGACATTTACTACGACGTTGTAGTTAGTAGTAACATTAAGAGTTGGACCAGGAAACTTCCCATTAACTGCTATAACCTGCAAACAATGGCAACAAGAAACAAAGACATGAAATATGCAGTTATAAAATTGTTGCACGCTCTATATATATAACAAGTTGTCAGACCCAATTATCTTACTCAACTCCAGCTAGCACTGTGATTTATGTTACCAAGCCAGGGGCAGAATAGTAAAATGGAGGATCAAAAATCCAACTAACAAAACACATCTGGGGCTCATTTGTTTGCTCGAAGATAAAAAGAATGGGATATAGTATCCTAGGATGTTGGGGGATATGAATTCCTCTGGGATATAGAAATGGTGGAGGGAAAATAAATCCGGTTTTTGTTTTGAGTTGGGATTAGGACATCGGTTTTCAATTATCTTCATGCAAACCACGTGAGGACAAAACAGGAAGGTAAGACAATCATACCTATTGGCTCTTGATGGGGGATATGAGCTGTGTGGTAGCATCTTTTAGGGCCCGCGCATTGCACATCTTATCCCACCCTCAAATCCCCCCGAACAAAAAGCCACTAGGGTAAAGTTTTTGATGCAATCAACTTCTAGAGCAAATTCTCAAGCCAATTTATCTTATACAACTCCATTTAGTATCTGAATTCAAGTTGCTATAGACCAAGAAAAATGGAGCAAAAAAGAAAATGGAACACCAGCTGAGAAAACCATTAGGAGAATTTTTTTATACAATTAACTTCAACAGTCGTAACCCAATCATGACAAATCAGCGATCAAGTAGCACCAAAACTTGGACACCGACACCTAATGTTGGTCTACTTTTGCACGCATCGTTGAGCCTCTCAGCCTATTAGTGCTTGTGATCGTGTCTTAGATTTTGATAGTTTTGGTTCACTCTTGTATTTTGCGATGAAACCTTTGTTATGCCTCAGGGCTTTTGTAAGTGCTGGATGGCTTTTAATTGAATGGAAATTACCTTCTGATTTAAAAAAAAAAAAAAATGTACCATGAAAATTGCATATCCCTTGTAGAAAATTGACCCGTAAAGCCAAGTAAATTCGTAATATAAGCCTATGAGCACAAAAATTAACACAGAATCAACCATTTAGAATACACGAATAAACATAATTTTTCCGAAGTGGACTACAGAGCAAAAAAATCGGAAAAAAAAAAAAAACTAGAAGAAAAAAAAAACCATGCAGGAAAATTATTGGGGAACCGGGTGTAGCACCCCAGCGCTACACCGTGCAGCTCTCTTCTGAGTTATTCATCTCTGCAATCGATGGTTCAAATTTGCATAAACAATTTTAGGGCCGTTACCGATAAGATATGAATCATTGATTGCCGAGATGGATAGTTAGAATGAGGGCGCTGCACGGTGTAGCGTCGGATGTGTGGCTATACAGGGACCCCAATTTCATACTATTGGACCTAAACTACTTGAGAAATGATGATATAAAAAAAAATTGCAGCAAATGTCAATTAAAAAATTTCCTGTAGCAAATGACAATCGTCAATTCCGTCGTTTGGTACGTTTGGGATGATTACATGTGTGTGTGTGTGTGTGTGAGAGAGAGAGAGAGAGAGAGAGAGAGACCCGTTGAGGACAACCCAAAGGAGAAGCAGTGATGAAAGACAGCTCCAAATCGAATTTGGCAAATGGGTCTCCGGCGAAAGAGAAACTAAACAGCAAAGCAACGTGTAGGACCAAACGAAGCATAATCGTACCCAAAAACTCCATGTCAAATGAATCTCTGCCACGGTTTCTATTTCGCAAAGCCTGATTCCCACTGGTTTTACAAGATTTTCACATTAAATCAGACCACCATTTATACATACATACAGAGAGAGAGAGAGAGAGAGAGAGAGAGAGAGAGAGAGAGAGAGAGAGAGAGAGAGAGAACGGCTGTGTCTGTTTTTGCTAAAATTCGACTGGCTTTGTGTGCAAGGAAAGTGTGGACTCATCACTCGGATTGTGCCCTTTGGCGCTTCCCTTTTTGGGAGGATTTTGTGGGGACCACTGGGCGTTAACGGTTTCCTCCCCATTCAACTCAATTTAATTTAATTTAGGGGAGCAATGATTTCTTGGATTATTATCCAAATATATTGTATTGAAACGAACAAGGTTACAGCTCGTCCAGAGCTCTCCGATGCATGTGAATTCCATTGACATCGAATGGTTTCGAAAAGATAATTAGTGTCCTAAGTCTGTATATTTGTATTCTGAGTTTGTTCTATGGATATCGAATGGTTTTGAAAAGGCGTTAGTGTCCGAATACGTATATTTGTATTCCAAGTTTGTTTCAATTAAAGCAGCACCGTCATTCTAGTTTGGATATAGTAGGTGCCTCTAAACTTATCATCACGGCCTTGATCAATTAATAAGTGAAAAGAAAATTAGTAACGGCCGTAACGGCCAAAAGAGATTCATAAGGTCATCGAACATAGTACTTTTTTTTTTGATAACCAGCTATTCGGGCCAATTTTCGCGCACCTCAACTAATTCCAAGGCCCTAAAAGTAACCAACGGGCATTACCCCTAGTATCCCCAAGAGTTTGTTGGTAAGGAAATTGAACCTGAGACCTATTATCAAACATACCTTACTTGTCTGCAAATATCCAGATTTACTTACCATAAACGGGGACAAAATTCTATTGCATAAATAATAGCTCTCGATACTGGTAATAATAAAAGTGATAAATTGGAATTATAGTCAAAAAAATGTCCCAAGTTGGTAACTGTAATAGGTAAATCATTCTCCCTAAAAAATGGTCCTTTCAATTGTAGCTAAAGAAGGAAACAGAATTGATTGCAATTCATTTGGCAGCATAATCTCTAATTTGGAGATTATTCCTTTTCAAATTTGAATTAAGGACAAAAATTTGTCATGAGTTGTTGATGGGGCATTAAATTAGATTTATCATTTATTTACGCATTTAATTAGTTGAGTTGTCCCTAATAAATTTCAGAAAATATATCGTTCATAGCTGTCTCGACTTCATTTGCAAGATTTTTGAAAAGAAAAAATAAAATAAAAACAAAAACTCAGGTGATGTTAATGCCACAAACACGATGATACCTACATTATTTATCGGCATCTCATCAAGTGCGCCGGTTATTGAACTATCAAGCTTGACATCTATTTCTTGCCATTTTCTTCTGCGAAAATTCTACGAAATCCATGTTTTAAGACAGCTCGACCTACCATTTATCATTCAGTTCTTCCACAGACTACGAAAAAAAATCACGATTTTGGCCACGAATTACGTGGACTAGGGAAATTGCTAATGGAGCAATTATAACGTGTGGTGCAAGTTGCATGTAGCCCATGTTGGATCATTGGGAAATTCTTTCATGACACGTTTCGTAGCTTTAGTTTCGTTGTATCTTGATTTTTCCTTTTGTCATTGCGTCGAAAAAGAGAGAATTGTCACGAGTTCATATTTGACGTCCATAGCAATCCTAGTGGAATTAAAGACTTAGAAAGAACTAATTCCATTTCAAGAAGAACAAAAAAGATACAATGAATTACATATTGCTTTGGACATGCCCAAAAATGTGATTTTGTACACAATAATATTAACGTTTGGTTGCTGTGAAATTTCAGATCCAGACAACCAAACAAGAAGAAGGGAATGAATTGACCAAAGTGAACTACATTTGATCCGAAGGAAATTTGTGAATGTGTGCTGAATCCATGTGCCATATCTTCAAAGACGCTGTCACGCTCGTTCCAGTGGCATTGTTGAACAAAAATACTCGGACTGATCCATCGATCGCCCTCGTTGGGTAAATTCGAGATGTGATCACTGTTCTCCCTCCTTGAGCAAAGCTCTCCACAATCGAATGATCCACCTGAATTGTTTTTTCCCAACAATTTTTAGTTAACATCCAATGAGCAATAAAAATTTACAACAGTAATTTGAAGCAGAGTGAGAAATGAGATATTCTAACATACCAATAATCTCATCGAGAATTTTTCGCCCTCGAGCACCGGGACCGTGCCACCATAAACCCTCTTGTTAACTGATGGAGCCTTTGATGACCTGCAATTTTGTATCAATGTTAACTCTCCAAATTGAGGAAAATTGGGCCATTGACAAAAGGAACATCATTTAGGCAAAGGAAAAAAAACAAACCTCGTTTCATCGGAACAAAAAAAGGACTTGTAACTGCCATGGATGTCCTTTGAAATGTAGAAATAGATGGGAGTAAACTCGGATAACAACTCATCAGAGAGAACCAGCAGCCCGAAAGGTCCCAATGTGCCTCTCGCGACAGCACCGGAGGTGCTGCATTCGTAACCAACGTCGATTTCAGTCATTGCCTCCAGCGCGGCCTTGTCTACTTCAAATGTAGCAACTATGTCCACCTGTAAACATTGCCAAGTCCTTGTAAGTTTACTATATGAACATTTCTGTAATGTTTACCATAATACTAATTTGACAAGCATGTGAAAAATACTAGAAATGTCATAGAGACCTGTGTAGCCGAGCCTATGTTCAGTGGCACGACGGATCCCGGACCAAGTTCCACACCAGGGAATTCAGTACCGTTCAATCGCAACTTCTCCACTTCCTCCACTGGCCATTGAAGTATGTTGCTTCCCGTTTTCTTGTCAAAAACTACAGTCCTTGGAATGTTCTGCAAAACACAGGAGGAACTGAATCAGGCCCTATGCTCCCTTCATGAGTTTTAGCATGAATTTCCAATGGTAGCATATGTTGTTATGTATTCGATTTTTGTTTTGCAAGTCATACCCAGAATGAATTTAGTCCAACGCTTCAAATTCTGGATACTTTTCGGAACATTTTTACGAGTATATAACAATGAAGTGAATGTAATGGAGTTTTGTCATGAGAGCCCATTTTTGGAAATGTCCCACAATAGTTGGCTTCTGTAAACAATTGCGAGCAGCTACTGTATAACTTGAGATTAAACTTTTTGAACTACGTGATTAGGCTAAGAGTTAGCAGCTGGTCAGCTGGCGGATCGTTACATTTGTAATTTTGTAGTTAGGAGAGATGAGTGGATACCTGAACTGATGCCCAACCCTTCAAGAGGTCATCATTTTCGTTATCAGTTTCTCCAATCCAACCCCACGAGATCCTCCTATGCTTGTTCTGCTCATAAAATGTCTTTGATGCATAGTACACCCCATAATCCACCCGCAACCCGATACCCACATCCAACTCCGGGTTGTCGGGCGTCCACGTGTTATTGATCGGATCATAAGTCCCAATTGCATAATAATCCTTCTTTTCATCATCCAGGCTTGCCTTGAGCACGTGCTTAATACCGGGCCCATCGAACGACGTGTCCAGCCCATTTTCTTCACTTGTTGAAACCGGGAAGAAGTCCACACACTCCCACATACCCGTACCCGGAACCGCATGCATAACCCCATCCAATAATTCAAAACCAGTAAAATCGGTGGTTTCATAAACAAGGGTAATGCCCGTGGTATTAACCTTTGACCCAATAGCAACCCGCCATTTGCCATCTCGGGTGATCCATGCAGTGGTAGGGTCCCTAAAATCTTTGGGATGGATACCGGGCGGGGGAACCAAAACCGGGTTATCGGCGTACTTGACCCAATCCAAGAGGAGCGGATCGGATAGGTTGGCCGGATATGCTAGATTTTGTACCTGCACCATGTTACTTGGCATATTAGGTATTGGTGAATTGACCTTATCAACTCCTAGAACTAACTGAAAATATAGTATTATGCATTGTGAAAATTATTGCGTTAAAAAATTCTGTAGTCGTCACCAACCTGCACGTTGTTGTCTGTGGATCCGGTGTAAAGCATTATGATTCGGCCATCAGGCAGGATCGTGGCGGACCCGGTCCAGACACCATTAGCATCGAACCACTTATCGGGTACCATGGCGAAGGGAAGGTGGAGCCAATGGATCATGTCTTTCGATACGGCGTGGCCCCAAGTGATGTTGCCCCATACCGGTGATTCCGGGTTGTACTGGTAGAAAATGTGGTACCATCCCTTGTAGAATAGTGGACCTGCCAAAAGAATTGAAAACGTTGGCCATCTGATTTGAAATTGGGGACCACACTGGTTAATGAAATCATGTGTAATAGATAAGCTTATTATTTAACTCTTCACGACATCTCGGTTCGTTTGTACTTTGTAGACCTATACGGCATATGCAACCCGATAAGTTATTTTTTATGTTTCTGCATGAGTTTGTTTGGACCATTGATTTCTATTTTCTGGACCATTTCCGGAAAACTTTTCATGTTCCCTAATACTTCTCAAAAAACAATACTCCTAGAATAGATTTTTACTAGAACCGCTATAAAAGGAGGATTAAAATAAATAAAAAAAGAGGAATTTTTTTGTTGCAAACAAACAGAGCCTTTAACCTCCAGTCAGATGTTGGCGTGGGGAGCAATGATGAATATACCAAAGTCAAAACAAAAAGCTAGCGGAAAAAGGAACATATTAAAATACGCAATTATTTACCGATATATAATAAATTAAGCACTCACTCAAGCTTTGCCTGCGGAAAAAGGAACATATTAAAATCCGCAATTATTTACCAATACATATTAAATTAAGCAATCACTCAAGTTTTGCCTCTCGCACGCAAGTGGATAGAGAGAGTTTTTCATGCTCTAATGGCATTGCTCTTCGGAGAGTCCGCACCACAATTTAGTGTGGACATTATATAAATGTGTGGTTCTAATCTCCGGTAGAACAATGCTTGAGCATATAATAAATTCTCCTGGTGATACTACTTGGCTAGTCCACAATTATAAACGGTACCCCTCCGTCCACAAAGTTAGTCACCAAGAAAAAACTTGTGATTTTCTAATCAAAAAATATATTAGCACTTTTTTTTTTTTTTTATGAACTAAATTTTGGAGACAGAGAGACAGTGTGTATCTAATCCCACGTCAGATCACAGATAAAAATTCGACCACACATTATTGTCTAACCCATGTGGTAGGTTTGATGAATACAACAGTCCCATAAACCAGATCCAATGACACAGGAAGTCCCCTAAGTCCAATCTAGTTGACCCTGGGTCCCAGTGTTTGTGGCACATGAATTGCCGGCCACACACGTGTGTACTGAATTCAGCAAAAGGAAAACCAAAAATTCTTGGAAATAGTAGAAATATTTCAAATCATTACCCTAATAATTCACCCATATGGTTTTGGACTGTATATGTTATACAGAATTGGTATACACCATCGACCACACTCCCAACCATATCCTTTTCACGTGGATCCATTCGTAGGTCTCACGTGAATGCGAGAGTGCTATGGTTAGTGAATATACGTAGCTGTTGACATTCTCGCACACATTTACATACACTCACAATGGAAGGGGTTCACACTTCCCACATACTGCACAGCTTGGCAGCAAACTAGAATCCCCATCCCACGTCAATCGTTTCCGTGTAACTGTTCAAAAAATTACGCATTGTGTACAGGTCACTCTCCCTTTTGCACAATTGTACGTGCAGATTTGTGTTTGATCGATGCACGTGAACCTTACACGGTACACGTAGGGATACAAACATTATGGTGTCTTTTTCTTTTTATCAAAGAGGAGCAATTTTATTTTTATTTTTTATCTACAATTCAATTAATTTAAAGTAGAGATCAGGGCAACCACAACAACCTCCCTAAACCCCTCGCTATCCTTATTTTAGGGAGCCGAACATAAAAACTAGGCCCTAATAGCCTCCCTAAACACCTCCCTAAAAAATACAAAATGTTACAGTGGCTCCCTAAAACCCTCCCCATTTTGGGAACCACTATTCACTCCCCACCCCATTTTTTAATTCTTTCTCTCTCTCCCAACCTATTAGCCATTCACTTTCTTCTTCTTTCTTCTTTTTTTATTCTCTCTCCCACTTTTCCCCTCATATATCATTATTTAATTAAAATAAAGAGGATTGTTGGATACGTGGATTGGTAAAATGAAAAATGTGCACTGTTCGTTATTTTTTTGGAGAAAAATCTAGGGAGACTATTTGGATGCTCTAAAGCCCTAGCCCCTAACACTTGAACTTTATTACTAGCAGTCAAAGGAACCATCAAATAGAGAGAGAAAATCACAGAGCAATAGATAAAAACGACGTACCATTAGGATCTGAAGGAGAAAGTAGCCAAATTCCCCAAAAAGCAGCCATGGAAAATACCAAAAATTAAATTTAGATTCGATACTAAATGCAATGAAAAGGGTATAAAGGTCCAAAAAAAATGTTTTTGCATGTACATACCATTCATCCAATTTTTTTCTGGTTGAAAATGGAAAGCAGTTCTTTGCCAAGCCAGCATATCGTTGCTCCAAGGATACACCGCATGTTCGCCGGAGAAGTCCCGGAAAGTCTTCTCCGACACCCCCTGCGCCACCCCTCTCGACGGCGGCATTAATTTTTCCGGCAACATTTGGATCGAAGGGGAAATCTCTGGTTTATTTACATTGACTTCAGGGGAGGGTTGTGGGTATTGGTTCAAAACCAAGACAATTAAAAGTGAGAGAAAAAGCACGGAGAGGAATATCCCGGCGAGAGCCTTGATGGGTCGGCAGTGATCGGCCGGAGAAGCGCCGGAGTCCGGCAATGGAGTGTATGGGGTTCCATTCTCGAGATCATTGGGGGTTTTGTGGGAAAAGTAATTGGAGCCCATTTTTTGGGGACTTGGTATAGATTAGGGGATTTAGGAAGGAGTATATATTGAAGTAATGAGAGAGATGAATTAAGATGGTCTCTCTATATATATAGACAATCTTAGAGAGAGAGAGAGAGAGGGAGGGAGGGAGAGGTGATGAGGTGGAGTGTGGGTCAGACTAAAGTCACATAATTCGTAGGTGTGTATGAGCGGGAGCGGAAAAACAAGCGGTAGAGAGAACACGAGCGCGAGCGTAAAAATATATATGAATCACATCTCAAACAACTAAAATTTGTACGTGCGAGTATTGAGAGGGACACGTAGTCCGGAGATTAAGTGCGGGAGTATATGACATTTTGAAAAACTATGCGACGAAAGGTTGGATTATGGGGGCGGTTGTCCACCTTGGTTGGGGACTTTGTTGTTCCTTAGGAATGAGAGACCTTCCCGACCGATGTCAGTTGTTCAAACATGTTTTGGACAGCTCAAAACACCCTTTGACACCTCTTATCACTTTCGGTACCCTCAATTTTTTTTGGGGGGTAAATTGGTACCCTCAAATTTTTTTTGGGGGGGGGTAAATTGGTACCCTCAAATTTGGGCAGTCCAAAACACACTTGGACAGTCAAGATCGGGTCAGCAATCATCCCTAAGGAATGGCAGAATCCTCGAGTTCGTGTTATAAACTACTCCACACTATTTGGGGACTAGGCTCAATTCATTTCTAATTATAATGGTTGTGTTTTGGACCATTGAGGCTTACCTATCTAGTCAGCTAGTACTTACAACAATGATCGAAACGGCTCATTTCGTTGATTACGCGAATCATGTTATTCATTCCAACAACTAAGCTGAATGGGTAAGAGAATAAATGAAGAAGATTCTAAGTTTGAAGTTTTTATTGAAACGGTCCATCTGTGCCCTTTTTCGTAAAGAGTGTTTTTCTATTTTGGGGTCTTAATTTGGTAACGACAAAAATAATTACTAAACATTGTCAATCACGTCTTCGTATTAAATGGGTCTCACCGTTTAATAATCCAAATAGTCGGTTTGCTTAGGTGTACAGATCAGACCAACAATTCAATTTTCAATCTTTCAAAGCCTTGAATAATAAACAATTCTAGGCCAACTTCCATGCCACATGGCATTGTTATATTTTATTCGATTTTTCAATTCGTTTTAGACCCTTTTCAAAATTTGCCTTTTCGTACAATAAAGAATCAATGAAAACCCCAAAAAGCCCTTCTGGAGGAGAAGGAAAAAAACCAACAAAAGGGATAACTTGAGCTGCACATGATCCAACTAAAAATAATCTCAAGTTAGGAATTGGAAGGAAGAGCCAGATTTGAATTATTGGGAAGATGACACGACGGGCAAAGTTTGGGTTGTCTTGTAGTATTACTTTTGTACAACAAATATGATGGGCTGAGTTGGACGGGAGGATATACATGCATCATGCATGTTTGCCTTGGTGTCTAATTAGAGAACTCTGTATGAGGTCTATTTTGATTTTAGGATATTTGGGCTGTCACGTAGTATTACTTTTGTACAACAAATATGATGGGCTGAGTTGGCTGGGAGCAGTGGCGGATGCAAAATATGTACTTAGCGGAGACCCGAATCACATATATTTTTATATTAATAACAAAAATTATATCATACAAGGTTATAACTTTGGTAGCCCTTGGTGCTCCGTTGTTTGGTTTAAAGGAAATATTCCCAAATGGGCCTTTATCTTGTGGTTGTGTTGTAAAACCAGATTAGCAACAAAAAATAGAGTCAGATTATGGAATGCTGCAGTGGATCCGGTTTGTGCTTTATGCAATAGCGTGAATGAGTCTCATGATCATCTCTTCTTCGAGTGTTCTTTCTCTAGAGGGATTTGGGCTAATCTGTTGAGGAAATTTGGGATTGTGAGGCCTCCGTCCATTTGGAGTATGGAGCTTGCTTGGGTAATGCAAAACATAAAAGGATGGAGTATGGGGGCAGTGTTATTCAGATTAGTTCTGGCTGGGTCAGTGTACCATTTATGGATGGAGAGAAATGCTAGGATTTTCAGGAGGCAAGCGAAGACCAGTACCACCATTTGCTCTGCTATTGAAGATGATGTCAGGGGCAAGGCTAGTTCTTGGCGGAGAATTAAGAAGTACAATACCAATACCAGATTGTGTCGTATCTGGAATGTCTCTCCTGAGATTTTCGGTTGTTAACTGGATGATTTTGTGTAGCTCATGTTCTTGTGGATTAGAATAGTTGTCTAGCTTTGTTTTTGACGTTAAAGGCTGCTGCCTTTTTGATGTTGTTGTTGTTTTGTTTCTTGTTAAGGGAAGTATCCCTTGTGTGTCCTTGGTTTTTTAGTATATAATTGACATTTACCGGAAAAAGAAAAAGAAAAACCTTGGTATCCCACTCTTTTTTTCTCTCTTTTTTTTTTTTTTCTTTTTAATTAACAGAAAACAGAACATATTGACCGCAAAAAGCTTACATGATTGTAGGCTTGTAGTGGCGGACGCAGGATTTGTACTCAATGAAGATCCAAATCACATGTATCTTTACATTAATAACAAAAACTATAGTAGTCTATGATACAATAAACTTCCAATAAGGGTCCCTTATGGGAAAATTCCATGCGGACCTAGGCTTTTTTTGTGTTTCCGAACCAAATTTTGACGATCCGAATATATATCATTTTTAGCAAAAACCGATCGGATGAAGCCCTTCCGGGTATTTTTTTTGGACGAATCCTCGCGGGGGCCCTTAAAAATGCATTTTAAAAACATTGAACGGTTCAGATCGTCAAAATTTGGCTTGGAAATGTGAGGTCCGCATGGTAACTTCAATAAGGGTCCCTTATTGGAAGGGCTTCCGTCTATGATATAAATATTGATATTTACTAGTTTTGAGAAGAATACAAGATTGTATACATATACGTAATCGCATGTATAGTTTTATAACCACGACCGAAAAATAGTCGATAACTTGAAATTTTAAGGGGGGGTGGGTTTCTCACGTGTATAGAAACTTATCAAAAAAAATTTCACTCAAGAGACTTGAAAAGGCCGATCTTATACAACTTTTTCCAAATTAACTTAGAAATATAGTATAATTAGCGGAATAATTGGAGGTGTGCAGTAGCCCGGGATCCCTCTTGCACTCCCCTCCATCCGCCCCTGGCCGGGAGGATATACAGGCATGTTTGCCTTAGTGTCTAATTAGAGAACTCTGTGTGTGTACGTGGAATAACATTGGGAAGCCGTAAGATAAGTACGTGTGTTTTGTATAAACTTTCTATATATGGGAACTTATAAACTTTCAACATGACAAAACGAGGAATAGGAATCAGTGAGAGAGAGATACACGCGTGAGATGGGTTTCCGATCACCACTGATATAATATCCAATTCGGATAAGAACTTTCAACTTCAGTATGTTCTTAACGAAGGTGATGCCTACATGTTTATTGGTGATGATCTTAAATCAGGTACCGGAAGTATATAACACGCGCTCTAAATCTCCGGAGTATTTCCTTTGTGGTCCTGCTTCTAATTCCTTTTGAGTTGTGTTCATTAAATTTAATAAATTCTTGTGGAGCTGTGTTACGTGATAAATTCATGGGTAGTGGTCGTGTGTTGTTTATGAATAGTGGTTGTGTGCCGTTTGTGGGTTGAGGTTGTGTATCGTGGAACTGCTAAGTATGTGTGGCTTAGTGAATTTGCCAATAGCCAAAGCCCGAGTGGGCTTGGTGAGGCAGGTGAGGTCGGGGCACTAGCTACATACTATAGAGGGCTGAATAAGGGTCCTGCTTTGTAGTTGAGTTATTTGACTCCGTTTTTATCGTTAGTTGGTCTCGTTTATTTCTAAGCCGCTTCTATTCTCGTCGTATTGTATACTTTCCGGCTACACTTATTTTTCAGGTTAGCGCAGCGGCAAGGGCTGGACGGGATTGGCTTTTGGAGTTTAGACTAGCTAGTGGCCGTTTATTTTGTTTAAAAATTGTGGTAAATATTAATCTTTTGGAATAAAATGACCAAGATTATGTTACTTTTACATCGTGGTGCTTGTAGATCCGGGTCGTACATCTATATTACAACGGAGAGTGGTTTTTGTCTCAGTCATATTTTTTATCCCAATCATCATAATACATTTTATCTCTCTCTGCCAACTCTCTCTCTCTCTCTCTCTCTCTCTCTCTCTCTCTCTCTCTACCCTTTTTTACTATTGGCCCACCACACCTAAAATTTCAAAACACATTCTCTCTCTCATTTTCTTTTTTTGGTGAACTTCTCTCTCTCATTTTCAAAATTCAAATCACATTCTCTCTCACTACTTCCTCTGAAATTCAAAGGGCCATAAAGAATGGGTACGAGCACTTGAGTCGATTGCTTAAGTCGTGCCTGAAACGCTAGTATGTATATAAAATACGACAATCTGATATTGTTTAAAATTTTAGACGAGACCGTAACTCACTGACTGCTTGACCCATGTGTATATGCTTTTAACACTGGTTCTGGAAAACACCGGCTAAAATTAAATCAGACAAACAAGGCTACACCCATTAATTAATCAACTAATTATATGTTGGAAACTATATCATAAAATGAACAATCACTTAACATGTAAAAATAATTGCCCTCGTCTTCAATTCAAAATTTGGGAATCTCGAAATATGAGAGCACACTATTTTTATGGAGTTTTTGGGTTTGGCATTCACATGAATCACGAGGTCCCTCCATATGCCCGGCCGCTCAATCACTCAGCTTACAAGACTCAAAAACATCTCTGGGTAGGGGTGTCCACGGATCGGATCCGGACGGATCGGATCCAGATCTGATCCGATCCGCTCAGAGCGGATTATGGTTTTTAAGATCCAAAACCGAACCGAACATTCACGGATCGATTACGGATCGGGCTGATTTGACAGATTAAGAAGGATTATTGAGCGGATTGAGCGGATCCGATCCGGATCCGGATCCGGAACCGTCAGATAAGAAATTCTCGATCCAGAACCGAACCGAACATTCACGGATGGGTCAACGGACGGATCGGATTGGACAGATTTGGCGGATTGAGCGGATCGGATGATCCGCTGGACAGCCCTATCTCTAGGTGATTTGCAATAATAGTGCGCCTGTAAATTTGAATCAACAATTACAGAGATAGATGGTCCGGACATACACTACGGGAAGTGCCCTAATAGGATTTCCGGATCATTTACAAAGACTATATCTGAAAAAGTATTATTAAAATCTAGACCGTTGAATGGAAAGATGAAGGATTGGGATGTAATGGTAGAGACCAGGTCCTTTAAGGTTTTGCATGTGGAATTTGTTATGCCACGTGCCCATGGGCCATGCCATGTCCTCCTAAGCTGATTCAGCAATAAAAAAAATGATGATCCCCTCAAAGAACATCCACATCAAAATGAAATAATGTTGATTTCATTTACCAACAATCATGGAGACAATAATTTCATCTCGACAATCAATTTTTCAGATATGTTTGTAAGCTATTACAATTAATAGTTCGTCTATGAATCTGAACTATGATTGCAGAAATGGATGGTCCGAACATGCGCTACAGTAAGTTCTCTACAGGATCTCCGGATCCTTGACAAAGACTCCATCCAGGAAGAGTATTATTAAAATCTAGATCATTGAATGAAAAGATGAATGGTCGAAATATAATAGTAGAAACCTTTCTGTGTTTAGACTTTGGACTACACATAAGCCGGTTCCGTAGAGGTTTTGCCTGTGGAATTTGTTACGCCGCGTACACGTGGGCCATGCCACGTCCTCCTAATCTGATTCAGCAATAAATTTAAGCATGATCCCCTCAAATAACGTCCACATCAAAAACCAAAACACGTTGATTTCATTTATTGACAATCATGGACTACCAAACAATAATTTCTATTAAGATGTAATGGCATGATGTGTCATCCAGTCGCTCAAATCCCTCCAAGTGTCCACGTGTCTCACGACTCAACTGCATTTGCTCATGGACCATACCAGTAATTACCAGCAATGGAAAAACATTATTATTAAACAATAATAATTGCAAGCACTTTTGATAGAAGCCACAAATTTTGGAGATCTTGTCTTAGTTCGAACAGGTCATGGATTTGGCTCCATTTGGGTGTCGTTCTAGCCTGCCAGTTGGCAAACCTTCATGGAATGTTGGACTTGTTCCAGTAGAACTGTCTTTTCAATTTTTTGGTTGTTTATAATCAAACTTTTTTCCACGTATATCAATTTTGCGTCAAACTTTTGTAGTATATTATTGATTCGTCTCGATGTGAGGAACCAAAAAAAGTATAAAAAAAAAAATAGAGAATTAGCTAAATGTTTCAGTTATATCCAAGAAAAAGTATGAAAAAATAGTTCCACTGTAACAGGGCCTCAGTTTTCTGTGCAAATTACTCCTGTGACAAATCAAAGCCTAAAGAAATACTAACAAAGCATATACACCCATATTGGAATTGAGAGTATTTAAGGGATTTATAATATCAAAAAATAAATGAAAACCAAGAACTTAAAAACATAGTTCCATCTCCATTTCAAAATAATTGTCGGGCCGTAAAACAAGAACTTAAAAACATTAAGGGGGTGTTCCACTAACTTGGTTTTTTTGGTTTTTTGGCTTTTTGGCTTTTTTGGTTGTTTTAGTTTTGCAAAAAAACTAACTTGTTCCATTAAACTAGTTTTTTGTATGTTTAGTTTTGCAAAAAAACTAACTTGTTTCACTAACTAGTTTTTTTTGGTTTTTTTGGTTTTTAGTTTTGCAAAAAAACTAAGTGGTTTTTTGTTAGTGGAATGAGATAGTTTTTTAGTTAAAACAAAACTGTTTTTTTTTTAGCGGAACGGGGCCTAGGTAAAATTTTGGCCGAAAGAAACTTAACAATTGTTTTGAAAAAGAGGGAGTAGGTCACTAGGTCTGAGTTGGGTAGGAAGTTGGAATGTGTCTCTGTATGAAAGAAACTTCTACGCTCCTGTGGTAATTCTCAATTATTTTTTCCTTTGCAATTGTTTTGGAAAAGGGGCCTGGAAAGATCAATTTAACAGCATTACATGACCCAAACTTTACACTCACAAAAGGACTTCAGTATTACAGATTCGGGCCCCGTAGGCCCCAAAGCGCTACAAGATTGTAACCCCCAATCGTGGTCATGCAAAAGTGTTTTCAATAGTTTGGATTTGTAGACAATTTTTGACCGGTAAAAATCTTACCAGTAAAAAATCGTCTAAAAATCCAAACCATTAATTGCCAAGTTAGACGGTTGTGATGCGCGCTACAACCCTTTAGGCGCTACAGGGTCCTAGACCCGCAGTATCACAGCAAGGGAAAAAAATTTACTACATAAAAGCATATTAATTTGCATATTAAATATTAAAAAAACGAACAAATAAACATATTTCCGTATTCGTGCTTATCAACCAAACCTATGGATGAAAAAACAAAATAAATTACTGATCCAAAAGGATATTGGGGATGAACTAGGATCCCAAAAAAAAAAAAACCATTGAACAAAAATGATCTGCATATGGTACTGATTACGCAAGGAGCTTGACCGGTGCGCTTCGGCTCTGATTAACCTTTTCTGATTATGCAAAAACTAAAAAAATATATCTATATATGTTCCTACCGGGGAATTAGTTTCTAAGTGGTATTTGTTATAGTATCAGAGTTATCTTCTCTGCAGAATGTTTACAGTGGACTTGACTTCTTCCAAGCTACCAGTGACTTGAGAAACTTCATGACCTGCACAAAAGTATAAACCAAAGGCAAATGATTTCTTCTCCATAGTCTGCAATCAGAACCGAGGACAATAGAAAGGAACGTGCTTATGACAGATGTATTTGGAGTCGTTCTATGTGAGATTCGTGTGCATCAGACGGTTCCGGACACATCTATGTTCCATGCAAGTCTCTTTTTTGGGAGAATGCAATCAAAGCGGTTGTGATTTTGTTCTTTAACAACACATTATCAATCTAAACAGGCAGCATCCTGGAATAATTAAACTATCTGCGCCCATTTATTAGAAACATGCAAGGGATTTTTTTTTCCTGTAAACTTTTGCTTTGATTAAAAGAGGCCAATTTCTTTTTTTATTGAATTCGGTTAGCTCCTTTAGATTATCAATCTTGTTTGTCTGAAAATAACAGCAATTGTACTAGTTCTTTAGGAAAAAATGCTGCTTTCACCTACACCCCAAACAGAACAAGTACGTACCTCTGATGGGTCACGGAGAGAGTACAAGGCATGACTTTCCTTAGGCGCGGAAGACACCAAGATGCCATAGCCACGATTTCCCTCTCTCAAAACCTGAAACAAGCCAATTAGGAAGGTTCTTTGAATGTTCAAAAGCCAATGAAAACATATGTATTCCCAAGGGGTTAGTCCCAGAACTACCTTAAAGGCATCTTCATCAGTCCGGTCATCTCCAACATAAATTGGGAGCACTTCATCACAATCGCTCAAGCCTACATCAATAAAAGTTTTCCAAGTTTTATAGAAATATTCGTATGACCCTCCAAGATTGTAATTGCTTAAAGCTACAAAAAAAAAAAAAACAGAAGTTTACCCACCAAGTGATTCAAGCAAGAACTCAACAGCTTTACCCTTGTTCCAATCAAGCACAGGACGAACCTCTAAAACCTAAAAAATTGGAACGTAGAACAAAATTAATAGAGTACAACTAGCACACTTCAAATTTGATTTTGCAAGCAAATCAGCATATAAGAGAAACCTTCCGGCCATGTGTCAATCGCAGACGAGGGTAGCCAATTAGAATTCCGTGGACAGATTCTGCAATTGTTGTCCACAACTGGAACAATTCAAAAGAAGATGTTTTAAGAAAAAAGATATGCAGTTGGTTGGGAAAAAATGCTATTGAAATAGCTTCTGGTGCAAAGAACACCCCTACCTTCTCATCCACATTACGATAGTGTACGGACACACAAAATTTATTGTTCTCCACTTTAGCTCCCTCAATTTCTTTAGTTATCTCTACAAGAGATCTGAAAACCTGCTCAAGAATAGACAAATCAAAATGTTTTTCTATTACAGTGAAAAATTGCAAATGTGATATTGCAAAATTTCAAAAATTAGTGAATTAACATTTATCCACCTCATCAATCATAGGTAAAAACTCACTAGCAGGCTGGAACAAGTTAACTTCCTTACCCTACACACACAAGGAATAAAATCATAACAACAACTTCAAAAACCCTCTGAATAGAGACTAACAAAGTGGAAGTGAGAATAGGTACAAAAAAAGGATAGGTTTATAGGCCCATTACCTGCTTGTCAGTGGACCTTATACAGTTTGGATGATCATTTGACATGGGGCGAACAGGTCCCATAATGTCCATCCCATGACTACCAGCATAATGGAGTTCTGCTAGCCCTACAAACTCGTAAACCTGAATAAAAGTGGTGTCATTGGATCAAGTGTCAGCCCAAGCAAAGGTTAACAGAATAGAAAAAATCGTATGAGGGCCAGAGAAGCAGTTAAAATGAAACTGAGGCAACGTGATTGCAGAGTAAAAGGAAAGTTCTAACGACTGCCTATACGGCCCGTTTGGATGCCGTATTAGATTGAGAGGGATTAAATAGTCAGGGGGGATAAAATAGTAGGGGTGATTAAATAAGAAGGGTGGTCCCACATTGATGTGATAGTTAAGAAGGGGGGATTAAATAGTCCATGGTTTGGATGAGGGATTAAAAAGGAGGGATAAAGAGGGTAGATAATGTAAAAATCAGTCAAATGACTATTTTGTCCTTGTGAATACCCATATTAAATTATACATTACAATAATTATATAAATCCAAAAAAATAATTATATAATACTTAATTTAGGGCTGGAGGGAATTGCCTAATAAACTAGAGGGGATAAAGTGTAATTTGAGACTAAATAAAATCCCAAGCAGAGAGAGACAGCCGTCCATTTTTCCTTTTTTCTTCTTTTTTTTCTCTTCATCTTCTTCTTTCTTCTTGTTTTGAACGAACCCAGAACCGCCACCTCCGACAATTCAACGACGACGACATCCTCTCTCACTCACCGGCGACGGCGATCCCCCTCCTCCGGCGATCGGAGCTCTGACAAACAGAGGAAATTTCTAGGTCTAAGAGGTAAAAAAAAATACAAATTTCTGGGTTTTCCTTTTCTTAATCCGAAATTGTATTTGTAAAATACTAGTTTTTTTTGTAAAATTTGGGTTGAATGTTGTTAACAATGTTGGTTTGTGCTTGTGTGTGGGTGTTCCGAGAGGGGTAGCCCGGTAATTCGGCCCCGGATGAGAACCCGGGGCCGAATTATGTTTAGTCCGGGGGAAGGGGGATGAGGGGAGGCCGGATGATTTAGTCGGGGAGGAGTTTTGGTGCTCCCAAACCTTGGATGAGGAGTGGGACCGGGATGAGGAGTGGCCGGATAATTTAGTCAGGGGTCGAAACCCTCATCCAAACGGGCTGATAAGGCGGTGAATAGCCCCCATGCATGTCTCGAAATTATATGGAACTCAATGAGAGAGTATAGAAATATTGGAAAAGGTATGAAAACACATCAGGTGTTACAATTTTGATACTAATTTCTTTGGCTTTATTCTCACCCTATGAAGCATGGATACGGATACGGATACGAGATACGGATACGCAGATACGCGATTTTTCCAAAAAGTCGGATACGATACGTTGGGGGATACGTTGAATATAAAAATATAAAAAATATATATTATAAATATATATAATTTTTAGTTCCTAAAATTTAATTAGACAAGTTCACCATTACAGCATAGAAGAAAAAAAACTAAAAAAAACCCTAAAAAACGTATCCGAATACTCTAAAATCGTATCCGATAGGTATCGGGAGCGTATCCAAGCGTATCGGTAACGTATCGAAGCGTATCCGAATAATAAAAATTTAATTTAAATTACGGATACTCTAAAAAACGTATCCGATACGTATCGGGAGTGTATCCGAGCGTATCCATATCCGATACGCGTACGATACGCGATACGGAGGTCAAAATAGAGTATCCGTGCTTCATAGTTCTCACCTAAACCAGCAACCAGATGACACTTTTCAATAAAAAAAAAACACGAAGTACCTTATCGCGGCTTCTCCCACTGATTATTGCCGTTGGGAAACATTTTGCTGCATCCCTCACCGCAGCACGCATCTGAGACAAAGTTATGAAGCATCAATAAGAATCCAACTGACTGAAGAAGGGAAAAAAAAAAAAAAAGAACTTGATGCCAACATCTTTGCGTTTGGATTCTCACAGGTTTAGACATGAAGGCACACTCTGGGTTGTCCACAATAGGGGAAAGAGTCCCATCATAGTCCAGAAACAATGCTAGTCCCTTTCCCTTTGCATAATTAGTTATTTGCTCAAAAGAAGCAAGTGCTGAGGGATACTTGTGCTGCAAAACCAATGGCGGATGTCAAATGAACTGTCTAATCACGGCTTCACCAAAACAAAAACCTGAATGTTGACCAAAGAAAGGGGAAATTTACCATCCAATTGCGATAAGCAACATCAGCATCCGTTGATACGAGCTCAGTCCCAGAATCTTTTACTAACTTCCTATGAGTGGGAGATGAGGATTTCATGGCATCCAGCCAAGAACTTGTACGGACATCGTCAAGAGCAACAGTTTTTTTCCTTGGGCCAGTCAAGAAGTGTCCAGGAGAGAAAACTACACCCTGGGGTGAATATAGACTAGAATGGATGCCTAATCTTGACTTGTTCATCTGAGCAGGGTCAGTGAGAACAGGAGCACAATCATTTGATTTCCGGTCCACCATCTCCAGGTTTGTTAAGCAAGAGATCGACTCCAATAGTCCGTAACAATTTGCCCTTGGTGAAAGCAAAAATAAAGTAATTGATTTCCAAAAGCAATTTCAGAAACAGAACAAAAAACGCCTTTTATTCAACCCTCTTGTCAATATAGAACCACTTCTTCCAAGTTTTCTTGACACTATTGGTTGGAGAAAAGTCCATCACGTGGAAGCCTCCTGAAAACTAATGAACATAGAACTCATCAAAGTGAAGATACAACAAAGATTCCAAGAGCTGGAACAGCTGTCAAACAAAACACAGTTTAGTCTTACACATAAATCTCCATCTCAAGAGCCAATGTCCATTCCAACAAAAGAAGACCAGGATGTGATATCTGCCCACAAAGGATTCAAGCATGAATTGGTAAGCAACGGGACAGCTTCAAGATGCAACACAAAATTTATGTTTGATCCCTCAAGGTTTAGGGAAAGCATACAAAAGTAGTTGTTACAAAAGTGGAAAATTTGCGGATGTGAAAAAAATGCAGTAGCATAACGCTGTGTAGATTAAAATGGCAATATTATGCACAGACCTTAATGACCACAACATAGAACAACTAAATGACCAAAACATGGGTGAGAGGAAAGAGTCACCACAGACACCAGTATCCTCAAGAGCGGAGCCATTTGCAAAAAAAAAAAACATAGAATAAGGTAACATGATATACAGATATGGGGAACAAAAAATATGTACAAATTGCAAAGAAAAACTAATTCAACCTAATTGGATTAGATCTCAAATTTAACGACAAACAAGTGTGTTTACCAGGATAAAGCAAATAGAAACTTTTGCAACTCAGGCTTGCCTCCCGGCACAACTGGTTAGGTAATATTATACCTATCATCTAAGGTATAGATAGGCCAAAATCATTAATATCTTTTACTGTATATGAGAAAGAACATGCTTCCACTTTTAATGACATATCACATACTCCTTGCTTTTTGTGGTCTGGTCCTCTGTTTATTTCGTAAATTCATGGTAAAAGAGGTTGACCTATTAATACATCATCTCTAGATCGTTACGCTATGTGACTGAAACTCAGCTCCTAAAGATTTCCCCCCACAGTCAGATTTCCAAAATCCGAATACAAGAACAATTGTGCGTGAAGGCCTCCAGTGAAGCATAGTTATCCAACTTATACTACGCACTTGCATCTGTTACATCTGGGTTAAATTGAACCCTAAAAGCTTCATGAATTACTACAACGATGTTGTGTTTATTTTAGAAATCACAACAAGACATACGTAAAGATTAAGGGACATCAAGCAAGGCACGCCAATGTCATGAGGAGAAAATTGGAATACCGTGCAACAAATCATTTTTTTCCCCTGGGGTTGGGGAAAAGTTTGTAAACAGTACTCATTTTTTGAAAGACGGCCAACGACTTGACAGTAAGAAGAAATTTCGACTGGTAGTTGTATTCCACTCATTCTTGTTTTAAAACGTGGGATAAAATAAAGCTTTCATACCCCAAATAGGGCAGAGCAAATCACAGCATATGCAACCAATACGATATGCTAATATAGAAAGGCATTGGAAGGTTAAACATGCGGACCAAACAAATATATATTGAGATAAACCATAACTGCAGTAATATACACATGAAAATTCCATGTATCGCGGTCGCTATAGCCTTACTTTTGTTGCTATACCAGAACTTGTTGCAACCCATACAGGACCGTAACATTTATGTGAAACGAAGGATTAGAGGGCAAAGAAAAAGGACGGAGGAATTCTAATTAGCTAAATAATTCATAAAGACCACAAAAACTAAACTGTTACTTTTAGTAAAATAAAAACTTTGGAAAAAGTAACCAACTGATGCTCATTGACATTTCGCATATTCACCGACAAACCATGGATTATAATAAAGGCTAACGTGAACAAATAGTAAAACAATGACCAGACCACATCAGCATATTCCAATGGATCCTGCTACAGGTACAGAAAAAAATGTACAGAAAATGTACAAATCGCTCTCGGGGACCCACTTTTGGGTCCCACACGAGTGATCCGAACCGTTCATTATTCTTAGAACATTTTTCCGAGGGGCTCCACAAAATTTCATCTCAATCGGACGGTTAGAAGTGCTTGAACCAAAATCACACCGTTTGAAACCGTTTCAAATTGTGTGATTTTGGTTCAAGCACTTCTAACCGTCCGATTGAGCTGAAATTTTGTGGAGGCCCTCGGAAAAATGTTCTAAGAATAATGAACGGTTTGGATCACTCGTGTGGGACCCAAAAGTGGGTCCCCGAGAGCGATTTGTACATTTTCTGTACATTTTTTTCTGTACCAGTAGGATTACCGTATTCCAATGAGGTCATTGGCAAGCTAGTCAAACTATTAATAGAACACAAAATTTGATGAGGTATAATTTCTTAAAATTTGGTAAAAATATTCTCTGTCACAAAACTCAGGAAACACCAAATATCAAATTATAAGAACACATAGCACATCTACAACTAACCTCAGATTAGATCTGATGAAATAGGGAATAAAAATAGGGTCCCTTTTTGTTGGTAAATTAAAAAAAATAAAAAAAAGGGAGAACATAACTTTTCATCCATTGGAAAGACCAAGCTTTCACCAAATTAAAAATTACAAGCTTCTCGTAATAAATTTGGAATTTTTTGATGAAGTTTGTACACAATTTTGATGGGTAAAAAGGTGTTGATGATTGGAGAGTGGAGACAGCCTAAAAAGGCATGAAAAAACTTGACAAACAAAACAAACGATTGATCAACACGTCAAATCCACGGACAAAAATAACCAAAAAAATCATTGAAATACGATATTCCAAAAAATATTCTCGACCACATTGTTTGCGAGCTACAAAGAGAATCAATGGCAACAGATACTTAAAATGCAGATCCAAAACCTTACAAATAGAAACGACGCATTAATAGACACAATACACAAAATAAATAATCATTGTAAGCGCCAGATGAAAAAGCTCACGGAAAAAAAGTGTGTGTGTGTGTGTGAGAGAGAGAGAGAGGATGTCACCTTCTACAATCGAAGAAAAGGGGCAGAAGCGAAACCGAAGCCCTAGAAATTGCAGAGAACGAGGGGGGGATAGATATACGGCGTGTATGTATAGGTATTGAATATCAATGAATGCGGAAAAAGAGGAAAACAGGGGAAGGGTTGGATGGGGATTATATATAGGATTTCGTTGAGGCGGAGGCGTGCCCAGGATTGGTTGAATCTCCAAAACGGAATCTGCGAAAGGTTTCAACTTAATTACTTCCCCACGCTTTTCCCCTAGCGCGTGTTGTAACAGATGGGGTCAGCTTCTTTTTCCCATCGGGATACCCGGTCAGATTGGACCGTACAGTTCAAATCTCGACCGTTAATATCAACAATTAATGGTTCAGACTCGCAAATAATTTTCTTACCGGTAAAATTGGTCTCTAACCAGCAAGATACCATCAACAAATCCAGGCTATCTATTGTCTAAATCTAAATAGACGATCGTGATGTTGGGTTACGTGTTATAATACGAAATCGAGGACGAGAGAGAATCTAAGAGCATCACTAGTGGTATACTCAAATATGAATACTCAAATATTGCCACATCACATTTTGAGTATTCATTTAATGGGTTTATAAGTTTGAGTATCTACCCTTCTACAATAGTTCATTTGTGTCCATAATAAAAAAATGTACTATTCACTCTATTTTTATTCATAAAATGGACACAACTTTAAATTTGTACATATATTTTTTTATAATATTATTACCATTTAAAAGATATTCACAATACGTTTAAAATGAGATCAATCTTGAACATATTTTGGTAAAGATTAAAAATTGATAATTTCAATTTTTGGGAGAAAATGAAAAAAAATTGAGTTTTGAATTAAGTATTTGAAAAATGGAGAGAGAATGTTGTTACTTTTGATAGGGTGTGCCGGTGTGGTCCCCAAAATTTGGTTATTGAGAAAGATTGGTAGTTTTGACTTTTGAGTATCCAAATGCCAAAAGTTGAGTATTTGTAACAAATGTTGTTAACTTTGATTATTTATCCAAATAACATTATGAGCCTCTTTTGTGTATCAAAATACTCATATTTGAGTATTTTTGTGTTTGAGTATACCACTAGTGATGCTCTAAGTACTTTTTTTTTTTTATGATTAAGCATATCACTTTTTGCAATTATCTTCTTTTTTTTTCGAACAACGAAACATCTTCTTGAAAAAATAAATTTGTGTACGTTTTCAAAAAATTAAGTGTTTCCGTGTATTATTTTTTGAATTTTTTCACACCAAATTAAAGTACACGATGAGTACTTTAATTTGGTGCAAAAAAATTGAAAAACGATACACGAATCCTCTTCATTTTTTTATTTCAAAACCATGATTTTAGCACCTGCTGAACTCATTTGCTAAAATCATAATTGATTTTGGCAACTGCGTTGCTAAAATCTTTTGGAAAAGTGTCTTTATTGAAAAAAATGCATATCGTACAAAAGATAAATAACTTGAAGAGGCAAATTTATAACTTGTGACATGATGGGAGTTTCGAATTACAGTTAATTGGCCAAATTCTTGTTAGTCTTGGGTAAAATAAAACCTTACGACTTTCACATTTTTCTTTAAAATTAAAAAATTAAACAATCGCCAATGATACGAAGAATCAGAGTTGTTGTGGTGTATAATTGTGTTGCTCTAATTAATTAAGAATGATTCCATTTACCTAGATCATTTTTCTTTACTAAAAAATTACAAAAATGATACAGACACACCCTCTCTACCACACTCTGCCACACCCCCTCTCACATGTGGGGTGGTCCCCCCACATGTGAGAGGGGGTGTGACGGAGTGTGGTAGAGAGAGTGTATATGTATCATTGTTCAAAAAATTACTAAGAATTTAAGTCTTGTTATAGGGAAAATCTTCCACCTCGTATTATGAACCAGTAGCAGCCGCCCACGTAACCTTGTGAGGTCATGTGATCCTATAAAAAATTTCCAAATACTGGCTTTATATAATCGTAAATTTTGAATAAAAATACTCATTTGACTGATTAAAATATATTACTATCAAATTATGTTAACATAAGATATTTTGGGCATTTTAAATTTGTTGTGCGTCATTTGAGTTGAAACAATTATTTTTAAAGAAAAGATAGTGTACCACATTGAAAGAAAGTCGTGTTCAAAACAAAAAATAAATTGAAAGAACGTCGAAAGCCTAAGTCGCCATTGTTATTAGGGATGGCAATTCAACTCGTCCCGCTCCGAACCCGCCCTACCCCGTCCCGATAGGATAGGGTTTTTTCTATTTTTTGGGGTTATGGGTAGGGGCAGGGGTGATTTTGAAAACCCGGTCAGGGTTAGGGTAGGGGCAGGGGTATGCTCACCCCGCCCCGAAATATATACATATGTATAATTATATTTATATATCTGAAATTATATTTTCTCCCTTATATGCATTTAATTTTATTTGTATTCTTATAATTTTATTTTTACAACAAAAATACAACATTAGATAGTAGATTTTAGTTAAGTTGTGAAAGTTATTTTGTGAACTCTTATCATTTTTGCTCACTAATATTGAAGTCTAAAATATACTTTACTAATATGTGAAAAAAATAGGGCGGGCCGGGTAAACCCGATACCCGATTAGGGTGGGGGCGGGGATACCCATAAATTACCCGGTAGGGTTAGGGTGGTTTGGGAATTTTAGGGTCGGGTCCGGGATCATCAAAACCCGCCCCAACCCGCCCCGTTGCCATCCCTAATTGTTATGGCCTCCAATATTGTACCGAAAAATTATGTCAGCTTTTTTTAAAAAAAATAAGTAAGAAATTTCATTTTCAATGAAAAAGTGGTATTATTAACATTCACTACAAAAACACAACTAAAACACTTTAACATTTAAAAAAGTGGCATTATTAATTTTTCTCGTTTATATTGATTTCATTCAAATAGGGGCTCATCACCTTTTTTATTTATTAGTCATTACCTCTCCAATTCATTTCTCAATCATTACCTTTTGGAAAAAAATTGATAATTTCATTATGTACCTTCTTCGGAGTGCAAAGGCAAGCGGCCTACATTTGAAACGGACCAGAAGATTGGTGTTCCCATTATTTACCTTCGTCGGAGGACAAGACTTTTTCCATGAGGTCTCCATCCGAACTCTCTCTCTCTCTCTCTCTTAACCTGCATTTTGTTTTATGTCATTTCTCCAAGGTTACGTGCACATTTTCCAGGTTAGCATTGATTATAACCTTGCTAATATAATTTTCACCGCATCTATCTATATACTAGACTACTAAGAGCATCAGTATCAGGGGCATCAAATCCCCTGATGGCTAAATTTGATGAGTGAAATGCAACAAAACCCTCCAAAATCAAGCTCAAAAAATGTTTTGCAAATTTGCAAAACTTGTAGCTAGCTTTGCTAGATTAATGCACCAATTTGTTAACCCACTGTTCACCGGTTATATTCTCTCTCTCTCTCTCCCTCCCTCGTGTTCTGCCCCCCTCATCCATTTTCCCAGCTTCTCTCTCTCTCTCTCTCACACACACACACACACGCTTTTTTAATAATTTTTATAGAGTAAAGTATGGGTTACACAACTCCCAACGTGGGAGAATAGTTTTTTAAGGAAAATATTTTTTTTTTATTAGACTTGAGTGGAATAGTAAAGTTTAGATAGAGAGTCTGATTTTTTGAATTTTTTGATAAGTGACTTGCTAAATTATAAAAAGTGTTTTTGAAGTTAAATTTGGTGTTTTTTTATGTGAGGCTGATAAGGATGTCTTAATATGTGCTAATTTGATCTTTTGGCCAAAAAGGGTAGTTTTTTTTTTTTATTTTTTATTTTATCTCGCCTAACCAATGCCCAACCATTATTCCGTTTTTGTGAATAAAAATTGGAGTTTCGAATGCAAAGTATTTTTATCCCCTTTTTTAGTTCACATTGTTTGAGTTGAAGTCTACCGTCACGAAAAAGAAAAAAGAATGGGGGCGCATACAGATTAATGCAAGTCTTTTTAAGAATAATGTACAATTCGATCATTTTAAGTCTAACCCAACAAATAGCACCATTAAGGGAATAAGTAACCCAACAAATACGGATATGGGGTGGGGTGCTATGTGATAGGTTTTGTGTGCCGTGTTGTACGGAAAAATTACGTCATTTTTGCTTAATTTTTGTGCACACCTCCAAAGCTTCCAAGGGCCTTATTTGGAGGAAGAAAAAACCACTACAAAGTATCTAAACCCTAAACCCAAAGTGTGTAAACCCACTATACAGTATACACTACTCCAAAAAGAGCCTAAATCTCCTAAAATTGAACCACAAAAATAACTCTTCAAACAGGGCATTTGTTTGCTATTGAACCGGATTTGAATCCGATTTAACTCTCCATACTGAATTCGATTTATTTCGAGGAATTTGGGGTGCTATGCACCATGCCGCGCACCCCTTAGACATCCAATCGTGTTTTGAACAGTTCTGATGCACTTTAATTTATCGGCAAAAATAAATCAAAATTATCAAATAAATCCGAACCATCTAAAACACGATCAAATGACCAAAGGATGTACCGTACGGCACACAGCACTCTCGGGGCCCATTCCGAGGCTAATCGATTCGTGGCCTTCTCATCAAAAAATTAGTAAAGGCTAACATCGAACGTGAGGGCTGAAGGGCTGAAGCGCGTGAGGCAACGATTTCGGGTTGTCTTTCTAGAAAATTACTTTTAATTATTTCAAACTGAATATTCCAATAGGAATTAAAACCGCCAAACCGAAAGGGGCCCCCATTTAGTTAGCCATAGACACGTGTAAACAGATCAATGGCGGCAAATGTGGTCCAGTCAGGCTGACGTGGCCACGATCCTTACGGGGGCCCACACCTAAGTTCGCAGTCCTTTTCGGGCGGTCGTCGATGACCAATAGGTGGGCCCACGCCAGTAATAATCAGCTTACGCGGCAACGACGTGGTGCGTGTCGTGATCCCGCAGTTGCTTTCCACCAATAGC
This sequence comes from Vaccinium vitis-idaea, assembly GCA_963854785.1. Taxonomy (NCBI): domain Eukaryota; kingdom Viridiplantae; phylum Streptophyta; class Magnoliopsida; order Ericales; family Ericaceae; genus Vaccinium; species Vaccinium vitis-idaea. Next base: position 37,801,565 of record OY978224.1, on the reverse strand, counting down.
ATCCACGAGATTAGTCACGTGCGTGTAGTGGCGGACTCAGAATTTTAACCTGACATAATAGACGTTTCTTTCATCTAGGCGTTAATTAATTATATTGTGGAATTTTCTCTTTCCAACTAGCATTAATTAATTATATTCTACGAGTCATTTAGTTGTAGTATTTTTTAGGCTAAGACAACAGTAATTCGCGTACTTAATTGTTTGTTTATGAAAAATTTGATAAATGAGAACGTTAACTAACCCGTTTTTCACTAAAGAATGTGAACGTAGATAACCTTTATATACTTTTCAAAGCCACGAGATTATTCACGTGCATGCAATAGCGGGCTCGAAATTTTAACCGAAGTAATAGACGTTTGTTTCATCTAGGCGTTAATTATACATTATAGAATTTCCGCTTTCCAACTAGCGTTAATTAATTATATCGTACGAGTCATTTTGTTCTTTTTTTTTTAGGCTAAGACAGCAGTAATTCATGTACTTATTTGTATATTTATGCAAAAAAAAAATTGAGAAATGAGAACGTAAACTAACTCGTTTTTACTGAAGTATGTGAACGTAGACAACATTCACATACTTTTCAAACGTTTATATTTTTATAATTCATAATGTTTTTCATGTTTTTGAAAATTTTAAATAATAGAACTAATTGAGATTTATCAAACAAGATTTATATTCATATTTTTTAAAATTATGCATTAAAATATATAATCAATCGAACAGTGGCACAAACTTTCAAAAAAAAAAAAAAAAAAACAATCACGTACAGAATCGCGAACCCACGCAAAGTGAATGCCTACATTTCTTAACATAAATATTGTAGTCCATTATGGTATTTCAACTTTTGAAGCTCCTTAATTGGAAAGTTTGTACCCATAGAATATTCAACATTGCCTGGTATTGTTTATTAGGATTAATGTTGAAATCTATAACTTCTTTCTTAAATTTTTAACAAGGATGAGTATTTTAAGTCCCTGTAAATAATTTTTTTAATGGAATAACGTCTTAGCACGCTAAAATATGTGATTGTGGAGACCGACAGAGGAAGATTCGTTATTTGAAATCTCAAAAATGAATTTATCGATTAGTTGAAAAATTAGTAACAAAAGGACGACCTCCGTCACAAGAACACACGTGTATATACCTAGTTTTTTACGTAGGCCCGAAATCAAAATAACGCGATCCGAACACGACACGATAAAACACGATCTCCGCCTCAAACTCACTCCATGGGAATTCTCGATTTTCTCTGGTGATCTTTTACGGATTCTTCAAAGAGATGCGTCAGCAAATGAACGGAGACATCGAACGGCGTAAATACGCGCTTTGCAAAATCAGCGGAGAAGATCCGAATCTTAAATTGGTGGGCCCGAACATGAGCTGTCAAAAATTGACAGCTTCATTTAAGTCGGTCAAAACACGCCGACGTTGATAATAGGCGGTGGCCCACTACATTTTTGTTGAAATTTTTGTAATCACACGACTATAAAATTAGGGCTCCTTTGGCAAAGTAAATAATCTAGTAGTAATTTATTTTTAAAAGTTCGGTCAACTGGAGAATTGTTAAAATATTTTTGGTAATTTTGATATTCTCCCACAAATTATTATTCTCACATACATCGATTGATTTGATAACTTGTAATTTAAAAATATCGAAAATACTGAAAATACTGCAACGGTAACTCATCCCATGTTCGATTGGGAACCGGGGTGCGTGTTGTCGCTTAAGGGACATCATGTTTGCTGATTCAATCTGGGTCATCCGTACTCGGCGATCAACATCGCAGTTCAATGCGGTAATGGACGGTGCAGATCTGTTTCGATCAGATTTGATCTGTTTGGATCCAAACAAATTTGCACCGTTGATCGCCGAGCACACGGAAGGTCCGAATCAGGTCAGCACGCACCCCCTGTCCATTTGATTATACCAATTTAAGTCGTTTGAACTTATTATGACGGGAAGGAATTTGAGAGATTTTTACCTCAGTATTTAAGATGAGACAATTAATCTCATCTTCGTCAACATATACTATATTTCTTTTGTTGTATTTTTCAACTCCTAAATCTTTAAGTGCATGTATATATAATTGTAATTGTACACATATAGATATGAATATGTGACACGACAATTTTAAATGAATACAAATATGGACGGGCAAGTTGGGCATGGATATAGCTAGAGATCATTTACGTGTGTGGTGTTTCATAATCTGAAAGAATATACTTTTGGATTTTGTAAAAGAATGATACCCTATAATCCTGCATAAATGGGAACCTGGGGGTGCTGTGCAGCCCTAGGGGCGGCCGCGCCGACATTTTTTTGACGATCGGAGACGTTCACCGCATAGACCTCGTTGAGTACTACAAGTGTGCAAAAAATCAACTCGTTCGGATATCGTTAAGTGCTTCATGGGAACACAAATAACATGAAAAGTGGTTTTGATCCAGTGTTTGTGTCCATTTGTGTTCCATTTGTTTTCAAAGTATTTGTCTTCCGATGACGTACTTAAAGATATCCGATGGAGTTGATTTTTTTAGTACTTGTAGTACTCGACGAGGTTTACGCGGCAAACGTCTCCGATCGTCGAAAAGGTGCCGGTGCAGCCCCACCATGGCTGCACAGCACGGTGCTGTGCATTGGGATGCACAGCATCCCCCATCAGTCCTGCATAAATGGTCAAATTAGTATGTTTAGGAATCGTGTTTGTGATGCGCAAGAAATGGTGCAAAAGCCCATATATAGTACTCCCTCCGTCCCATTTTAAATGTTCCCTACGTATATCCGTGACATTTTCAAACGTCCATATCTTTTTATAGGTAAGGTTTTCAAAGTTTTTAAATATTTTGTCTAATAGAACTAATTGAGATCTATCAAATAAGATTTATATTGCATATAAAATACATTATAGAACGAAAACTATAAGAGTTTTTAAAAAAACACGCATAACCGTAGGGAGCATTTAAATTGGGACGGAGGGAGTACTAACCTACTAGGGCAAGTAAACTTAATTTTATACACAAGCAAATATGTGTAAAGAAGGGAAAAAGGGGTTAGTTTCTAGAACATTATATATTTTCAAGCATAAATAGTAAATTTAATTTTATACACAAGCAAGTGAAGTCTTCTCATTTTTTCTAGAGAAATACTCAAAAATAGATGGAGAGAGAGATTTCAATAGAAAACAAAAAGTTTCACACCTAACTTTGGACTACTTTGGTTGATATACGTAAGCAAAAGGACATGTCTCGAGAAGTGTGAAAAGTTAAACAACAAAAACAAAAATAGTTCAAATTGTTGCATATAATTCTCAGGAGTGCTACATGTATAGAAAAATTACCCAAATAATACCCAGAATCAGAAAACGAGTGACTTAGATTCACTTGGGAGTAATATGAGCCACACATTTTTAAATTTTGGGTAGCTTTTCTTGACACTTCGCATTTCCCGAAAACAAATTCGATTCATTCATCATAAACTCATAATTCATGATATTTTGCAGCTTAACATTATATAGTACTCCTATTATTTAAGGTGGGCATCGTGTTGTGTCATGTCATCTTGTATTCGAGTCAGAATTCTCTCAATCCTAACACAATCTGTTTAACTTTTCGTGTTATATTCGTGTTTCATGTCAGAAATAATCGACCCTAACCAAGTAATTTCGTGCAAGGTTCGTGTCGTGTTATTGTGTCCTTTCATGAATTCCTAGCTACCCCGCGTTGTATTGTGTCGTGTTATCTCGTGTTTATGTTAGAATTCTCTCAACGCTAACCCGATCTGTTTAGCTTTTTGTGTTATCGTGTTGCACCCTATTCGTGTTCCGCATCAAAAATAGCTAACCCTAAGCCGTTAATTTCGTGTCAGATTCGTGTCGCGTCGAAATTCCCACCCAAAACCAAAAAGTGGTTTTTTGATTTTTTCGTTTTGTCTTTATTTTTTTGATTTTTTTTTGCATTTGTTAGTTTTGCGTCAAGTTTTTATGGTTTATGGATTCATCTCGACGAGATGAATCCAAAGAGTATAAAATTATAGTCAAAAGTAATATGTTTTTTAATAAAACCGAAAATAAACCAGTTTATTAGTTTAATTTTGGCTTTATTAAAAAAAATAGTTTTGACCATAATTTTATACTCTTTGGATTCGTCTCGACGAGACGAATTCATAAACCACGATAACTTGACGCAAAACTAACAAATGCAAAAAAATATTAAATAAAGACTACGGAAAACGAACAAACCACTTTCTAGTTTTTTGGCCAAAGCACCCCAAATGATTTTAATTAACATCATGTGTACTTACCCGAAACCACTCTCATTTTGACCCCAAAATAATTATCAAAACTTTTATTTTTAAGGAGTCTTTTAGTCAGCGTATTAAATAGGTTTTCGTAATTTCCAAGCCATATAACCCCTACCATTTGAGATCTGTACCCATGCCAATTGACTAAAGCCAATTTTTCCCAGGAAAAATGATCAAGAAATCCACCATTTGAAGTTAACTGAAAAGATTTTTGCCAGTCTACTCAAATTCGCAGTAGTTTAATAAGATCTTGTACTCAAAAGTACGATACTTTCTTAATTAAAAAGCGTAGTCGAAATCTATCTTGAGGACGTAATTAATAAAGTGTACGAAACGCGACAATGTAGCAAAAAATAATACTCTGTAATAATAATTTACATGTATTTTGTCTGTCAAGCGTCAACCATTTTTAAAGTCTTGAAAAATGTCGCCCGCTTATTGTTGCATGGTTACAACTTTTTCCAATATCGTACGTATAGGTATATGATCATATGATCAAGATTTTTGTCTCTTTTTTTTGGAGACAATGGAGAAAATTCAATTGACAATAATAAAGATTTTTGTCTCTGACCATTCGCCCGAATAGTTGTTGGTATGCAGGAGTACTACGTTTTACTAATCAAACTATGAAGGGAATAATTAAGTGGTGAATCTAGGGCTCCATTCCTTAAATCTTGTTCTTAAAATGTACGTAAAGGAGACATCGGCTGCTATTTCTCCGCAAGGTCATTAGTACTCCATTCGCCCAGCGAAATCCGTTGTCTAAAACGAGCGATTGAGAATCTCGAGAACCTACATCAGAACCGGATTTCGCAGGGAGAAAAATTTGGATCGGTGTTGACCAAACGACTCAAATCTTAGACCTCTTGATCAACCAAACCATTTGAGATAGATTAAGCCATTTACCACTAGAGTGCAACCATTGGCCTGTGTACCTTCATGTCCCTATAAAGTTTTGTAACTCTTGTTATACATACATGGATTCATCCCTAAAGTGAAAATTCTACGTCCATTTATAAGGGTACCCAAGAAATTTTTTAGGGTTTATGTGGGCTATTAATTGATCATGGCCTATTACAATGTCATTGTACATAGATGCATGACATGAGGCTCATGAGCTTTGACAAGATCTTGGACAAAATTGTAATTAGTCCTGAAAACAACATAAAATTAAGATGCTGATGAACTTTTAAGTGTGTGGAGACCAGTTCAAAAAAGGCTTGATTAAGACCTAGAAAATGAAACAACCATCTCGACTCAAGCTGCTAGACTTGTCAACTTCTGCTTAATAAAGTTGACAAAAATAAACTACGTAAGAGAATAAAAACAATTAAGCTCCTTGAGTTTAGCTTGTGATCAATTTGTTAAAGCTTATTTGAAATGAACTTCGAGAAAGAATAAGTCAAAATAAATGTGCTAAGAATTTAATCCCGAAAAAATCAATGTGCTAGAATGGGAACCTATTATAAATCATATGTAAATGTATAAAATACCTAATAGTTGCATGCATGCAATGGCGGATGCACCATGAGATCATGCAATCCCATGTCCCGAATTTTTAATATTTCTGCTACTACCCCTACTTTTTAGTAACTTCGTTCAATTATCTCCTCAAAAAATTACATTCGTATTTACCCCAAATGTGTCTAACTAGTAACTTCCCTATTACGGATAAGTAATAATCTTCAAAAAATTATGCTTCATGTGTAGAATATTGTAATTTGCGTGCTCATGTTTGGAATTTTTTTTCAAGAAGTGCTGGAGAATTTTTCCATTATTTTTAATTAATTGAAAGGTGTCCCTCTTTACGTCGATTTTCTGGATCCGGCACTGGTTGCATGCTTCCGTTCAAGAGAGTCATTATTGGAGGAAATTTCACTACGTATCATCATCACTAAGGCCCAGAAGCACCACCATTTTGGCCCAGAACCATAGCCGAAGTCCAAAACAACCTGCTCTAGAGGCCCAACAATGCCCATTGCCCGATATTACTAGGTCCAGCCCCAAAATCTGCTCTTTGGTCCCATTTTCTAAGACGGCATCCGCAGAAAATCCCGTTAATCTGTTTCTTCCCGCACAAGAGTTCCAGATGCTTCCCAACCAGAACCCATTCAAGGAAACCTGAACAGTATAAAAATCACTGGCGATCCAGCAGCGGAAATTCGATTCGTAGAAGAAGAAGAAGAAAATCGAAGCAGAGTGATGGGGATAATAACGAGCAGTTTCCCATTCATAGTGGGCACAGTGTGTGGGATTTACATAGCTCAGAATTACGATGTGCCCAACATCAAAAGGGTTTTCAATGATGCGATTTTCAGAGCCAAGCAAATCGAAGAGAGGTACCGGAAGCCGAGAAAAGGTGACTGATGTCATTTAATTGGATTGCGAAAAACACAGAGATAGATTGATTTCTTAGTGGCACAGTCAAATTTTTTAACTTTGCAATTGAGGGTTTTGTAGGGAGCGCAGAGATTTCGTGTAATTGATGATACCTAGTAGTGAAGGAATGTTGGATTCTGTTGGTGTTGCAAGAAATCTTTTCTTTTATATAAATGTGTACAGACTGAATTACCTAATTGCATAGTGCATGCATGTTCACAGATTTAAATGTGGTCTCGTTATGTTTTCATGGGTTATGTGCATGTGAAATCGGCAGTTCTATATGTATTGAAAAGTGAAGGCACCGATAACTCAATTTTGGAACTTTGTTCTCTAATAATGATGTGAACAACTTGGGTTCAAGGCTGTGTTGTAGTATGGATAGTTGCAGCAATCATCAAGGAATAGTTTAGTTACTGTTGTTTCTTGCTTGCTTACAACATTTGTCGGTCGTGCTGGCCTCCTTTCAAATTTTCTGATGTTGGAGCAAATAGTTAGGGTTTTCACTGGGTGGACAGGAGAGAGGCCAGGGTGTTTGATGTTTGATTACATTGTTGGATTTGATCCCAGAAGTTAGTTTACATGCTTTAGAGAGGTTCCTCAAGTGAGGTTAGGGTCGTTATTGCCTTAACTAGAGAGGTTAGTCTAGGCTTATGGCCTGTGCTGACCCGTAGGACAGAGTTCAGCTAGATAGATTGGTGAAGTTTTTTTAGTCGAACGAGTTTGGAAGGATTGTAGGAAGTTCGTGTGTACGCTAGAGAGGAAGGGATTTAGACTCTGGGAGGTATGCGAAGACGCTTTTGGGGACACATGGGAACAAGATGATGAAGACAATAAGGGAAAAGGATATATTTTCACAAACAATATAGCGAGCAGAGGCAGCCAGAAGGTCCATTAACCTTGTAAAAGCAGCAGCTAGGGCACTTGGAGGTGTAGTGTCATTCGGCTGCTGGTTCCTGACAAAAGGAGTTTGTTGGATTCTGGTCGGGCTCTACTTCAAGCAATTCGCTAGTTTGAAACAGATTTCGTTGAAGAGCTTTGTGTCTCACTGTCTCTTCGGTCTCCTATTGTGAAGTATACAAGTCAATAGTGTGTTAAATCCCAAGTGGAGGAGCTAGGTATCTGGGAGTTACAACTTGCTATGTCTACGAGGTTAAGAGCATTGATTTGGTTGTTTTGTTTTAAGATGCAGATCTTAATGGTCTGATTGTCCTATGGCTCTTCGACAACAAACTTCCCTTCTTCTCTATTGGGTGAAAACCAACATTTAAGGTTTAATTTTGGGAAATGAACGTAACAAATCATTGTACGCGGGACACCATGGGAGAGCCTATTTAGCAATGATTCTTGCAGCTATTGTCAGTCTAAATTAGCATCTATCACCACATTTGCCAGTTAAAGCTCCTCTGGATTTGCTTCTTTAAGTTATTAGCCATGCTAAGTTCTTTTGCTCAGGTGTATTCCCGGTAGATAAGATTCAAGAATCTGTATTGTTCCATAATGCTGCAATCGCTTAATTTGGCACTTTTATCCAATATTGTTTGGTGGATCTTGAAATACATGAAAGATACTACCTCCAAGCCGCACATACGACTTCAATGAATACAGCTTTCCGCAGAATTCCAAGTGTTTATGAGATCAACTTATCAATTATGCAATTCTGTTTACTCACTTGAAATTGAGTATCTTTTTTTCCTTCTTTTCCTTTATTTGATGTATGAGTTTTTTGATTTCCGAAATGGTGTAAAAGAAGTGCTTTGTATAATTGCTATTTGACATATTTTGTTGCCATGGACTAAGTCAGGGAAACCTTTGGATTGTTTCAGTACTGCGTTGGACGTATTATACTTTCAAATCTCTTTTATAGATAAGATGTTATCTCATTTAGTCATCGTAGCCTGAAATGTGTTAGTTTAAAAGAGCTTCACTGACATGGTTCAAGTCTTTTATCTGGATTTCTGATATCGTTGTTCTTACTGCTTGTGTAGAAGGACTAAGTGCCTTTTCAAATCCAAACCTATTGTCATAGTTGTAGATGCTGTTGTCTATTCTGCTTGGTTCAATTCCACTGTCTTGTTCTGTGTCTTTTGAATAGTTTTTTCTCAATTGACTTTGATTTATGGGTTTATACTTTCCATCAATCATGTTAATATCTGGAGTGAACATTTTAATGGGGTTCTGGCATACAAAACCAGTTATAGGCAAGTTGGTTTAATTTTTTTTTTTTTTTGAACCAGTTTGCTTAAATTGTTCACGAGACTTCTTTATATATATATAATTTTAAACTAGAACCCGGAAACTCCCGCCACATAAGTAATTTGTACACGAACAGCTGAGCTAGAAGCCCTGGTCGTTCGCAATGCAACTTGAGAGTGGACAAAGTGGATTATTGGTGCCTGCTTGTTTTGGTCATAGGGGTAAGCGAACTGTGAGCATTACCACAATTGGGTTTTCCAGGAAACAGGCATTGGGTTATGTATTGTGATCAAAACTCGTAATGTAAAAGGGAAATTTCTGGCCGACAAGAAGACAATTCTTTGACCAGTAAGAGTGTATTTTTACCGGTAAGAATGCAATCTCTTTGCTGACTGGCTCGCCTGGCGGAGTAGAAGAATTTCATTCTCATATAGCTTAGTTTCAACAAAATGAAGAAAGTCATTTTTCATTTCACTCGTTTAAGTTTACCGGTAAAAATATATTGTTACCAGTCAAAGAATTGTTTTATCCTCAGCCCAATAGATTGTCAATAGAAGGAGCATGTAAAAGTTTTAAAGGCTCGGTCCATCATCATATGGGTAAGAGCAAGTCCAGCCCTTACCCTTTTTTTCCCTCAAATTTGATGCAAAAATTTGGTTCAAAGCTTCATTTGATATGGCTCACTCCAGCCCTAGACTCAGATTTTGAACCTCTTCCACCACTTGCCGCCCGCCGCCGCAACTCTCTTGAAAAATAGATCGAGATCTGGAAAATCACGCCGCCGTCGTCCTGGTGACGACAACGACCACCACCTTGGTGATGACGACCGTGGTGACGAGATCTGGAAAATCAAAACGACGACGACCACTCCTCCAAATCTGGAAAATCACAACGACGACCACCACCTCTCCTCCAGATCGATCTACGTTCTTCTTACCTTCGCCGGTGACGACAACGACGACGGTGGTGGAAGGTGGTCCGACGATCGTCGCCGCCACAAAGGTACTGTTGGAAATTTGGTTCAAGGGCTTTCTTCTCCCCAAATTTGAGGAAAAATTTGAGTAAAGTTTGATTTGGTATAGGTTTGGTTCAAAGACTGGAGGTTGAAATTGGGGTTTTTTAACTCAAATTTAAATTTAGTTCAGGTTTTGGTGTAGGGCTGGAGGTGCTCTAAGGAGCCATTTTGCTTTCACAGTTTCCTTCTGCACATTCATTTTCTCCACCTAACAAGTTGACCTCTCCACTCATTTTGCCGCAGAGAGGCTGCATTATTGTTCACATTGAAACCAATCATTCAAACCAATCAGTACGAAGCACACAGTCATTATTCAATCTACTGCAAAACCATAAGACTCTTTGGTGGGTGTAATCTTTGGTAGGTAATCAGAATCACTTTCCTTTCGGATTCCGTTCCAAATAGTAGAATGTCCATGACACCCAATCCTATTCCACCACAAATCGAACCGAGCTTGATTTCGCAGACGTTGAAGGAAATTAACCCGGAATGTTATGTAAGGAGAGCAATTTTTATACAATGATCCCATTTTGATTGGAACATTGAATTGTGCACAAAGTTGAGTATTATTCAACGATTCTGGTTCGCCTCCTAAATCTGATACAATTGGAGTAATAATAACAAAACGTATCCAAGTATGATGGAGGATGCTATGTTTATACAATCTGTATACCAATGTAGACCCACAGATCTTCAATCTTCCCTGCCCCGAGTTCTCACCAGCCAAACGAAACCTGCTAACCAGAGCGCGAAAACACAGATTTTCGCAGACGAGCATTGGAAAAGGACCCTTTTACCGACACGAGATTCTCCGTTTCCAAATCCACATCCTCAGTTCTCAAGCACATAGTATGCCGGAGATCTTGAAAACATGGATTTCAAGGCACATATCGGAGCAATGGGTGTATTCACATAGGAAGGCAGGACTTTTTTTAAACAAGAGGGCTCCCTAGCAAACTTCAAGTGCAGCTGAAGGGGATTGCGGAGCGGCCGCGCGTCGTGATCTGGAGTGGTTGATCCTTGCAGCCACCTCGGCCACAACAAGCCGAGTCAGAAGCAACCCAGCCACCAGAGCGGATACCATCAACATGATGAAAACTGAGTTCCAGCTGGTTTCAGAAATATAACCGGTCAGCAACGGTCCAATGGCGGCCCCAATCGAGCCCGTCCCGTCTATAATCGCAGTCACGGTTGCAAGCGCGCGCGAGTTTCCCTTTAATGAGCTGTGGGTGCCAAGATCGGCTGAAACGGCTGTCGTTATGAGTGCATAGGGCCCGTTCACGAACATGCCGGTGATTAGCAAGAGACAGATGTTAACGGTCAAGGAAACGCTGCCGTAGCTTCTGTACAAAAAGAGAGCCGGGATAGTGCAGTACATGAAGCTTGCTGCTGTTATGGCTCTGGCATCCAGGTGGTCGGAGATATACCCCGCGAGGATTCCTCCGACCACGCCTCCAACGTCAAATAAGGTGGATAAGTTTCCGGCTGCGTCACTGGATAAGTACGTGCCGTCTATAGCTGCAATACGAAAAAACACAATACAACACAAGGAAATCAGGGCAAAATTCATGACTTGCATCTTGCGGATATAATGATGTGCTAGATTAAAAGCTGAATTAACCATTTCAACAAGCAACTAACGTGTAAATACGATTTTTCACAGGGCAAAGAATTAAAGTACAGATCCTCTAAGTGCTCTGTTAGATTCTGTTTTCAGAACTGCAACACTCTGCAGAATACTCGTCCTGTTGATGGATTCTCTACTTGTTTTGAGTATCTATTCGATCAACACCCATTTCCTACGAAACACCAGAAGATGTTCGTAAATTCCCGAAAATCAGTTTCTCATTAGTTTCAATAACAGTTTTCTGAAACATGTCAACAACCGAACAGATGCTAATGTGGTTCCAAGAGTTGCACAATACAGAAGCCACACATTAAGGGGAGCAATGCTAATTATATGTTAAGCACACCATAACAAATGGGGCGAGTGACTTCTATACCTGTGTGGCTAATGTAGAAGGGAAGCCAATACAGAAACGTATAGGCAACCAATTTGGCAAAAAACAGGCAAAGAGCGAAAGGAGCAACCCCCGGAATCTTCCACGCTTCTATAAACCCCACGGCTTCATCCTCATTATTATCTGTCTCAGATTGCAATCTCAACAACGGTTCCGATCCTTCTTCCCCAATTTTCTCGGGAGACGTCACATCATCTTCGTCTACATTTGCTCCAACGGAATCAGGACTAACCGGCAAAAACAGGAAAACCACCATACCAACAAAAGCAATCATAAGACCAGGTACAACCATGGACCAACCCCAACCATACTTCAACAAAGCAGAAGCGACTAAAGAACCGGTTATGTTACCCACGGATGTGTGAGCGTTCCATATGCCCATTATGAGACCTCTCTTTTTCTTGCCGAACCACTTTCCAACAACCGCAACTACAGAAGGCCAACCGGATGATTGGAACAAACCGGCGAACATTTGGACGATCAAATAGTAGTAGAAAACATGGATATTTCCCCAATATCCAACTCCAAAGAGTGAAGTGAATAAACCAGTTCCTACCATACCTACAGTTAAAAAATATCTTAGGTTCATTCTATCACCTATATGACCGGAGCAGTACATTCCCAGAGCATATATTGAAAGGAAAGCCACGTCGATATCGCCAAGCAAGGCCGTACCATCTGTTCCATTGAACGGTGCCCAACCACTTCCAAGAATCCACGAGTGCAGATAAGATGTTTGGAATGGGGAAAACTTCAGGCTCAAGTCTGATGATTCATTCGGATCGAGAGCATTTTTCACAATGCTTGTGGTTTTTCGAGCAGCATGGTAGCTTGCGTATGCTAAGAATGTAACTATTAGGACAATGGCCTGGTGGGTCTTAAAAGAGATGGGGGATGTCTTTACGCGCTCCAACAATCGAATTCCAAGAGGTTTGCTGTAGTTTCTGTGTTGTGCTGGTACCGAGTCTTCTGGCATCGGACCCATGTATGAGTTTTCACTCTTCAGCAGCAGAAAAGGAGGAAGAAAACTTAAGATAGAACAACCTGAAGACAGTGGAAAGAAGAAAAGAAAGGAATGAAGATTCTACACTCAATTTAGAGAAGCAAGCAAATTGAAGCAAACAGATACCATAACAAAAGGAGTGAATTGCACAAGTCTGAAACAGAATGAGATGTGAAAGCAACTATGCACCAAAAATAAGCTTTAATTCTGCTTTTTCAAAACATTTATATAATAATGAATAATCAGTTGTAAGGTGATAAAAGAAGACACAATACTTTAAACTCTTGGAATTGAGTGCGGACACGTTCAATCCAACTAACTCCAATAACAATTTCAACTTTCCTCTTACATCATCAAGTTCTGGTACCCTTTTTCCACATTCCCCATTAATTCTCCCTTTGGTAAAGTGTCCTAAATTTCCTTGTAACCTCCTAAAGTTTTAAGGTTCAGTTTGGATGGAAGGAATTCGAGGGGAAATGGGTTAATAATTTGTAATCCAGAAGAGACTAGGATAGGAAAGAGATTCTTGAGTATTTTGAATCCTCGCCCGCTCCAATCATAATCCATAAAAGTACTTCGTGAATAAGCCCACAAATTGAATTTACTAAGCATTTGATAGGCAAGCAAATATTAAGAATTAGAGTCAAAGAAACTCTTTAGAATGCTTCACCAAATACATCTACTTTCCTTTTGTTTAGAAGATGAAACCAAATCAACTAATCTTCCCCAAAATAGAATCAGACCCAAAACAGGACCAAAATTCCTCGTTCAATATGGATATTTGACAATAATACAAACCCAAAAAGAAAAAAAACAAGAAAAGGCAGGTGAAGTAAGGAAATATAAAGCTTTAGAAAATTAGAGACAAAAAAAAAAAAAAACGCTTACCCTTTGTTTTTTATGATGAGAGCAGTTTTAATGAACTGAACAAAAAAAAGGAATCTTTGAAGCAAATTTATGGTTCCAAACAGCAGAAAATGCTCCAACACAAAACCCGCGATTGTTTAGTCAAAATCTGATCAGTCATTGCACAGAAAACGATCCGGAATTGAATTCATTTTCAAAACTTATACAGAGAGAAACAAAAAAAAGAAAGCAAAACGGTCGAGAAACAAATTTGCAGAAATGCAGAGTAACCCAAGTAAGAGAGAGAGAGAGATGAATGCATCGGAGACACATACCTCGATTAGTTGCGCTCACCAGGTCGCTTCTGTCTCTCTCTAGAAATACAATTTTCTTTCTTGGGTTGCTTAACGAGCAAATAGAGCTCAATGCTTTGTGAGAGAGAAGGCAAGAGGATTCTTCAAGGCAGAGACTAATAATTTAAGCCACTTTATTCAATTACAAAAATACCCTTCTCTAACCTGCTGCGCGTGGTGCGACTTTTGACTTTGGTGGAATTTACGCTGACCGAATTGGCGAAAATACCCTCAAAAGGTCTGAAAGTTAGCTCGTGATTAGGGCTGTCAATGAACTGGGCCGTTCGCGAACTATTCGTGGCTCGGTTCGGTAAGAACTCGTTCGAGTTCGATTCGTCTACTAAACGAACTGAACTTGAACCTCAATATTAGGCTCGTTCCATAAATGAGTCGAACCTGAACCTAAGTGGATTCGGCTTGGTTAGACTCGCGAACCTGGGGTCAAAATGTAATTAATAATACTTTAGGGGTCAACATGTACATATTTTGTAACTGAGAAACTCCTATGTAATTTGTATTCTTTTATCCCTAACTAGAGTTCTCTACTACGAACATATGGGTTTTATCCCTAATAAGAGTACTCTATCTAGTTCTGTGTTTTTTTTCTCGTGTTGTTTTTTTTTTTGATTTCTTGATTATTGTGGTAGATTTGTTTTTATTTTTTGTTTTTCCTTGATTATGTGGTGGATTTAGATGTTATATTGTTTTGAAGCATGTCTCTTTCCCCTCTCAGTTTGTGTTTTAAATGGCTAACGAGCCCTACCGAGCTGGATCCGAGCCTTAATTCGAGCCTAAATTCGACTCGTTTGAGTTTAACGAGCCCTACCGAGCCAAGCCCGAGTTTTGAAATTTTTTCACGAGCCGAACTCGAGCTCATTTGTCTAGGCTAGAGCCGAACTCGAGCCTGACTCATTCCTTAATGAACTGATCCCGAACCTCATAGGGTTCGCCTCGATTCGGCTCGTTTACAGCCCTACTCGTGATATAGTATGTGATTTTCTGAGGGGCCTGCGAGATTTTGAATGAAACGGGTTGATTTTAGATCAATCACTTACAGTCTTACACACGTCCGATGGAGCTAATTCCTCGCGGGGCTGTTTAGAAAATCATTCTAATGAATGAAATGAACGGTTACGATCACTTGTGTGTAATCCATGGGTGGGTCCCAAACACGATCGGTACATGGTTGGTACCCCTTGAATTACCGTTTCACAACCTGTTTGGCCGCCGTAAAGAGGGATATGGGTTTGTCCGGGATATAAATATCTGGATGGACTATATCTTTTGTTCGTTTGGTTTTCATATTCCATATATAAATATTCTAGGATATCTATATCCCTTTGGGGAGAGATAAAATTTAGACACACTTCCCTATCTCTCTTTTTTGCCATTTAATCCCTTGGCCCCACTCCACCCCACCATTTGTTATTTGTTTATTGGGGACACAATAGTAATTTCACACAGTTATACCTTATCCAACCTCGCATATCCCCTTATACAATAACAAAACAAACCAAGTAATTTTCAATATCTCATTCTAAAATAATACCCCTCCAACCATATCCATCTCTATATCCCTCTCTTAAGAGAAAATTTTGGGTGCTTGTAGGGTATATATACGTGGTGCCCTACACCACATCCGAGCCGTCCATTCACGTTTTCGACGGCTCGGATCTGCGGTGGCAATTTTGTAAATTTTGGGACCAATTTTATACCCCGCAGATCCGAGCCGTCGAAAACGTGAATGGACGGCTCGGATGTGGTGTAGGGCACCACGTGTATATACCCTACAAGCACCCAAAATTTTCTCCTCTCTTAATATATCCTCTTTCTACCTTCCAAAACATATCTCGTCAACAATCAGGCCGTCAGATTCTGTTCTGAAATGGGAAATCTAAGTGGAAATCAAAAGGCAAGTTTTTTTTCTCTATATTTTTGGGGTTACGAATTAAGGTGCTGCACTAAAAAGTAGAAGTGTGTCTAATGAAAATTAGAAATCAACTTTTAAATACTTAGTTTAAAATTGATTTCATAAATATTCCGAACTAACCTTTTTCACATTACAATAGTGGTTAGTTTTTTTTTTTGTCAATCGATAGAAGAGAGATCAATTACATCACATATAAAGTACAAAGTACCAACCCGGGACCCCTACATGAATTGTGAGAGTCCACGAGGCAACCAAGTCCAACAATTTAATCAATACAAGAAATAAGCCCGTTACAGGGTAGAAACAGAGAAAGAAACAAATAAAAGAAAAGCCCCTGCACACAGGCAAGGAGATTCGAACTCCTGACCTCCTAGTGAGATGCAAGATGGTGGTTAGTTTGAATAGGAATTTGCATTATTCAGGTTGTATTCCGCCTGAGCTTGAAAATTTCATTCACCGATGTCAATTATTTTTTTATGGAATTGATTTCATCGACAACATGTTCTTAAAATTCCAGACAAATGTCGCCTATACATGAAAAGGGCGCCGGCGACATTTGTCAAAAAAAAATAAAATAAAATAAAATCCAGACAAATGGAAGTCACCCTTAACAACAAAATTAGGGCTTTTCTGTTCTTACCGAAACATCCATCCATAATTTTGTGGTTTGGTCGCAGAAGAAAGAAGACGATGAAGAGGAAAAATAAAGAAGCATATCACCATTCGTTGGTGTCACCATGTTATGTTTGGAAGGTCATAGAAATGACTCGTGTCATTTTGTGTTCTTTTTTTGGTTGACGATGCTTTTCTTTTGCAAAAAGTCAGATTGAGAGCACATATTTCACGTTGTGTCCACATATCTTTTATCTTTTCCATTTTTTTTCGTTTTCCTCTACTTAATTTTCTGGAAGAGTAAAATTGTGTATACCAATTTTTTTGCCCTGTAGTTAAGAAAAAATTAGGGGTTTTTTGGCTTACCAATAATCTTCAGGGTCTCGAAATTTGTCGAAATGTGTGCAAACTGTCCTAGACATTCGGTTATAAAAAAAGGGCTCTTCAAAATTAATTTTTTCCCATAATTTTTTTATTTCTACTGAGCTTTTACAAACCTTTATTTGGAATTATTAACCCAAAACAAAAGAAAAAATATCTGGATACCTCAAGAAAAATACAATTTTTTTTAACTGGTACAGTGGTACATGTGTTTTTTGTCCTAATTCAGAAAAATTTCATCGGTTAGTTTTGTTTCAATTTCTTTTTGAATTATTGGCTCATTTCGAAGATAGAAATCTAAAAACAAAAAAAAATTATGACCAACTTATAAAATATCTGAAAAACAATGGATAATTCAAAATATTTGTCTGTTTTGAATTATTTTTATTTTTATAAATTTATAAGGTAATTTTTTTTTAAACATCCTTTTCAAACACGAACCAATAGTTGTCATTACCATGGTTGTAGCTTTAGGAGCTTATAGAAACCAAATATAACAATTTTTTTTTCTTTTTTGGTAATGAAGAGTGTCCCGATAAACTAGACTAATTTCTCCAGCTCCTCCCACAACCTTTTTTTAGGCGTTTAAGTGAGATGAGGTAAGGTGAGGTGGCCCCAAGGACAAATCACTAAATATAAAATCTTTAGGAGCTTGAACAGTATGACCAAAACCAGAGTTCGAAACAAAAAAACAGAGTTGGTGAAACACAGATCATCTTAGACTCCATAGCTGACGAAAAAAAAAAACCGAAGGAGGATTCAAGCGCCTTAATTAACTAAAAACTTGATCATAATCGACGAAACACTCGGAAGAGAAGATGAACAGTGATTCATCGATTTTCTGGCTTCAGCTTCGCGCCTCTTCTCGTTTTGGGATTTGGGTGTATTCAGCTATTGATGGTTTTAACCATTCTGATAGAAATTAAAAAAGGAACTTAACCATGGTTACATTTGGAAGGAGAATCTGTTACCGCAGTTTAAAAAGACAATCTCCAGGACAGGTGTTGAATAGCCATTGGGGGCTGTAAGTTGCTTATTTACGGCTCCTCCGTGAATAAGTTTTCCTCTATTAAGAGAATTCCCCTAATTTTGGTAAGAAAATTTTGCACATTAAAATTTCGTGGACAAACAAGAATTGGTTTTCGAATCGGTACACAGCAATGATCAATGACGTAGACAATCAATTGGCCCACTAGACTTTAACATTCTTCATTTCTACACTTAAACTTCACCAAATTATTTGAACCGTTGGATCTAATATTCTTCACATCGGACGACTGCAATTATATGAGTGAAAGAGGGTATGAATGAAAAGGGCAATTTGGTTAATTTAGCACCACATTGCCTATTCCACCAAGAAGGTATCTCTGGAATTCCAAAACAAGAATAGGGCTATTTTCGTAAATCCAACTAGGTGGGCAAATATTTTTTTTTTGAACAAGAGTGGGCAAATTCATATGGCTTTAAATTAATGGCCGAATTCAATATTGGGAGCATATTCGCATATCCTTTTTGTTATTTATAAAAAAATATTCGCATATGCAAGTGGCATAATTCCTTCCGTGCAACTCTTATGCCAAGATGGCCGGGCCCACTTTGCCACCGAAGTTGTGGAGAATCGATGACGTGGAATAAAGCGTAGACTAGGAACAATTACTTTGATAAAATAAGTAATAATTATGGAGGACGGTAGATCTTCTCTCCTTCAAGCGTTGGGAGGCCGAAACCTTGATTTTTGGGCATGGGGGACCCGGATCTGGGGATTTCAGATCCGGGCTTCTATCATCGGCGATGGCGACGACGGCGGCGTGACAACTCCGGCGGAGCTCCGGCGATTTCTATGTTTTTGTATTTTTCGGTAATTTCTTTGTTTCTTTTGTTTTTTTTTTTTGGTTTGGTAGATTGTATTAGGGCTTTGTTTTGTTGGGTTGAATGGAGATTCTTTCTTTTGGCTAAAAAAAAAAGTAATAATTATGGAGTCGTTCCGGACATCGTTACGTGATGTCTAATCGATAATTTTTTTACTAATACAACTAGTATTTGCAACGCCCCTTTTACACAGGGTGAGACCTACTCACCTACACATAGGTGACACCCAACAGTTGTGAGACGGCGTTACAAATAATCATTATATTTAAAGTTTTTCTGTATCTCTAACGCCCTACATAAATCCACTTTGGAGTAAGTTTGATCGTGAATGTTGAATAGTAAGGAGGTCGAAGAGATGAATGGTCTCTTAGTTGTTGTATGCTAGTTTATTTGATAAGTTCGCAATGATGCATATTTTGATAGCCTTATTTGGAGTGCGAACTACAGTTTTAGAAAAGGCAACGTCCCTATGTTTTTTATTTCAGGAAGCTAATTTGCTCAAACCATCTTCTCGTGCATTGTTTAACTCTCCCTTGAATCCGGTTTGGCATCCTCCTTTCTATAACGTTATTAAATTGAATGTGGATGGCGTTATTAGCAAGGCAAATGGAAAAGTTGGCATTGGTGTTGTGGCTTGTTACTCCGTTGGGCGGATTACGGGCTTCTCTCGTCACCAATCACTGGTTTTCTTTCTCCTAAAGTTACTGAAGCACTGACCTTCCATGAGGTCCTTGTCTTTGTTGCGATTAATGGTCTTACGGATATCATAGTAGAAGGAGATGCCATTAAGATCGTCCAATCCTTCGACAAGGATGAAAACTCTTTTTTCAGACTGTTAGCTCTATCATTTCTAATTGTTTAGAGCTCTTACTTTTATTTTTCACTTGTTGTTTTAAATATGTGAAAAGTGTGTCTAGTAAGGTAGCTCATTCGTTAGTTAAGCAATCCTTATCATGTATGTAATAGGGTAGCCAACAAATTTAATAGGGTAGCCCATTCATTAGCTAAGCAATATTCCTTATCTTGTGCTAGGGTAGCCCATTCGTGGCTAAATAATCCTTATCTTGCCTTTAATGATATACGGTCCTTAGGCCGTCATTCTTCTGAATAAAATATCATCATTTTCTAGGGGAAAAAGGAAGGTACAGGGGTGATTATGTTAGGGCTAGTGGAACTCTGTGGAAGCCAGCCCCCGGGCGTGCCCACCCAATTTTGAAAAATATTTTTTTTTTCACTTGTTACGTTGCGTAACTCCAATATTAGCTTAAAATCGATCATTTTCTTAAATTGATATCCATATTCCTTTTTTTTTTCTTTTTCTTTTTTGTATTTTAGGGTAGTAACTTTTACACATAAATTTTTTACTACGTAAAAGACAAAAAGGTCTGTAGATATCAATTTAGCGGTATGAAAAACACTTCTTTTTTATTCATTGCAATGGAATCCGTTTTGAAATTTGGTTTTAAATCAACTTGTTACGTACCATGCGTAACTCCAATATTAGTTTAAAATCGATCATTTCTCTAAATTGATACCCATACTCTCTTTTTTGTATTTTAGGGTAGTAACTTTTACACACAAATGTTTTACGTAAAAGACAAAAAGGAATTGTAACTATCAATTTAGGGGTATGAAAAACACTCCATTTTTATTCATCGGAAGGGAATTTGTTTTGAAATTTGGTTTTAAATCAATTTGAGATGATTTTCGTAATTTGAGAGTACGCCGAGTTTCACTCTGTCTACATTTATTTTTGGGTAATAAATACAATGATTTTAATATTAGCGGATAATTTTTTTTTTCTCCCAATTATGTAAGTTCCGAATCCAATTCTTGATTTAGTGACTAATCGTAATGAAAGGAGCTGGTCCAGTTTGAATGGGGTTTGGCGGACACGGGGTTGCTGCTGGGCAGCCCCTGCACATCATCTGCTGTGCCCCATCCGAGTCGTTCGTTGCTCGGATGGACGGCCCAGATTTCACCTCAGCACCTTTGCATCCGAACCGTTCGTTGTCGTGCGTGCAAGATGAAATCTGGGCCGTCCATCCGAGCAACGGACGGCCCGGATGGTGCACAGCAGGTGGCGTGCGGGGCTGCACAGCAGTAACCCCAAATCCGGGTTTGGCAGTCGAGGGTCACGTGTCACTTTACATTCTTGGCTGTGCGGCAAATGCATGTCTGAATCAAATTACTCGTCTCATCAATTTCTTTTATCTGCTTTTGTTATTAGTGATTATCCTTTGTAAGCCTCTGGGCAGTTTTTGAAGTTCCAAAAAAAAAAAAAAAAAAAATATCAATTTCCTTCATGTCCTTTTCTGCGCATATATCCATTTCTAGACTTGTCTGCGTGTCAATAATTATTTAACCTGGATATGCTACTACCATGTAGTACAACCCAGTTTGGATCATGAGATAGAAAGCACATAGAAGTTTCCTTTTTTTTGTTTTTCTTTGCCTTATGTAACGACAAATGCAAATCCCATAAATGTGAGAAGAATTTGCATACCGAGAGGGTAGGGACATCTGGTGCCCGACACCCCATCCGAGTCGTCCAAATATGTTTTGGATGGCAGTGGCGGCTCTAGAAAATTTGAACAGAGTGTTCAAGATTTACCTCAACTCTACTAATTCTACTAACTAGTATATGCATACAATTTTTTCATATATTAGTGTGAGTAATGAGGCCAAATGATATGAAAATACATAAGATATCACACATTCTCTAAGCGAATTCTATGTTATTGGGTCAAGTAAAACTAAATCAAGAGATAAATACACTAATATTTATTGATAAAATTTGTGTGCTGAATAGGTTTGCACGGATATTTATTTTCTCATATAGAGAGTTGATTGTTGCTCAAAGAAAAGTCATAGAATGATATCAATACAATAGATATTTTTTTCCTTAATTTTCCTAATTTTTGTCTAAAAAATGTACACTTTGTTTTCAACTGGTGTTAAGGATTTTATTGTGAATTACCAGGATTAGTGAATATTCATGGTATAAATGTGAAAACAAAACCTGATACAAATTTATCACATGTAATATAAAATATAAAAGGCTTTAGAGTGTACATCGACCATCTACGAGAAGACTTTAGACTTTAGTTAGTTGTTTACATAAAATTAATTTGTGGGCTGATTTGTCGAGCTAAGTGTTCAAATACTTTTGAGTAGGGTGTTCAAATATTTGTGAGTATGGTGTTCAACAATCACTATACTAAACTAAAACTAAAATTTTTACATGTATTTCTGAACAATTTTTTTTTTTTAAGGGTGTTCAGGTGACCACCCTTTCATAAGGGTGGAGCCGCCTATGTTGGATGATTTAGATTTGAGGGTGACATTTTGGTAAATTTTGGGGGCAAAATTACCCCCTCAATTCTGGGCCGTCCAAAACATGTTTGGACAACTTAGATAGAAAATGCCGGGCACCACGTGTCCCTACCCTCACCGTACGTAAAATTTTCTCCAAAAATGTATATACTGTACTACAACATTCTGCAAGTTACAGTCAAATATTAAGAGCGTCCCAGAATCAGGATTTAAGTATGAGGTGGTGCTTTTCGATGGTAGTCTACTACTATTTGTTGCATATTGTTCGCTAAAATATAGAGAATAAGGTTAAACATAAAAACCGACTTTGTCTTGATGTTTTTTTCTTAAAAATAACTCCAAGGGAGGTAGCAAATTTCTATACTAATTTTGGTGACACATATGACAAGTTAAATAGTCCTTTTAGAGAAGTCCACTTCACCAGACTCTTCAAGTTTTTAATTTTTTTATTGCTCTTTCGACTTTAAAAAGACTTTGCCAAAGAAATAAATTAATTCACCAATCATGCTATCATAAAAGATGACGTGACAATTTGAATAGTCATTTCTCTCTTCCAACCTGAATAGGTCGAGCGCATTGCGCCGCTTGCGCCTCTAATAATTGGCTTTACCCAATACAACTCGCGCAAGGGCTCCAATGATCAAGAGGTACCCTTCGGAGGGAGCCAACTACTAGACAGTTCGCGCTAGCACATCCTATGGGTAATTGCTGTAAATATGACCATATTGTTCGTAAAACGGTATATGCTTGTCACTATCAAAGGCAAAAAGTGAGAGAGCTACCATTAACGTTGTAGCAAGAGTTCCCTTTGAGTTCCTTTTGCTAACATGGATCTCCAAATGTTAACTTGGTTCTAATTTTACTGAAGGGAGATGCTCTTAGGCACCCATATTGGGCATCCTTATCAACCTCAGTAACATTTGGATCAAATTTAACCTAAAAACACCTTTTATATTTTAGGTAGTCACTTTTCTGAAATCACACAGAATCAAACTCTCTAATATAACTTTACATCATTAAACTATTTTTTTTTTCTATTTCTACTTTTTAAAATAATTACAAATGTTGAAAACTTTTTTTTATCATACAAATATTATTGGCAAAAAAATTTAAAAATTATAATGTGAATTTCTTTTTTGAAAATATACAATGTATGGTACATAAGATGAAAATCTCTAAAAATACACTCCTACCGGTGACTCATATCCAATTGAGCTAATTTTTGCAAGTGTATTGATAGGAGTATTTTCCAAACATCCAGCTTAGAAAACACCACTACAAGGCTACCCAATGTGTTTCTGAGGCATATGTGGGAAGTGGGATGGCACATGCGAGACCCGAAGGTATAAGCAAAATATTAAAACAAGGGATAACCTATGAACAATGCCTTGCTAGAATTCTTGAGGCACCGTAGCAAAGTTACAACTTTTGTAAATTGTCCCTACATTTGTTGAGACTGTTATGGGGGTATTTGCATTTGGCTCAACAAAGGATCCATCAGGGGGATTTGAATCCCCCTATGAGGATGCTCTGGGGGATCATCCTGCATATGGCTAGTAGAATGAAGAAGCTTTTTCTCCCCTCATTCTCTCTCTCATTTTAGGTGAGGCTACTAGTACAAGTGTACAACATAAATGTAAGGTTAGTCCACTGATATTTGAAAAATCCGTGAAGTGATATGAAGTTTATCATTTATTAGGGGCTTTTGGCAGTTGGATTAAGCAATAAAATTACACCAACCAATCTTCCATCTATCAAGTTATACAGTGACACCATTTTAACTGCTTTTCGTAATATTCCCTAGCTTTGTTTTTCATATTTCAAATTTCGCGTGCAGATGGTGAGTATGACAATCCGGTACAATAATCAGTTTTTAAGGGCCGAGATACGAAGAGGGTAACCAGCGTAAACTAACTCCATTGGCTTTTGAAAAAATTCTCTTAGCTACGTAAGTGTGAATTCTGTCTTCAATTTGGCGTAGAGGTGGCAATTTGTAACCCAACCCATGAACCCGCCATATCCACCCACCTAAAACCCAACCCAACTTGCCCATATTATAGTATGGGTTGATATGGGTTGAACCTAGGGCTGCAAACGAGCCGAGCCGAGCCGAGTTTTAACATGTTCAAGCTCGGCTCGGTCATTTTTAGGAAGGCTCGAGCTCGGCTCGAGCTCGAATCGAGCTGGAAAAGCATAGCTCGAGCTTGGCTCGTCAAGGGTTTGCAAGGCTCGGGCTCGGCTCGTCCAAACTCGGTAATAGACAAACGAGCCAGCTCGACTCGAGCTCGTTAACAAGTTACACCCAGAAAAAAAAATTCCTATTTCACATTCTAAAAAACAGTAAATAAAATATACAGAAAATAAAATATACAGAAAATAAAATATACAGGGGGCAGAACCGAAAATGGGAGGAGTGAGAGGAAAGAGGGAAGGGTTTCCCTCTCAGAGTGTTTCAACGCTCTTTGTTGATAATTTACCGAACCAAATCCGAAAAATTTGAGTCTACAATTTGTTCTCAAGGTTTGGGAAGATCAAAGATATATTTATCCCCAATAAGAAGAGCAAGATCACAGGTAGAAGATTCGGTTTTGTGAGGTTTAATAGCAATGACGAAGCAACCTTTGCCATATCCAACGTTGATGAAACCTGGTGGTGGGATAATCGATTGGTGGTCAAATATGCCAGATTCTTGAGGAAACAAGATAGCCAGATCTGTAATCAGCACAGCCTTGGCAGACAAATGCTAGCAAAAGAGGACAGAGGTCATGAGGTGCTTGTCAAACGGGCAAAATACTAATGAAACAATGGTAGAAATATTGGCACTTTGGCAGATTCAGATCTGAAATTTTTTTATTTTTCAAATGATAAGGAAGAAGATTCTTACCAGATAAGGAAGAAGATCGACAAGCCTCTCTGCTGCTCGACGATCGGAGTTGGCCGGAGATGGCTGGAGACGATCGCTAGATTTGGGTCGGCGGTGGAAGAGAGGGAGACCGCCTCTCTCTCTATCTCTCTCTTTTTTTTTTGATTAACCTCTATCTCTCTCTTGAAAAGAATGAAAAAACACAACAGGGGTACTAAGGGCAGAAGTGTAGAAGCCTAGTAGTAGATATACATACCCTGGCTCGCGAGCCGGTTCGAGCCGAGCTTTCTCTGACTCGAGCTCGGCTCGTTTATTAAACGAGCCATAAAACGTAACTCGAGCTCGTTCGTTAAGATTTCGAGCCGAGCCGAACCGAGCCGTTACCGAGCTGAACCGAGCCGAGCTCGCGAACAGCTCGGCTCATTTGCAGCCTTGAACCCATACCAACCTATATTTAAATGGGTTGGGTTGAAAATGGGTTGAATACACAAACTTTGAAAATACGAGTTTGAAAACAGGTCGCTAAATGGGGGCTTGATAGATTATTAGGTATTCAATTTTTGCTCTTAACATACGAGTATAACAGTATGAATATAAAATGGGGGCTTAACATTTAATATAATCAAGTCGCTAAATGGGGGCTTAAATTTAATATGATCAGGTCGCTATGAAGCCCCCATTTAATATAATCAGGTCGGTAAATTATTCAAACTTTGAATAATTTTTGCTCGACAAAATGAATATAATCAGGTCGCTAAATGTATAACAGTATGCATAGTAATCAGCAAAAATACAAGTTCGAAATCAGGTCGCTGTTGTGCAGTGATTGCACGGCACCGTGTTGTGCACATCTAGACTTTCCGTTGCCCGGATGGACGGCTCAAATTTCATTTTGGATTGCACGACAATGAATGGTTCGGATCTGAAGGAACCGAGATGAAATCTGGACCGTCATTGCCTGGATGGATGGCCCGGATGTGCACTACGCTACACAATAGCGACCCTGCTTCCGAGTTAATGAAGTTGAAAAATGTTTAGATAGACAGTTGGTCACAAAAAATTCATCTTCAGCGATTTATTTTTTGACCGAACTACTACTACTATATCCAGGTAGGAGAAGCTACCTAAAGACTCTAAATGTTTCTCTAGAGAGGAAATTTGGGTTTCTAGAGAGAGAGAGTAATTTTAATGGGAACTTGTGAGATTGATGATTTTTGGGCATTTTCAAAAAAAAAAAAGAAGATTATTTTTGGGCAGCGGTGGGATTTAGGGAGAGACAGAGAGAGAGAATCGAGTGGGGACATTAGTGTGTGCTGGAGAGAGTGTATTGGACAATTGTTCAAAAAAAAAAAAAAAAATTGGGTTGGGTTGGGTTTGACTAGACCCATTTTTGACCCACCCAAATTCAACCAACTTACTCTTAACCCATATTCAACCTATAACCCATGTCACCTACTCAAACTCAAACTCAAACCCAACCCAACCCAACCCACCCATTTGCCACCTCTAATTTGGCGGTTAGACTGAAATTTTTCATTTTGCAATACGTATTGATTTTCTTCTCGTTTTACTCAGTCTATCCATTTAATTACTATTATTCCTTTCATTCTCTTTCTTTTCAAGCATCTAAGATTCAAACATATATATATTTCATTTCTTTTCGGGCAGGTGGAGTGGTAAGGGCACTCGACTAATGGGCCCCCAATATGCATATCTTGTTCATTTCGTGTAGGGCTTGGACGTGTAGTTTAGCCCTCTTTCCTTAAGCCCACGATTGACGTACTCCTTTTTACGAAGCCCAAATAGTCTAGCGAACAGAGATGATTCAAGGAGGGACAGGACAGGAGTAATTATTCCATTGTCTCGGGGCACCGTCAAGTTATATATATTCGTGGGGTTCATGCACTTAGTACTTGACCTCACAGGAGTATGTTATAAGAAAGGGTGTTAGGACATCACGTTGCGGTGTCCTGAGACATGGAATAAATTTTGCAAGGAAAAAGCATTAACCCAAAAAAAAAAAGGTTTTGGGAGGGAGAGAAGACAATAATAAGGAAGGTCAAAAACATTCTACATAGGTTTCGAATACCCTGGTCTAATTTCTAGGTGATTTTAAAAAATAAACAATTCACACCCTATATTTGAGTCGACCGAAAATATATATTTTCTTCTATTTATTGTGCAAAGGTACTAAAACCCCTCACATGCAATAATCCATGTTTTTCATTAAATACTACGCCGATTTAAAATCAAACAATGTTCTAAAACTCGATAGGCGTCGACTAGTCGGCTTCCTAATTTAGGAGCCGGACCACCGCCTAGTGATTAGGCAGGACTAGTCGGCCTAGGTGGCCAATTTTTACAACTCTGAAAAGTGTAATAGAAAGAGGGAGCAGCTTTTTTGGTCAAAAGTAAAGTATAAAAAGCTTTTAACCCTTCATTTGTAGCAGACATGAGAAGAATATATTCCAAATGTACAGGTTTCATGCATATTGCATTCTAACCTTCCTACACATGCATTTTGAATTCTGTTGACAATTAAAATCGAGTGCCTAGAGAGATTCCATTTTAATTAACAGTGGTTTAATTAAAGGTTGAGAAATATATGACTCATGATCATGCATGCATGAAACTTATCAGATGCTCATGACTTTTTCACTTCAAAATTGTGCCGAAGTAATTGATGCAACATACGTGAAAAATAGTTTAAAAACTTAGATAATAAATTCAAAATACAAGAATACTGAAATGCTGGGGATAATGCTTTTGCGGTTGTAAAATGAAAATGACCGCGAACATCACATTACGTTTCGAGTGTTATATTGACGTAACGATATCCGTGATACGGCCACATATCAGACAACATCGGCCGATACACAAGTAAATAACGATGTCCGAGTACCAAAATTCTGTTGGGTAACGGCCTTTAATTAAAACATTAATTGATATTCAGTAACCCAACGAGGCATATACGGCTTCAATCCTTTAGCAGAATATCTCTGTCCTCGTACAAGAGTTATAGTACCTTGCTTCAAAAGGTAGTACGTACAGAACTCCCCTGTTCATAAAAACCCCATGAAGCACCACCCCTCCTGGCTCCTTCCCCTCTCTCTTTCTTTCAGTACTCTCTTTGGAAATGGCAAATGATAGCTGCTCAAAGTTGATGAGAACAACCAGAAGAACAAGAAGAAGAAGAAGAAGTAGATCAAAGGAAGCACCCGTCGACTCTCTTCCGAACGAGCTACTTACAGAAGTCTTAGCTCGAGTAGCTGCCTATTCACTCACAGACTTGTTCAATGCCAAGTTGAGGTATTTGGTATATATGTTTATACAAAACACAGTTACCTTCCTTTAATTTCACTCTCCTCTTTAAACTACGATCGGTGTTATATTTCCTCATTCGCTCGTTAATTTGTCTCATTTTTTTTTGTTTTACAGTTGCAAGACTTTCTATGAAGCAAGCAAGGATAGCTCTGTATTTCAGCAACTATCACTTGAGCAACTTCAAATAGTCCCATGGCGCATTAGCAGAGAAGCTTATTTCTTCTTTAACAAGTGCAAGGAGAGTGGAAACCCCGAAGCCTTGTATAGACAAGGAGTGGTAAGCAAGTACTGTTAATAGTAAATTAATAATAATGCTCTCATATATAGTAATTGAATTAGCCAATGAAACCAAAATCAAGTTTAGTTTATTGAAATTTGAAGATCACAAAAAAAAAAAGAAGAATTTGAGCCGGACATGGTTTAATAGGAGCGGAGCCCCGAATAGAACTTGAGAGGGCCGAACTTTGAGGGTGAAATGTCCGTTGGATACTAGATCTAGTCATCCGAGTTTCTATGTGACTATTTTAGTGTACTCGGGAATTAATGAATATAGAGATGATATTGCTCGTGTGGAGTATCATTAACACGTGGTATCATCATATCTAACATTGTTTTAGACAGTGCTTAAACTAAATATTGTTCCTTCTTTTTTTTTTTTTGGGTGCAAAAAGTAAAAATTGTTCTTACCTTTGAATATAGTACTCATAATGTTACACTTCTTCTATAAAAATTCCACAAAAAATAAAATACTGAATACAGTTAAACGTTTGGTTTCTTGTAGGTAGATTATTTCAGTTTTACGAGATTAGAGTATGGTATAGAGTATTTGCAAAAAGCTGCAAATTCGGGACACGATGGAGCAATGTACACACTCGGCATCATCTCACTGTTTAGAGAGGACGAGTTGATCAAACAACTAGGCATGAAAACTCTGAGTGGCCTAAAGAACAAGGCAAGAGCATCGAGAAAATTGAGGAATTGTCGCGAGGAGTTGAAGGCCATCCTGAGAAAGATTTGGGTACAAAATCCATTCCCAACAAATCCACTCGCGGTTGGAAAAGAAAGACCCGTTTGTTGCACAATGAAAGGCGATCAACACAAGCGAAGAAGAGGGTGGGAAAGCGACGATGATGATGATATCCAATGCGATGCTTGTCAATGCGATCGGGAAGTTGATTCTTTGTGTAAAATGATTCCTTATGTTTTTTAATGAAGTTTTACGGAATTAATACAATTATTATCACACTAGTATTAGATTTAGATCATTGGGCACAATCTGATGGAATATTATTGTATTTTAAAGGTTTCTAGGGGTTCTTACTTCCTAGAATTGCGTGCTTTCTGGCCTCAAATCCCTTTGAGGTGATCATGTGAATTTTGATTAACTATAATCGGTTCTATCAGGCTGGATATTTTCTTCTTTCGTTAGATTAATTCAATCTGAAACTACATGTTCACGCAGTCATCTGCTATTTGTTAGCACATTCACCGTTTGATTCAGTTTTCACGCTACAATCCAGTCACGTTCGATTTGGGGTTTTTTTTTGCATGTTGGCAAAATGAGGAAGAATTTTATTAACATAATGGTTAAGTTTTCCAAATGATTTTAGCAAATGAGTTCATAAGGTGCTAAAATCATGGTTGATTTTTTAGAGAAATTTACTGAGGCTGTTGTGGATGGCCATTATGGTCATATTTATGGCAATTACCCATAGGTTGTGCTAGCACAAGGCATTGAAGCCGAGCGGAAGTCTAATCGAACTATCTAGTAGTTGGTTTCCTCCGAATGGTACTCGTGATCACTGGAGCCCGTGTGCGAGTTCTATCAGGTAAAACCAATTAATGATTAGAGGCATCGGGGGCACAAGCCGCACAACACTCTCGGCCTATTCAGGTTGGAAGAGAGAAATGACTATTCAAATTGTCACGTCATCTTTTATGATAATCATGATTGGTGAATTAATTTATTTCTTTGGCAAAGTCTATTTAAATTCAAAAGAGTAATAAAAAAATTAAAAACCTGAAGAGTCTGGTGGAGTGGACTTCTCTAAAAGGACTATTTAACTTGTCATATGTGTCACCAAAGTTAGTATAGAAATTTGCTAACCCTTGAAGATATTCTAAGATAGAATTATTCATTAATGCATATAGGAAAGGGTAAACCAATGCGTACAAAATGTTTTTTGCACAAAAAATATACAACGGCTTTTGGGGCCCACTTTTGGGTAAATACAAAAATGTAATGTTACTACCTAGTTTTTCAAAATATTTTAGCAACTCATTTGCTAAAATCAACCATGATTTTAGCAAATGAATTCACCAGGTGCTAAAATTATGGTTGACTTTAAGTTAAAATCAACCATGATTTTAGCACCTGGTGAATTCATAAATAAGAGTCCCACTTTCTCTCTCTTGCCATTTTTTAAATCAAAAAATGAAGTACTTCCGTGTATCACTTTTCGAATTTTTTTGCACCAAATTAAAGTGTCAAGTACTTTAATTTGGTGCAAAAAAAATCGAAAAATGATACATGAAAGTACTTCATCTTTTGATTTAAAAAATGACACGACTTTTCGTAGTGAACTATTATTTTGGAACGGAGGGAGTAGTAAACAGTGCACATTTTTTTATTTTACCAACTCACGTCTCCAACAATTCCTCTCTATTACCCTCCCTATTTTAATTAAATTATTACCCTCCCTATTTGTTTTAATCATTAAGGGTTTGGTGGTGGTGATGGAGAGAGAGAGAGAGAGAGAGAGAGAGAGAGAGAGAGAGAGAGAGAGAATACAAAATGGGGAAGTGAACGAGAGAGGGAGAGAGAGAGTGAGAAAGAATAAAAAAAAATGGGGAAGGGAATGAATAGTAACCAAATGGGGAGTCATTTAGGGAGGCATTGTATACATTTGTATTCTGCCAACATGTTTAGGGAGTCTTTTAGAGGGCTACACTCCCCATTTGGCTTGGTAAAATGGCTTGGAGAGGTGTTTAGGGAGCCTCTTGCACTTGCTCTAAAACGGTATATGCTTGTCACTCTCAAAGGCAAAGAGTCAGGGAGCTACCATTAACGGTGTAGCAAGTGTTCCCTTTGAGTTCCTTTGGATATGATCTTGAAATGTGATTTAGTTCTCATTTTACTAAAGGGAGATGCTCTTAGGCACCCATATTTGATATTACTAGGGATCACCTTGCATATGGCTAGTAGAATGAAAGAAGCTTTTTCTCCCCTCATTCTGTCTCATTTTATGAGGCTACTAGGTACGACATAAATGTAAGGTTAGTCCACTGATACTTGAAAAATCCGTGAAGTGATATGAAGTTTGTCATTTATTAGGGGTAGAGCTGACTTTGACTTAAAGCTCGTGAAACCACTGTTTTGGCCCCCGATTTTTTTTACCATTTCGAGGGTCCCCAGTTTTATAGGTCCATATAGTAATTACTAATTAGGCGTATATACAAAATCAATTATTGTAAGGGTTATCGATCTTGGGTACTTATACTCACAAATGATTGTAATGACTTCATATGAAGTTTATTTTCACTAATAAGGTGTTCTACTAACCCAGTTTTTTGAATAAACTGACTTTTCACGGTTTTTTATGTGATGTGTTGTGAGAGAATGACTTGTCTCGATTTTTGGAAAAAACAATTTTTTGTTAGTAGAACACCCCTAGTATTTTTGACTATGCAAAGGAGATTGACGGCCCCACCTAAAAAAGTTCGTTTTAGGTCTCACGAATATCAGAGCCGGCCTTGATTAGGGCTTTAGGTGGTTGGATTAAGCAATAAAATTACACCAACCAACCTTTCACCTATCAGTTTATAAAGTGATACTACCATTTTAATTGTTTTTCATATTGGATCCTGCTACGGGTACAAACCATTTTGTACAGAAAATGTACAAATCGCTCTCAGGGACCCACTTTTGGGTCCCACACGAGTGATCCGAACCATTCATTATTTTTAGGACATTTTTCCGAGGGGCTCCACAAAATTTTAGCTCAATCGGACGGTTAGAAGTGCTTGAACCAAAATCACGCCATTTCATTTTGAACGAAACGGCGTGATTTTGGTTCAAGCACTTATAAGGGCGGAGATACGAAGAGGGCAACCGGTGCAAACTAACGCCATTGACTTTTGAAAAATCTCAATTAGCTATGTAAGTGTGAATTCCGCCTTCGATTTGGCTGTTTGATGGAAATCTTTCATCCCCGTGGTTAACCAATTAGAAAAGTCGGACTTCATTTTGCAAATACATAGTATTGATTTTCTTCTCATTTTATTCAATCCATCCATTTACTGTTATTCCTTTCATTATTACACATCAGGAGGAATGGTAAGGGCACTCGACTAATGGGCCCCCAATGTGCACATGTTGTTCAGTTCGTGTACTGCTTGGTACATTTCTAAACCCCCTATCTGAGAAAAGAACAATGATACATACACTCCCTCCCAACCACTCACTCTCTCATATGTGGTGGGACTCATCACATGTGGAACCCACGGTGGGACCCACCACATATGAGAGGGGGAGTGGTAGGGAGTGGTTGGGGAGGGAATGTATCTATCATTTTTGCTGAGAAAAATATCTCCTCTCTCTCTCTCTTCCCTCCTCTCAAATCATGACATCACAGATCCCACTACCCTCTCTCTCTCTCTCAGATCTCTCCCCTCTCTCCAGTCTCCAGCGCCGACGACGGCATCTAAGTCGATGATGTCGACACAGCTTTGGCCCGTGAAAGTTTACCATGCACTCACGCAGCCATCAGACGACGCGGCGACAAAACTAACGATGCGAGTGGCGACTAAGCCGACGACGGCGAAAAAACAGATAACGGGTTTATGTTCTCTCACTCTCTCTCTCTCTCTCGTTCGTGTGTGTGTCAGATCTGTGTGTGTGTGAGAAATCTCTGTGAGTGTGAACTGGAATTTCTAATTTTGTATCTATATTCTGTGTATTTGAGATCTGGGATTTGTATAGTTGTGTGTATTAATGGAACGAGTGAAATTTGTGGTAGATTGACCTGATGGCTTCAAGCCTTCAG
This sequence comes from Vaccinium vitis-idaea, assembly GCA_963854785.1. Classification (NCBI taxonomy): domain Eukaryota; kingdom Viridiplantae; phylum Streptophyta; class Magnoliopsida; order Ericales; family Ericaceae; genus Vaccinium; species Vaccinium vitis-idaea. The sequence continues at coordinate 37,768,092 of OY978224.1, read as the reverse complement.
CAGAAGATCTCTGTCCTCGTACAAGAGTTATAGTGTATACCTTGCTTCAAAAGGTACGTACAGAACTCCCCTGTTCAACCCTGTTCATAAAAACCCCATGAAGCACCACCCCTCCCCTCTCTCAGTACACTCTCTATGGAAATGGCAAATGATAGTTGCTCAAAGTTGATGAGAACAACCAGAAGAACAACAAGAAGAAGAAGTCTATCAAAGGAAGCACCCATCGACTCTCTTCCGAACGAGCTACTAATAGAAGTCTTAGCTCGCGTAGCTGCCCATTCACGCACAGACTTGTAAAGGTTACGAATTTTTTTTTGTAAAAGTTACGAGACACACCAAAATGTTACGAATCATAGAAAATGTTACGAATCATATTGCCGAAAAGTTATGAAAAACTAAAAAATGTTACGATTGTCGATGAGGTGGCACAATCTGGACCATACAATAGGTGCATATGGTACACCCAAATAAGGGGTGTGTATTGTAGCTATTTCCTACCTTCTTTAATTTCACTCTCCTCTTTTAACTGCGATTGGTGTTATCTGGTTGGATATTTTCTTGTTTCGCTATATTTCCTCGTTCGCTCATTAATTTGTCTCATTTTTTTTGTTTTACAGTTGCAAGACTTTCTATGAAGCAACTAAGGATAGCTCTGTATTTCAGCAAATATCACTTGAGGAACTTCAAATAGTCCCATGGCGCATTAGCAGAGAAGCTTATTTCTTCTTCAATAAGCTTATTTGGGCTTTGGTTTTGATCGCATTTCATTGTGCAACAAACGGGTCTTTCTTTTCCAACCGCGAGTGGATTTGTTGTGAATGAATTTCGTACCTAAATCTTCTTCAGGTTGGCCTTCAACTCCTCGCGACAATTCCTCAATTTTCTCGATGCTCTTGCCTTGTTCTTTAGGCCACTCAGAGTTTTCATGTCTTGTTGTTTGATCAACTCGTCCCCGCTAAACAGTGAGATGATGCCGAGTGTGTACATTGCTCCATCGTGTCCTGAATTTGCGGCTTTTTGCAAATACTCTATACCATACTCTAATCTCATAAAACTGAAATAATCTACTTACAAGAAACCAAACGTTTAATTGAAATCATTACATTAATAATTGTACCTAGATCTGACAATATCAAACATGGAGATATGTCTATATTATGTAATTTTGCAATTTATGCTAGTCTCAGTTGTACCGTTATATTCTCTTGGTATGTTTGTATCAGGTACTTCCTTAGTAATACTATGTTCAGTATTTTATTTTTTGTTGAATTTTAGAAGAAGTGTAATATTATGAGTACGATATTCAAAGGTAATTATGAATAATTTTTACTTTTTGCATGAAAAAAAAGGAACAATTTTTACTTTAAGCACTGTTTAAAACAATGTTAGATGGTGATACCACGTGTTAAAAGGTACTCCACACGAACAATATCATCTCTCTCTATTAATTAATTCTTAAGTTTACTATAGTACTCATAATGAATATAGAGATGATATTGTTCGTGTGGAGTATCATTAGCTTGTGGTATCACCACCTAACATTGTTTTAAACCGTGCTTAAAGTATTTTCTTTTTTTTTGGGTGCAAAAAGTAAAAATTGTCCTACCTTTGAATATAGTACTCATAATGGTACACTTTTTCTATAAAAATTTAACAAAAAAATAAAATACTACTAAACATAGTACTACTAGGGAAGTACCTGATACAAATATGATGGTACAACAGAGACTAGCATAAATTGCAAAATCACGGAATAGAGACATATCTCCATGTTTGCTATTGTCAGATCTAGGTACAATCATTAATGCAAAACAATGATTTCAATTAAACGCTTGGTTTCTTGTAGGTTGATTATTTTAGTTTTATGAGATTAGAGTGAGCATCTGCAAAAAGCCGCAAATTTGGGACACGATGGAGCATCGTACGCACTCGGCATCATCTCACTGTTTAGCGGGGACCAGTTGATCAAACAACAAGGCATGAAAACTCTGAGTGGCATAAGGAACATGGCAAACGCGTCGAGAAGATTGAGGAATTGTCGCGAGGAGTTGAGGGCCATCTTGAGAAGGATTTGGGTACGAAATCCATTCACAAGAAATCCACTTGTGGTTAGAAAAGAAAAACCCGTTTGTGGCACAATGAAAGGTGATCAGCACAAGCAAAGAAAAGGGTGGGAAAGCGACGACGATGATGATATCCAATGCGATGCTTGTCAATGCGATCGGGAAGTTGGTTCTTTGTGTGAAATGATTCCTTATGTTTTTTAATGAAATTTTTATGCAATTAATACGATTAATATCACACTAGTATTAGATTAGATCGTTGGGCACAATCTAATGTATTTTTAGGGTTTCTGTGGGTTCTTAGAATTCCATGATTTCTGGTCTCAAATCCCTTTGAGGAGATCATGTGAATTTTGATTAATGAACTAATTCCCCAATTTCCTAGCAGATCAAGTTATAACTAATCAAGTTCTGACTTTTAACTATTTTTTGGGACAACCATATGATGATCTAGAATATTCTGAATACTTTGCACGCATACAATCATGTGAGGTTCATCACTAAATAGAAAAGCCCGTGTGATCATGTAGCTCTTAATTATGAGGGTAATGACAATGCCCAGAAGTTTTGAATATTAGTATTACCAACATCTAAATCCTTCCTCTGGAAGGATGTGCCATTGAAACCCTGAAGCCTTGTAGTATTAACTTGTATTATTAACGGGGACAGATCCAAAGGGGCACGCGGGGTCGCTGAGGAAGGATGTGCCATTGAAACCCTGAAGCCTTGTAGTATTAACTTGTATTAACGGGGACAGATCCAAAGGGGCACGCGGGGTCGCTGACTATGTATGGGACCATTGTCCTTACTTTGTATGGGACCAATGAGAGTAAGAGGGTGTTTGGGAAACACAGTTTCTCCTTTTCCCATTCTCATTTTCTACTTGTGGATGTTTGGCCGACACAAATCAAAATCCATTCTATCAAAACTCATTCTCCGTTTTTCACTATCCAGGCAAGAAAGCAAAAAGAGCTCCGGAGGAGCTTTTGATTTCTACTTCTCATTCTAGTTTTCTCCTAAAAAAAAACTCCCCCATTCTACCCCTGTTTTCCATTTTTCTGAAAACCTTACCTTCTTCCCCTTTCTTGTTTCGTGGGTCAAAATCGTTAAAATACTTGAGCCATGGGTGGTGAAAATCGAGTTTGGGTGAGGGTTTAAAGTCGGATTTGAGCAGTATATATAGGGTTTGGAATCAAGGTTTTTGGGTGAAATGTAAGAGAAAAATGAGGGTGTGATTTAGTGTTTTCAGATTTAGAGATGGAGTGGGTAAATTAGGGTTTGAAATGGAGTTTTTTATGAGATTTAGGTGTAGATTGGTCAAGGAATCACAAGTTTTGGAGTTTGATTTGGGCGGACTGTGCATGACAGTGAAGAAAAAATGGGTTTTGGTTATAAATGGTGAAGGGGAGAGAGAGAGAGAGAGAGAGAGAGAGAGAGAGAGAGAGCATATTTGTACCATGTTCTTTTCTTTTTCTTTTTATTTTTTTTTTCGAAAATATATTAGGAATGGACCGGTCCAAATCTGGACACGTCACACGTGAGAGACTTCAATTACCAAAAAAAAGAGGAGCAAATAATATTTTCTAACAAAAAAATTATGATACATTTTTAATTGTTGAAAATATTTCCACTTAAAAAAAATTGCTAAAAAGGATATTCATACACATATTTAAGACCATAATAAAAAAATAAGGGCAAAATGGTAAACAATTAATCCATAACTCATTTTCATCAGTATTCTCCCAAACACTACTCATGTTGCAAAATGTATTCTGCACATTTCTCCCAAACACTCCTGTTAGAATCAACATACATTCTGACCATAATCCAAAAAGCCAAAAAGCCAAAAAGTTGAAAATGATAAGTTGAAAATGAGGCTCCCAAACACCCCCTAAGGGTACGACTTATCCTTTTTTTTAGGATCAACAAAATTGGACTTCACCAAATATATTCAGATAAAAGTGCTTTCAAATCCAAAATGAATTACTCTTAATTTATAGTAAAATGCCGCAGTCATCTACAATTTGTAAAATGACCCAATGCATAAACTGCTGAATCAATACGTAAAATGCCGCAGTCATCTACAATTTGTTATACTAGCACATTCACCGTTTGATTCAATTTTCGCACAACAATCCGGTCACGTTCGATTTGGGTTTTTTGCATGCTGGCAAAATGAAGAAGAATTTTATTACACTTTTGTAGTAACATTACATTTTTGTCTATACATATTTTCAAACTTAGAACACTGCCTGTCCCATCTGCCGTTGTTGCATGCATTTCTTAGAAAGCCTCTACCACCACCAGTGTTCTTCATTATCCTGGGGTATTCAACGCCCCTAGCATCCTCCTTCATTTGTATTTTTTTGGTGAACTCAAAAAAATCTCTCCATTCCACCAGCAACATTTTATTACAACTCCATCGATCCCTCGGTTAATTTGCTATATATTGTGAAAAATAGAACCGGTTGCAATATCAAAAAGTTTTCCGAAGCTTCGATTATACTCACATGCCACGGTTGCAATACCATTACTCTCTTTTAGGGGTGTCCACGAATCGGTTCCGGCCGGATCGGTTCGGTTCTCGATCTAATCCGCTTGTGACGGATTGTCATTTTTAAGATCAACAACCGTCCGTGGGCGACATACGGATGGGTCGGTTCGGTACGGATTGAACGGATCGGGTGATTTGGCGGATCAAAGAAGGATTATTAGGCGGATTGAACTGAACCGTATTCGTCAAAATAAAAATATTAGGATCCGTATCCATCCGTAATGTACCTCGGGTGAGTAAACGGACGGATCGGTTAGGACCGTTTGGACGGATTGAACGGATTAGACGATCCGCTAGGTAGCCAACCCTCTTTGGTGGAGAAAGTGTAGCGCCCAAACTCTCATACCCCAAAAAAAGATTGTCCTATGGGACCAACAAGAGTAAGGGTACGGTTTTATGCTTTTTTTTACTGAGGATCAACAAAATTGGACTTCACGAAATATAGTCAGATAAAAATACTTTCAAATCCAAAAAGAATACCCTTTACATATCTATATCTATATTACAACGGAGAGCGGTTTTTGTCAGAGTCATCATATTACATTTTATCTCTCTCTCTGCTAACTCACTCCCTCTCTCTCTCTACCCTTTTCCTCCACCAGCCCACCGCACCCCAAAATTTCAAATCACATTCTCTCTCCCCTTTTCGAAATTCAAACTACATTCTCCTTCATTACCTCCTCTCCTCCCCCCTCTCTAAATTTGAAGGACCATAAAGAATGGACACGGGCACGGGCACGGACACAAGCACGGTACGGGCACGTGCTTCAATTGCTCAAGTCGTGTCTTCAGACACGGGCACGGCATGCTCTAGTAATAGTACATGGAAGGAGTGTAAATGTTCATCTATAAAAAAGAAGAAGAAGTAGTAATGCTTAAAAAAGGAAAGTGAAAAAATCAATTAGATTAATTCAATCTGCATGATAAAACTACGCATGTTCACTGTAAAATGCCACAATCATCTGCTATTTGTTAGCACATTCACCGTTTCATTCTGCTTTCACACTACAATCCGGTCACGTTCGATTTGGGTTTTTTGCATGTTGGCAAACCAAAGGAGAATTTTAGTGACATTACATTTTTTTTTTTTTTTGATACTTCGGAAAATATATATATTAGAACTTAAACAAGAGATTCAGGCTGCATCATAGGTGCAGAGAGTCGATTACAGGAACTAGAACCCATAGCAACTAAACAAATAGCCATAAACATAAACCTAGGAAGAAACATAGTAAAAGCTGTAGATCGATGTAAACATAGAAGTTAGTCCAAGATTTGACGGAGGTTGAGGTTATCCCGTATCATAAATTCCCTTATCTCCACTGGTGGCGAGCTTGATACCACCAAAAGTCTTGCTCCTGTTCTGCTCCCAGGTGCGCTAGGAAGTCTGCACAAGCGTTTGCTCCACGATAGATGTGTGAAAGAGTGCTTCCTGTGCGGTTTAGGAGGCACTTGCCATCATGCAAGATGTTGCTTTGAGGATTGCGCTTGGACCTTCATTGAAAAGAATAACCGCTGTTTGAGAATCTGATTCTATCTGCACTATGGGCCACGCCATTGCCGCTCCGCTTCACAAACATCGTATCTGCTCCTGGAAATCCAGCTAAAAAGCGAAGAATATCTGTAACAATAACTCCCACCGACTGGTGGTCTACCATCTGTCTCTGAATCAACCGAATGAGTTGTTGGGAGTCACCTTCAAGTATAGTATTGTCTTCACATATTTTCAAACTTAGAACACTGCCTGTCCCATCTGCCGTTGTTGCATGCATTTTGTTTGAAAGCCTCTACCACCACCAGTGTTCTTCATTACCCTGGGGTATTCGACGCCCCTAGCATCCTCCTTCATTTGTCGAGTAACCCAGTAAGGAGCGGCCTTATAAACGACGTAGCCATTAGAAACCACACCAAAATTCGCAAGAACGTCCGCACATGCATTGGCTTCCCGATATACATGTCTGAGGCTCGCCACCCTAAGTTGTGCCATCAACTGCCTGCAATCGAGTACGATATCCAACAAGTCGCGAGGAATATCGCGATTTCCGGTGACGAGCTGTATCGCGGCTTTCGCATCCATCTCCACCTCCAAATTCGTTATATTCAAATCCCGAGCGAGTCGTAAACCGCTCCTTAGCCCCCACAGTTCCGCTTCTAAACTAGATTGTATCCCGATACTCTGGCAGAAACCACCCACCCATTCACCCTTGTGATCCCGAATCAGACCCCCGACCCCGGCTTTACCCGGATTACCCTTGGACGCGCCGTCAGTGTTGAGTTTAAATCTGCCTTCACTTGGAGCCTTCCACCCAACGCTCAAAACCAAACCCAAACTAGCTCCTCCACCCCAAATCGCACCACCACCGTCGCTATAGTTGGCGTTTCCGTATCCAAGACGGAGACGCCGAGCATCTATACTACTAAACGCCGCCGTAACTCACTTCTTCTTCTTCTTTTTTTTTTTTTTTTTTAACTAGCGAAAGAAAGGATACAAAAATAAAAAGGAACTAGATTACGGAGGCATCACAACGAGAAGAAAAAAATCCATACCGCGCGCTCGAAGTTTCAACACTCGTAGTTTTGGCTGGCTGTTAAGGTAGGGTTTTTTTGTTGGCTGCTGATGTTGTTTGGTGGAGAATAAAAGAAGGCTAACAAGGAGTATTTATGAAGCAAGAATAGGAAAGTGGTGAGTATGAAATTCAAATGAATTTGCCGTCTGTTTTTTGAGGCGGAGATTTGCATGCCACGGTTTTGGCAATTAATTCTTAACTGATCAAACAAATGACCCAATGCATTTAGGAGGTGAGCTAAATGAATATTTAGCCAAATCACCCTATGAAAAGTGAGTAACAAGAAAATAGAATGATTGTTGTAATTCGCGTGATTAATGTTGCGATAGCCGCAAATCTTTAATGCCTTCACGTCCACTCCTCCCTTTCTCTGATCCCTCATATAAAGCCAGTCAACTACTTGGTTCTTTTTGCTGCTAATTGAGCCAAATTACTTTTTTTTAATATTTTATGTTTTTATTAAAAATATTCGCATTTGTTAGTTTTGCATTATCTTTTTTTTGTAAATTATTAGTTCGTCCCGACGAAAGAAATTTAAAAAGTAAAAAAGTATCCATCAAACTATTTTTTTTTAACAAAGGCAAAATTAATCCAAAACAAACGGACTTTTTGAATTTTTTTTCGTTTGTGGAATTTTTAAAAAATAAATATATCATAATTTTTTTACTTTTAAATTTCTCTCATCGAGCTGAACCAATAATCCACAAACAATTGATTAAAAACTAGTAAATATTCAAAAAATCTAAATAAGGACAAACTCAATTATTTGGATTGGGGGCTTATGAAAAAAAAATCTGTAAAACAGAGGGCTTATGTTCAGTTTTTTATGTGTGTGTCAAAAGACGTAGTTTTGAGGGTTTAAGTCATGTACCCTTCGCAGGCCCAAGACGACATAGTTTTGGGTCGCTCTACAAACGTGTAGTGTGGCTGTGCACTACATGATCCCTCAATCCCAATTACTATATATTTACTCGAAACACCCCTAAGAACAAAATCATAGCAGTTGAAGTAGTATATATCTTGAGTAGTGATTTATGCACTTTCTTTTGTATCATTCGCACTCCTTTTTTCTACTCATATTTTGGGTAGTGTTTTTCACGGCTATTTTCTCATAAATGCACTCATTTTTGTGTCTTTCAATGACAAAATTAAACGAAAAAATGCACTACAAGATAAAAAATGGAGTGCATTTATAGGGTGTGAAAATCACTTTTCTATATTTTTGTTATAATTTTTCATCAACATGCAGTGTAAAGAATATGGTTAGTCCCAATTATATTTTCTATATATAGACAGAAGCTAATTAATAAAATGGGGATATCCAGAAAATGTGAGCAGGCCAAAACAACCTCAAATGTCCTTTACTCCATTGTGATGCTTGTCAATGCGATAGCTAGGGAAGTTGATTTTTTTATGTGAAATGCTTCCATATAACAGTCAATGAAGTGCTTTTTCATGCAGTCAATATGATTCTGATCTGCAATAAGGTTATCATGATTGTATGCTAATTTTTCTTGTCTCATAAGTATCAATTTGGGATCCGGGGACCCCATAGTGTGCAACATCCCAACGATTGATCTCGGTAATCAACGGCTTGGATTTCATCTCGACAATGATCAACTCGGATCATGCAAGTGCCGAGATGAAATTCGGACCATTGATTACGCGATTAACGGCTCGAAAGTAGTGCGGCTCCACACTATAGGATCCCCAATTCCATCAATTTGAGGTGCACTTCAGGTAATACCAATAAATTTTAGTACGGACCGCGCGTTAACTAATTCGATCATGACCTACACTGTGGATCAATTTTTCAGTGTTGAGAGGGTACCACGTGATAACCGCACACACGATCTGGGCGGTCCACTTCGATTTTGGACGGTCAAATTATGGAGAGAGAAACACGAGAGAGAAGGGGAGAGAGAGAGAGAGTTTCCATTTGGGCAATTCAATACACTTTTGAACAACCCGGGTGCATCGTTCGGGTACCATATAGGCTCGGCCACGTGGTACCCATTCGGCACCCAAAGAATTTTCTACTCTATGAATACTCAATAGGCACATAATCAGGTGAAGCAAGCATCATCACTCATCAGCCATCATCACTCATCAGTGAATGATCCATCGAAGAACCAAGAATAAGCAAAACAAGTTGTAATCAAAGCATTAATAACCAAAACATCGATCAAAATTTCCCATGGCAAAAAACAAAAACGACTTTAATTTGGATATTCATTCAGCAAAAGTAGTAGGAGTACTAGTGAAGGTCAGAGCGGCGGCCAATGCAAGAAGGAGTATCACATACGTAGCCCTTGACCTTGGGAATCACGGCGGTTAACACGCCGTTCCTGAAGGAGGCCTTAACTTGGCTGAGATGGTATTTCTTCTCGCATATATTGTAGTAATAGCCATAAACAAAGACACCATCCGGGTCGCCGCTCTCCTTCGCCATCTTTCGCTCGCCTTTCAACAGCAGCAGGTACGGTTTGACGATCACTTCCACGCCCTCCTTTTCGACTCCGGGCATGTCCTCCCTTACGTGCAGAGCCTCTTCCGTTTCTGATCCATTAACCACAACAAAATGGAGTATGAACAGAGAAATAGAGAACAGAAAGCATACAAAACAGAGACTTGCAAAATTGAATATGAACAGATCAGATATACACTTCGTTACAGAATAGGTTTCGGAGCCCTAGTCACCAAAGGAAGCAAACTTGAATATGAAGACCAAGGAAGCAAAATCACAGAAATCTAAATTCCCAGAAAACTAAAATGAAGAACAAAGGAAGCAGCAAAACCACAGAAATCTGCAGGTTGACTAGCTAAAATCAAAAAAGATTTTTGTTGGGATTAAAATAATTAGGGCTTTGGTTTTGCAGAATAAGGTTTTCTTATTCTATTTTTGCAACTTTACTCCTCACATTGGCAATAACAGTAAATCATTCAAAACCGTAGGGCACGTAAAAAGACATAGAACAGAATCGAGAGAGAGAGAGAGAGAGAGAGAGAGAGAGAGAGAGAGAGAGAGAGAGAGAGAGAGAGAGAGAGAGAGAGGGGTACCGTAGGCGAAGGAGGGTTGGGGAATTGGGCGGAAACGGGGGGGAGGGAGTGAGGTGTCGAAGCCAGGAGGGGGCCATGGTTTGCCGGCGGTGGTGTAGATGAGGCGAGAGGCGGAGGAGGAGGAGATGAGGGATTTGGGGGAAAGGAGAAGGCGCTTCAGAGCTGATGCCGCCATTGTTGCGTGGAGTGGAGTGGTGACTATTCTCTGATGGAAATATTTCGGGAGAAAGAGGCAGGGAAGGCGAACAGTGGACAGCTGTTGTGCTGCATGATTTAATATACGCGCCACTAAGGCAGAATCTTTTGTACGGTGAAAATTTTGAATTGGAATCCCAAGTTTGATCACTACGCAGCACACACAAGAAAGAGGGGATGAGATCGATTTGCAGAGAGCTACAAATAGTACGAGTATTTGGCCCTCTTTCGTTGGTTGGTAGGCTGGCCAGGCCTGCTCATCTCTAGGCGTAGTGCACCATCAATACAATGATACATACAATACATACACTTTAGTGCTGCAAACAAGTCGAGCCAAGCTGAGCTTTGTAGTGTTTGAGCTCGGCTCGATCGTAAACGAGCTAAGTCCTTAATGAGCCGAGCTGACTAATTCACTTATCTGAGCTTCTTTAAACTAACTGAGCCTATAAAACGAGTCGAGCTCGACTCATTTAGTGAACGCCCAAAACTCGTACTCGAGCTCGACTGGATTAATAAATGTGTTGAACCGAACCGTGAGCTGCTTGGCTCATTTGCAGCCCTACATACACTATAGCAAGACCACTTCGAGTAATTACTATCGATTTTTCCACCAATCAATACAATAAAAAAAACCAAGGCAAATAATCGAGCCTAGTAGAGACTAGAGAGCCGGCTGAAGCATTGGAAAAAGGTTTTTTCTAGCACATGTGAAGACAAAAAAACACACATCCTTGTACATTTTTCACACTTTTCTATATACATTCACACTTTTTCCATACAATTTTTATACATTTCAATACAATTTTTAAATTTTAATGTCAGCCCAATGGACTGTCTTTAGAATTTGCGTTGAAAAATTTATTCAGCCGACTATTGTAGCTAAGAGAAAACCCATTTTCTATCCAGTGGGTTGGAGATTCTCTCATCTCTAGTGGTTTTTTAAATCAAAAAATTTAGGAACACGCCCAAATACGTAAATATTCACATAAATGTGTGGGAATATGAAACGATTCAATCGACACCATTGTATGGGATGTATTGTACGTCTTTACGGTTTTTTTTTTTTTTGAGACGCTATATCACCCCTTAATCTTTTACGGTCACATCTCATAGACAAAACAAAACAAAAAAACAAAAACAAAATCGAGATCCGAGACAGAAATAAGGAGAATGATTTGACACTCCACTTTCTTATAGTTGCATTTCAAAATTTGTTTTTGAATTTAGGAGTGCAATTATATGAAAGTGGAATGTCAGAATCATTATCCCACAAATAATCCTCTCATATTAACTTTTCTCATGTAATAAAATTCATTAGTCTTTTGACAAATTGAATCACTCAATTTGTTTTTTTTTTTAACGGAAGATACTTGTATAGAAGGCTAACAGGCCTCAGAAGAGGCATCCAAAGAACAAATGTGGGATAATTGGGGAGGGGGGTTAAACATCCAATCTAGAGGAATTACATCATTCAAGTGTTGGGTTGCAACCCAATGAACAGCTTTGTTATACTTCCTACTAACCCAAGAGAAGGACAAATCAAGATTGGATGCTAAGTTCCGGATATCTTCAACAATGGCATGTCACTCCCATGTAGGGACATTTTCAGTTGAGCACAGATGAATCAACATTTTGTTATCGCACTCAATGATAGCTTTTGAAACTTGAAGCTCCTCCAACACTCTTCCGGCTAGCCGAGCAGCCATAGCTTCACCTTGCAACACCGAGTTAGCATATCCCTTAGACGCTCTGCCTCCAACAATTCTACCCATGTTGTCTCTGCAAAGCGCAGCAATGGCCACTATAGGACTGCCCTTTTTAGTAGCCACGTCGCAATTATCCTTGATACATCCAGCAGGTGGAGGAGCCCAGTTAGATGTCGATCGATTGACTATTGATAACAGTTCGGTGTTGTAGGTCCTGAGCAGAATGAATCGAGTTAAATTCTTCCCAAGCAAAATGAGCTCTTCTTACTGTCTCACCCGGATCCACTGGGACTTGATTAAATACCCAATCATTGCGTGCTTTCCAGATTTGCCACGCTAGAAAGATGCATTTGCTGAAAAAAGTTCGCCTATCCGAAGCTGAATCAAAGCTTTCCATTTGTGAAATGGTCCACTTCATGACAGACGGGATAGAGCAAGAGTCCACCTTGTAACTTAAACAACTACCAAACCACACCGCAGAGGTCCAACCACACCTAAACAACATATGTTCAATGGATTCAGGCTCCTTATGGCAGATGGAGCAAATAGGAGAGGCTTGACACTTGCGCCGGCAGAGATTTTCCTTAGTTGCTAGGAAATTACAGCAAGCCTTCCACCAAAAGTGTTTCAGGTTTGGAGGGATATTCATGCTCCATATAAATTTCCAGAAGGCTGGAGGGGGTTGAAAAGAAGCGGAAGCTTTAGTCTGTCTCACGTCCAATTGAAGTTCCCTAGCCAAGTGGTAGCCAGACTTAACCGTATAGTTGCCCTTAGGATCAAAATGCCAAACTAAGAAATCCCTTTTCATGCTTTGAGAAATGGGGATGATGAGAATAAATTCTGCTTCCTCCTCTGAAACCCATTTGCGTACATCTCTCTCATTCCAAGACTTAGTTCTCTGATCGATGAAATCCCTAACGAGATATAGAGGGCAATCTGGCGGGCGAGTAGTGTGAATCTTGAAATCTTTCGATGATGGCAGCCAACAATCGTTCCAAAAATTAATGCTTGACCCCTCACCAACCTGCCATCTAACCCCTCTAAGGAGGATCTCTCTTCCTTGAAGGAGGCTTGACCACGCCCAAGACGGCCTTCTACCCTTAACAGCATGAAGAAAATCCGAAGTAGGGTAGTAAATACCCTTCAAAACTTTGCCCCAGAATGAGTTGGGGTTGATAACAAGCCTCCACACCTGTTTAGCAAGTATTGCAACATTGAAGGCCTTAAAGTCTCTAAATCCCAGACCTCCTTCCAATTTAGATTGTGTAGCACAATCCCAACTGACCCAATGAATGCCTTTGGTATCTGAATTACCACTCCACAAAAAATTTGAGATGTAAGAGTTTAATTTATCACAAAACTTTTTCGGGAGTGCAAAACAAGCCATGGCGTAGGCAGGGATGGCTTGGACCACTGATTTTATGAGGATTTCCTTGCCCGCTTGGTTGAGAGTCACCTTTTTCCAGCCTTGAAGCTTAGATATTGTCTTTTCCAGCAAAAAGGTATAAGCCTCCATCTTTGATTTGCCCCAAAAAGCTGGAAGGCCGAGATACCTCGCTTTTTTGCTAACGGGAGGCATGTGGAGCAAATCACTAATATCCTTTTGAAGCCCAGATGGAGTATTGGAAGAGAATGTGACAAGGTGATTTGTTGAAATTGATAATTTGGCTGGAAGCATTGTTATAAATGTTCAAGATTTTAAGCAATTGTCCACACTCTTCTTTGCTAGCTTTTGCAAACAAAATAGTATCATCCGCAAAGAAGAGGTGGGAGACGCTAGGGCAGTGGGGTCCCATCTTAATACCCGAGAAAAGATTTTCAGAGACACCCTGAATGAGGAGCTTAGAGAGGACATCGATGACCAATAAAAATAAGTATGGAGATAAAGGATCACCTTGTCGGAGCCCCTGGGAAGGTGTGACATTGGCTCTTTTTGCTCCGTTAGCAAATACGGAGAATCTCACAGTAGTAACAGTTTGCATAACCCAATGGATCCATTTACCGTGAAACCCCATTCGATCTCAGATGTGTTAACCTCTTACAAATCGGTCCTACAAAAAATTGCAAAAGACTTACTTTTCCGGCCTATTGATTAGTGTTATAAGTTGAAGAGTATCGGCAGCGAAGAAAGAAGTGGAATTTGAATCTAGCAGTGAGGAGTGATTGATAGTGGTTAACCAATTAAAAAATAATAATTGGACTTCATTTTGCAAATACATATTCATTTCTTTCCGGGCATTATTAACGTATCAGGAGGAATGGTAAGGGCACTCGACGAATGGGCCCCCAATGTGCACATATTGTTCAGTTCGTGTAGGGCTTGGACGTGTAGTCCCAGCCCTCTTTCCTTAAGCCCACGATTGACGTCTTCTTTTTTACGAAGCCCAAAAATTAGTCAACTCTACATATAGTCTAGCGGACAGATATGATTCAAGAAGGGTGAGGAGTAATTAATCCATGGTATCAGGGTGCCCCGAATTTTTTTCCATCATACATTTCCGTGGTTTATACACTTAGTATTCGGCCCCACAGAAATATGTTACATGAAATGGTGTCGGGACATCACGTTGCAATACCCCGAGACGGAGAATAAATTTGGAGGGAAAGAGCATTAACCCAAAAAAAAAAAACCTTACATGCAATAATCATGTTTTTCATTAAATACTAGGACGATTTAAAATTAAGCGTAACAAATTGAAGGAGAATCATTTTGAGTAATAGTAACCGAAATAAAATTTAATTTATTGGAGATCACACCAAAAATGAATTTGAGAAGTACATTGATTAATAAGCGTGGAGCCTCGAATAGAACTTGAGAGGGCCCGATTTTGTGGGGGAAATCTCCGTTGGATTATTTTATTTTTAAAAACTAAATTTAGTCATGTAGGTTTCCATATGCCTATAGAGGTAATGTTGTTGGTGTGGAGTTTCATTTAATAACGTGTAGTATATATCATCATCTAACATCGTTTAAAAAGTGTTTAAAGTGAAATTTGTTCAAATATAGTACATAGAATGTCACACTTCTTCGATAAACTTCAACAAAGAAATAGAAATAGAAACGTTACAGGATCTTCAAATAAAAATCAAAGGATTTGAGGGTTGGATCATATAATTTTCCTCACCCAAATCTTTGTCCTGAATACAACCCTAAAATAGGAATATTACCTTAAGTTGGTGAATATGTTTCTCTTCATACGAAGACCACTCTTACACATAAATTAGGTCAGTAAATGTTGCTTGCCGCACAAGTGGTAGCAACATGTGGTAGAGCTCTTGAATGTTTCATATTGCATCCCAGAATCAAGTCACATTCCCCCTCATGTAATAGATTAGGAAGGATGAATGAAAAATGTTGCTTGCCCGCTGTGTGATATGGAACATACAATATAACCTTATTGGACACCAAATACCCAGAACACGCATTCCATAGATAATGAGAAAAATCAAAATTGGTTTAAAGAAAAAGGAGTTAGAAGTGACTCCTCAAGTTCTCGAAAACCTCGGTAGACAGCCTCTGTTTGGCTTTGGCGAAGGGCTAACCTACGAACTTCGGTCATGTACCTGTCACATTCCATCAACAAGATTGAGATATAAAATTGGAAGCATCAGCAGAATGACGAAAAAAATATGAAGCTTGGAAATATACCTGGGTACAAATGTTCCCCGCAGCAAGGACCCGTTTGCACGTGAATGAGTCAACACATCATAACATAGTAAAATTATCAAGAAACGATGTTTACTCGGATGGTACCAGCACTCATAAGTAAACAAATCAGCCAACAGAAATTTCGTCGAATTGAGGATTTCGAACGGTTGAAATTAGCAAAGCATGCGTTTAAAGTAAACGAACAGTTTACTGCGGCAAAACTATAACAGAATTTATAATAAACTCATTATTACGTCTCTCTGTTATTTTCATTTTCTCTTCTCCGAGTTCGTCAATAACATACAATCACGCTGTTAATCTCATAAAAATAAATATCACGTTCAAAGAGCAAAGTTAGAAGTCCAACTAATTGTCAAGGAATTATCAACAAATCGAGTTTCGAAGCAAAATATGTGACCCGAGCAAAATGAGGACTTATATCAGCCTTGAAGTTGATTACAGAAGTCTTAAGTAGGCCCATGTAAGTACCAAACTCTTCTTTGCAAGCTCTAAATCAGACAGAACCTCCAAAAAAGCTCAAGAAAGTTGCGCTTAAAAAGTCTGAACTGCTTAATAACATATCCTTCCAAATATAGTTTGCCAGTTCTAATCCTTGTGTGGGTTTTGAAAAGTCTTCTCTTAAAATCTAAGTTTGAAAAGGGTGAGGTGGAAACAGAGCTCTAAACTTTCAGATAAGTTTAGCAATGAGCAAACTCACGGAGGACCATATTTCTGTCACTTTTAGGCTTTTCATTATCAACATAATTCTTTGTAACTGATACAACATAATATTTGGCTCATAGCAAGAGGTAGGCTACAACAGTTTCACAAATGGACATAAGGCACACATCTCAATTGCTCAAATGAAAACTTCATAAAACCAACGTGGAAGAAACTAAAAGTAAGAAATTGACCTGTTCGCTGCACTTATAATCTTAGCACGAATCCCTTGGCTAAATATTGCTGTTTGATCAATTGAGAATGTTCCGCCAAGAATTAGAGATGCTCCAGAAGTACTTGTATTCATTCTCTGAGCAAATACCGACAAAGACCACTCACGCAGTGCTACCAGCACAGAACGGAGGAGCCGTAACCTTAAATTTGGGGACGGCAAAATTGCTCCATTTGATAACAGCTGGTCTTACATGTTCAAGACAGGTTCTATTGCACCCTTGCAAGCAGCAAGAAGAGCCCTTGCCACATCGTCATCTCCAACAGTTTCAACCCCCGAAACCAATTGCTCCTACCAAAAAGGAAAAAAAAAAATTCAGTCTTTTTTAACATAAAAATGTGGAAACAAGTAAAAAGTGTGGACATCAGGAATTTACTCAAATCAACAATATCCATTAACAAGATATAAAAAGCTGGGGCAGGTAGGAAACTAAACAAGATAGAAAAAGCTGGGACAGGTAGGAAACTAAAAAATTAATGCAAACCGACAAAAACTTGCAAACTAACAAAGACTGTGAGAAGAACGAAACCAAACAACACCTTATATACAAAGAATGGGGGTTAGGGCTATGTAAAACCTTTTTCACCATCACACTCTGTCGAGGGCTATTCTCACGTCAAAAAAGAATACGAACGGCAAGTAAAGTGAAAGAGAAGTACCAGGGCAGCCTTTTCAAGGTGAAGACATAATGTATCTAAAGGTAATGCAGCTCCATCTCCAGGGTAAATATGGGAGCCAACCCTTTTTAGAACTGCACAAGCTTCTGCAATGCCACCCCTTGAAAGAGCTTGATCGATGAGCCTTGCTCATGTCTCTCTCACAATGCTACTATCAGTGTCACCAGAATAGTTTGCAAAGTACAACATTTCCAGCCATATCTGAAAGCAGGAAAACCCATCAGATAAAACCAAAGGAAAATACAAATTCAAAATTCCCGTAACTGGTGGCCAAATGGCTTCCTACAAAAGACGAGAGAAGGATATTAATAAATATCGCTAAACCATCCAACTCAAAACCAAATCACAACAAGTGGAGAGATCGCCCAAGCTCATATACTAATTTTTTTATGTTATAATTAACCAATGTGAGACAAGCTCCAACAATATCTGCATAAACATGTGCGTGTGTGTACATACATACATACAAACATGCATATGTATGTATATAAGAGAGAGAGAGAGAGAGAACACCCCTATCGGCTTTATGGATAATTTTTTAGGGACTAAAAATAGTTTCACATGCATTAATGAAGCTTTTCATGAAGCTCCAGGCAAGATCAAAGTTGATGTTTAAAGGGAAGGAAAATCACTGCACGTATGATTGTACACAATAATTAATAAATAAATAAAATACCCTGAGAAAATAAGAAGAGTAGAAGGAACTGAAAAGAAAGACATTCTATCAATATATTTAAGAGACACAGAAACCAAGTAATAGCATGTGCCGGTAAATAAATAAAAAGAATGAAAGGTCATACTTCAGATTCAATGATAGCAAGGGATATGTAAATATCAGACCCAAAAAAAAAAAACCATTCAACGATATCAGACAATTATTCCTAGATAAATGAATAAAATCCTGATTTTTCATAGAGGGAAGCAGATATACCTCCCAGAGCTCAAATGGAACTGCATACTCGTTATACAGTTGAGTGATGCTCTTCAAATCCAATGATAACTCTTTGACCTTTCCTCATATGGAGAGCTCAAAATTGGCATCAGCATGGCTTCCATCAGGAGACTGGTCACTTGGAGCAGCTTCAGATGTGCTAGGAGATACCTCTAACTTAGATGCTATGGCCTCCAATTCCTCTTTTATCTTTATTTGAAATCGAAGAACAGCAAGCTTTCCTTCAAGCAAATCCAGCATGCCATCATCAAAAGCACCATGGGTAGAACCTAATAGGCCATCACTGTTACTTGAATTATTCGCCTGCAGAACTGCACTACTAAGGTACTGACGCCTGAATTGCCGATATGAAGAATAAAAGTATCAGAGAGTGATCAGTGTGCAGGAAGAATTCAGGTCATTTAACACACAAAAGGGGGGGAAAAAAATAACGATTAGCTTCTGAGTTTGTTTCACCTCAATTTTATTAAGGCATTGGCTTCATTCTACAGTCTGAAAGCAAGATGTTACTATGGGTTTACTCTGGATAGGTCGACACTTGAGGTACATTGACTCTTAGTCCATCCAAAAAATATGCACCCAGTCATTTAGGACTCATTAGGAGACAGACTAAGACTTACTGAGGAGAAGACGAGATGATATAGGAAGAAATCATCATTTCTGAAATGATATAAAAGAGGGGGAAAAACAGCAGAAGAGATCAGAAAAAAAAAGGAAAGAAAATAACACCACAGGACAGCACCCTGAGCAACTTCTACATGGTGTGATCTGAATGTTGATAGGAAATTGTATCTGAAAGCTTCCCTAGGCAACCACACATTTCAGTTCTTATAGGGATGTTAATTGAATGTAAGTGATTAGGAAAACACAATGGTCTCCTTTGCCTTATTTGATGCTTATTAAACTATATTCTGGTCATAGATGCATCTTTAAAGATTCTAGACTTCATCCAGATGTATTAGAATCCCATTAACTTGGATCTGCTGCATAAATCCTTTTCTGAAACATACCACATAATATACTAGTCATTTACAGTACGAAAACGCAGCTTTCTAAAAATCGGTCAAGTCGGCCGCAAGTCGCTAGTCGGAGGTCCCCCGAGTTGATCGAAACCTGACTAGTCGGCCAAAAGTTGGTGATTAGTTGGTCAAGTCGGCGATTAGTCGGCCAAAAGTCGCTATTCGGCAGCCGACCTACTTGGGACCGACTAGCGTCTTTTAGAACCTTGCAAAAACGGAAATGTTTCCTTTCAACTGAATAAAGTGAGCTGATAAAACTTAACCCAAACAAGGAAACCAAGAAAATTTAACCCAGATATGAACCTGCTTTGTTTGCTTTTAGCCTTTTACGTATATGAACTAGACCATATACTTTTAGCATCTCATTTTCCTTAAAGTAAAATCCGTATGTTTGTTAAGAGATTATGATATAGATAGTGAACAATCTCTTGTGTGGAACAATCTCTTGCAACAGATTCTTGATGATTCACACATTTCATCGAACATTTGGAATGCTGAAAAAGACATGAGCAAATCAGAACATTTGGGATAATAGTGACTTTGTGTGACACTTGGAAACGTTTTGGACTCTTGTAATTTCAGGCTTCAGCTTAAGCTTAAACGAAAATCTGATTCATCAACGTCCACCATGAATCATCATCAGCCCGGCAAAGAAACTATGACTGAGAACCCAGAACAAAAATCACAGGAACCAAAAGAATTGCTTGTACATCTCTTTTGCATTATGCATCTAAAAATAATACAGTCAATACTAGTCGATCAGTTGCAAAGACAACGATAAATGAAAAGTAAAAAGAAAGGTTATAACTAGTACCTTGTTTTCCTCGTTTATGCCACTTTGATTCAGTGACACAACCCTCGCATAGCCGCTGCAAAACTTGTTCGTGCAAATTTGAATCGTAGACCACCAATTCTGTACGGAAATAAGTGTACGGTTGGTACCATTTGGCTGGTTCTCCTCGATGAATTCCTTCACTCGTTGCCAAAAAGTAGTTTTTTTTTTTTTGGTTATTTCCTTGCACTGGATCCATGCTAATATTAAGCCACGCAGACACAAGCATTTTGTCCTCTCATATAGTGAAATTGGCACCACGTTGTTGTTTCTTAGAAAATGATCCCATTGCAGCAGTGAATTCAGTTTCCTGGGTAAGGACTTGAGCATTTGGATTCAAATATTGTGATTCCATCATAAACTGTTCTTCATTGCAATCCGAATGGCGAAGTACCCATCATTCCCAGAATCCATCGCATCCATCCCTACAATATAATTACATGGGTTTTCAACTACTCTCATTGCCAATAAGCTCATTGAGCCAACGAAAAACTAAGAACTTGATCCTTTCTACAAGAAACAAGACAAGTTTCCTTTTTTTTAAGAGCAACCACAACATGGAAGCAGCCTAGCAACAGAAACCATAGAACCACTAGCATGAAGGGGGGGAAAACAACATACAGCTACACACATTCAGTTGGGTTAGTGAAAAGATTTGTTAAAACAGGGAGTTGAACAAGGTACTTGTTAAAGCATTGGATTATTTCTACACACACCACCCACCCCTTTGGTTACTCACACACACACACACACACATACAGCCTTGGAACTACACACATCAGCAACTAAGAAAGACCCCGACATATGTAAGACATGAAGAATTCAAAATCAGTAGCTTAGACATCACCAAGAAGACAGTTAGTTTTTTTTTTTGAAAATCAAAAAATTCTTATCATTTTGTTTGCTGTATATAACTTAAACCAATGAATGTTTGACTAATAGGCCTTGTATATATATATATATATATTGTTTAGATGGTTCTAGCCTTGACAAATTTGTAGCAGAGATTTCATGTCCACTGGAAAATAACACAAGTCCACTGCCAACAAAAACAATAGTATTTTGTTCCATTTGTATAATCTTGGTAACCTGAGACATATTTAGGCATATTGAACAGTAATTAAAGGTTGAAACGTGTTGCCTTAGATTAAATAAATGAGCTGTTGTTCACACATATGCACCAAGGTGAATGATGCATAAGGGCAGTAGGGTGTCAAATGGTCCCAATACAGTTTGAGTTTGGGAACTCATGGGTGGACTTGCTCTTAGTCTATACTAATCTAGTTTGTAATGTCTAGGGATTAGCTAAAAATGAACTCTTTCTATAACATAGTGCACTGACTCGTAACCAATTTCAGCTTCACTTGACTTCTTTCTACAATGAACCAGTGACCCCTTTGAATTTAGTTCAGATTCGTAGCATGTGGATATATCTATTCAAACAGTCCCAGCAAGCTACTCTCCCAGAGAATGCTCGCACAGATTAGAGAATAATGTAATGGGGAAAAAAAAATACACATGCACCTGCATATGTAATCTAGAAAACATGGAATCGATATTTCTGATCTCACTCGGTAACTTTATCAAACAGTTGGTGAGCTGTTTTCTCCAACAATTGGTTCACATAGAGTGTGTCGTTTTTTTCTTTTTCCTAATCTAAATGCAGATTTTCATGCTAATTCTCACCATATCTCAAGCCTTACACTTGGAAATGTTTTGGACTCGTGTAATTTCAGGCTTCAGCTTAAGCTTAAACGAAAATCTGATTCATCAACGTCCACCATGAATCATCATCAGCCCGGCAAAGAAACTATGACTGAGAACCCAGAACAAAAATCACATAAACCAAAAGAGAAGAGACACTTACGATCAGAGTGTGTTGTGATGCTTCGTTCCATTGACACACCGCAAACTGCATCTGGATCATCATCAGCGGCCCGGCAAAGAGAAGGTTGAGTACCAGGCTCTCTCTCCCTCCCTCTCCCCCTCGTGAATTTCATTTATTCCCGCTCAAATCATCTTCTCCGCTAACAAAAATTTTGATCCAGTGTAGACAAGTCTATTATCAGGGAAAAAAATTCACTAAAATCAATTTCGATTAGGTATCATTCGATAATTGATTCACGTGATTCTTAACATGGTTTATCATCTTGAAAAAATCTACAACATGAACTAATCAGATCGTACTAACAATCTTTTAACGAATCACAATCGAACAATTACTCAGTTGGCATTGTTCTTTTGCAAAGGGGTTGGATTGAATGTGGTCAAATCTATTTTTACAAAAAAAAATTTGCACTAATCATCTCCGATCATGCACTAATCAGAATCAGATTTGTAAAATAATTAACACAGTTTATCTTATTGAGAAGATCTAAATGTTGAACAATTTCGATCAGATTAATAATCCCTGAATAAATCTCGAGTGGCGAATTAAGTTGCATAACGATATTGGGAAGCTTCAAAGGGAATACGACGTCGTTTTAGGTACATGACATAGGTTCAACCTATGTCATGTACCTAAAACGACGTCGTTTGGTATCGCATAAATGGCTCATCTCTTAATAAACGGCTCGATGAACCTGTGGCATGTACCTCAAAACAACTTCGTTTTCTTCGTTGGTATAAACGGCTCAGCTCTCTTACAAACGGCTCATCCAGTCCACACACTCTCTCTCTCTCTCTCTCAATCGATTTCTTCATTCCCGTTGCAGCAAACCCATACTACAGGATTGCAAATGGTTTTCAGATATGGTTATTCTCGCAATGAATTCAGCTCTCTTCGTGATCAGCAAAACAAGGTGCGCCCTCAATCACAACTCTGGACCTGCAGTTCTTATGCGAAATAGGGTTTTGTTAGGGTTTAAGGCCTCTGTTGCCTATGTGGTTCTATAAAGTTTTAGACTCGTAGTCTTTTGTGTATTTTTTGCAACAAAATCTCGTGGTATCAGTAGGTTTTATGGCGTAAGTTCTTATATGTTCCTATAAAGTTGTAGTCTTTGTGTAGGAGTATTATTTACCCAAAAAGATCTTCTGGGCAACTGAGTTGAGGTTTTGATGTTCTGCAACACACACAAGAAAAAAAATCTATGTTCGAGCTGAAGTTCCCAATTTTTTTTGTCTATTTGTGTCGAGGATGAAAGTTTCATAGTGTTAGTGGTAGACACAGAATTTGGTGAGCACATTAGCTATACACAACTTACTTCAATTTCTAGATTGAAATAGAAATTGAGAATGAGATAGCTACTTCCCTGTAACCATAATATTTGCAGATTTGTATGAACTCTTTCTCACTACAAGATATATTGATTTTAATAGCATCATTTGATACTGTAACACCCCGTATTTTATAATTAAGAAACCAAACCATAATATACTAAAAGGCAAGGGAACAAATTGTGGGGTTTTGTGGAATGGTCCACGTGACTTACATGTGGTAAGAGTTTAAAAGATGTAAAAATTGAAAGAAGGAAAGGGGGCTGCATGGTGTGATTTTTATACATGGGTTATGTGCATGTAAAACAAATGAACGGTGGGGGGACAAGTGTCTTGTTTAGACAACTTTGGAGCTGAATCATCAAATGGTATAAAATTAAGAATTACTTTGAGGACTGAGGAGTTACAGAGAGAGTGAAGGAGGAAAGGGGAGGGGATCTAAAAGGGCCTATGGCTTCGCTTAGTTGGGATGTCGGTGCATGCATGGCAGTATTGGTAAGGAGGTGAATTGGGTGACAATTCGGGGCGTTATAGAGGGAGTAGCTTTCTTTTAGAAATGCTATGATAGAGAAGCAAATATAGCGTTCTGTGATAAGAATGGGAGGAAACGTTCGCACCAAACTTATAGCATGGGAGGAAACGTTCGCACCAAACTTATAGCATTCCATTAAAGTCTTCAATAGCGTTCCACCAAAATTATAGACGTCAACCCTTCGCGCACTCCCTTTGCCGAAAATTCCAATCCGTTCCGCCAAAGTTATAGGCACGTTAGAATTTCTCAATAATTAATAAGGTCCGGTAAGTGTGCTTAATCTTCTTCTGTTTTCTTGATCCACAACCACTATTAATCATTTAACTTGTGAAATTTTCGTTTTCGTTGCAGTTCTTGAAGAACACTTTGTATTTGGAGGGAATTAAGGTATATGTCTCAGCATATTTGATTGAGTTCTGCATATATGATCAGTGGTCAATAGCTTCCTCTCAATATTTGTATCATCTTTCTATTCTCTTCAAATTTGGTGGTTCTTTCTTGGATGTTTGGTGACTCTTCATATTTTTTCATAGCAATTATATTACTCCCTCTGTCCCTTTTTAAGTGTGTGGCTTCGTAAATCCAACTTATTAAAAAAACATCATCATTACACCTTTCACATCAACTTTATCTCTACTTTACACTTTCCACTTTCCACATCATCTTTTACCTCCACTTTCCAAAATTATCCTCCACTTTACCCACTAACTTTTCAAAAAAAGGCAAAATGATAATTGTACATGCTTTTACCCATTAACTTTTCAAAACACACACTTATTAAGGGACAACCCAAAATGGAAAACTCCACACTATAAAAGGGACGGAGGGAGTACGATAATATACTACTGAAGCACTGTGAAAGCACCTTTGCCTTTGTGATTTAGACTGAAACTTCATGGATTGGTGTTGCAAATTCGACTGTTTGTTTCCAATTTTACGTGCATTTGAGGATTACATTTGCATATGATTTTTTTTTTTTGGAAGTTCAACCTTAACTTAGGAATGATGATTTATGGATGACACCTTTGTGACTGCCTCATTGTTATACATTATCATGCATAAGAACCCTATCCATTTTCTCCTTTAACTCTATTTGCAATATTGTAGGTTTGATGGAACGAGTACATTCTCCATCAAGAAAGAAAGATAGCAATGTTAAAGTTGAAGAACAGGAAGTGAAAAATGAGGCTGATTTTGAGTTAGCTGCAGCATTTGGATGAAGAATGCTCTCCTTATCTTCAAGGGTTAAATATAAGTAACTTGTTTGTCTTGTTCTTGAGATGACTTTGGTTTCTCCTTTTTTGTCCTTTTAAATCGATTCTAGTTTTATTTTATTGCTAACCTATTCTTGGATTTTTGCGCGAACATCAATTTCCTTAATTACAATTCAGATACATCCAAGTGGAGCCTAAGTGCTGTAACCATGGATTTTTCTTAGTTTGCAGTAAATCATAATTGAACATGGACCTCATTAAGTCATACTAAAATTTCTTGTGTTTAAGTGCGCTCGCACTATGTTGACTTGTTTCTGCATTTCCAATAGTTGTACGAAGAACAAAGGGCCCAACATTCTATCTGCAGTTTAATTGTAGTTTGCAGCAAGTAATGCCATTATACTGAAATTTCATGTTTTAAATGCAAGTAATGCCATTGTAGTTTGGATCAACATGTTTGTCAGATTTTGATCATCTTTCTGTTTTGGGTGAGAAGGGCGTTGTAGTTTCTACTGGGAAGCCGTTGCACTTTAAAGGATCTAAATTCCATCGCATTATTACTGGATTCGGGCCCATGTATGTTACCAAAGTTACTTGTAAATTGTGATTCGAAAACTACAAGCTAGGATCATGATTCTTAGCTTCCACAAAAAGGATATAAATATCATCTAATAATTAGTGGATTCATGGCCCGAGTATGCTGCCAATGGTATTTGGAGGTTATTTTAGACTGAGAAACACTTGCTGTGATGAATATCCTTACCTTTCTAGTGATGCATCCATACTAGGTGCTGCTTGCTTGGTTTGTCATATCTAACCACGTTTACCCCTCTTCTTGTGGCTCTCCTCTTCACCTCTTACTGCTATTCGCTCTCTTAGAGAACCCAATTGGGATTCTGGTATTGTTCTTATTGCAGGAAGCATGTTGTTTTCGGGAAGGTTGTGAAGGGAATGGATTCAGTTAAGAAAATTGAACTGTTGGGAACGGCTGATGGGAAACCTTCTCGGCTTGTAAAAATTCTAGATTGTGGTGAGACATCTGAACAAAAAATTCAAGATGCAGCTGGAGCAGAGAAACATACTACTCTGTAGGAAAAAAAACTCTCATGATGCAAAAGGAGGAGCGTGAGCAGAAGATGGATAAAAAGGGAGAATTTAAGCTGAAGGATGAACTATTGAACAATTGTCACGCTATAGAGAATAAATCCGATAAAACTGCCGATCACCATAATGATACAGATATTCTTGATAAATCCAGGTTTTTACTATTGGCCTACACCACTTCCTCACGTGCAATGGTCTCTCTCTCTCTCTCTCTCTCTCTCTCTCTCTCTCTCTCTCTCTCTCTCTCTCTCTCTCTCTCTCTCTCTCTCTCTTCTTTGGTAAATAAGGGATTTACTGAAAGGAGCATTTCTTACAAAGCTACTAGGCAAGCATACCTTGCTAAAATGTCAATATGGAAAGATTTAAGCAGTGATTTCATGTGAAGTTTACCACAATTGACCTAGAATTGAGGAAGCATTTGCAGTTTTACATTGGTTTCAGTTGTTGCTTCTTGTCAGTTCTATAGCCACTGAATCCATGTTTCTTTTTTACAGGAGCCTGACTTGCAGCCAGAGCCCTATACAAAGCCCTAGCCCTGTAGATAGGCAACCTGCAATAAGTGTCCGGTTGATATGTTGTCTTGGGCCGCGTTTGGATGACAAGCGCTCTTCAAGGCAAGAATCATCCATAGCTGTTCCAAAGACAAATCCTAAAATAGTGAAATCTGCTTCCCCCAGCCTGTCTAGATCAAGCTCCCCAGGAGGACACAGGGGTTGGTTTCCTACGGTGATATAAGTCCTGAAAATGGAGTAAACTAGTTTCGAGTAGAATGAGGAAGCATATCCATTTTCGTGGGCTTTTTTTTTTTTTTTTGTGGTACCAGATAAAATTAGAAGGCAGCTGGAAGGAAACTGTAATGCTTCTCTACTGAGGTTGATATTGCTTTGCTGTGTTGGAGTAGTTTTGATTTCTAGGTTAAAAACCTTCGATATGTTTTTGTTGAGTTTGATATCTGACTGGGGCATGATTAGTTAATGATATCTGAACCGGGCATGATTTGGAGGGTCTTAACTCTTTTTGATTAAGCAATTTATTCTGAACTTTTCAGAAATGGCAATGAATCTTGTTCCGATCTTACAATTTGCAAAGCAATTTATTAGCGAGTTGATTATCCAGAATTATCTCGTCAATTTTGGAGACCAGATGTATGAGGTCTGAATGGGCCTTTTCCCTTACCATATATCAGCCATATCCATTGTCTAAATGCTGCGCAAAAGTTCTGAACCTAGGCATTGACTACCAGCTTCCCACTTACCATGTGATTACGAAAAGATAGAACTGATCTATTAGGTGTCCTGTGGTTCCTATGCGCTGTAGGAGGAATTATACTGCTGTAATTTTGGCCCGCCATCGTGTGCTCACGCAAGGGGTGCGTGCTGGATTTGCACTACAGGTTTCACCAATATCTTGTTTAGGTGCTGTTGCACCCCAGGTTCATAACCATAATTCAAGGAATCAAACAGCCTCAAAACGGAGTAAACACAAGACGGGAAATGCATTTATATTTTCATGAATAAAAGAAAGCACACGTAGAAAAAGAACACACATAAGGCATTGGCTTTAAATTTCCTATCTATACAAGAAGGAAGTTTTTGAGTCCATACATAAATCCAAGGGTCCAGAACTATTACGCTCAAAATTAATGGTTCGAATTTGTTTTCACCTAACCCAAGGACTCAGACTTAAAGCAAAAAAGATTAAAGGCGAGGATTAATTTAAAGGGCTTAAGAATTGGCGCTCAAAAAACAGTTGAGCTACTCCCCACCCCTCTCTCCCCCACAATGCACGACTTCCACTCCTCCCTCTCTCTCTCTCTCCCCGCACTTCTCCCTCTCCCTCCCAGCGCTTTTGATGGTTTCAAATTTTTCCCCCTTCCCAATGAATCTTGGAGTGGAAGGGAGTTTCAAAGTGTTTTCCCGGAGTCCACCGAACAAGGCATTGAAAGTCAATAAATGGCAAGCCAAGAACTGAAACCAGATTTGAGCAGCATCAAAATTTTGAGCAGTAGCAGTAGACGTCAAGACAGAATTAAGGGCAATGCCCCAGAAATCTGATTAGGTTCATGATATCCAACAGCAAAAAAATAACCGCCAAAGCATAAACAAAAGTTTTCCCAACTCCCACATTTCACTTTTCAGATTTCTCCTAATGACCCTTTCCTCCTGCTGTACCTCAGGGCCATATTCTTCCTTGCTCCATAATTTCAGAGCATCTTTCATAGCTTTCAACTTTTTGGCATCTTGAGAGGCTGTTTTTTGCAGCTGTTGTGGTGCAGTTTCTGCTGCTGATTGTGCAGGAGTTACAATACAGATTTCCCTTCTAACGCGATGAACGGCTACATGCTCAAAGAACTCTGTGCTAGCATCTGCATATTCAAGTAAGAAGTACAATAATGAATACGACGAAAGGGTGTACATGATTTGAAGGAAAACACGAAAAATGCCACTATAACTTTAAAAAGAACCAGGCTACAGTCATTTTTTCAAAGCCAGTATATAAATTAAAAATCGCTCAAGCTAATAATACAGTTTCACCTATTTCTCTACACCTTTCACATTGCTCAATATACTATTTGCCCCTCAACTACAGCCCACTGAATTAACGAGAAAAAAAAGATGGGTCAAAATTTCTTGAATATGACCAATTGGGGTGCTTGTGCCAAAATCTTTTGAAGAGAATCAAGTGGAACCGCATGATTCAACCTGAGACTTTTAAGATTCCGACACCTC